>CM019068.1:10968641-11324470 GCA_009667805.1 Leptobrachium leishanense | reverse complement strand
CATTAATTATACTGCAGAGAGGTGCTTCCCAGCAGTGTGTGGATTCATATGCTACATTAATTATACTGCAGAGAGAGGCGCATCCCAGCAGTGTGTGGATTCATATGCTGCATTAATTATACTGCAGAGAGGTGCTTCCCAGCAGTGTGTGGATTCATATGCTGCATTAATTATACTGCAGAGAGGCGCTTCCCAGCAGTGTGCGGATTCATATGCTGCATTAATTATACTGCAGAGAGGTGCTTCCCAGCAGTGTGTGGATTCATATGCTGCATGAATTATACCGCAGAGAGAGGCGCTTCCCAGCAGTGTGTGGATTCATATGCTACATTAATTATACTGCAGAGAGAGGCGCTTCCCAGCAGTGTGTGGATTCATATGCTGCATTAATTATACCGCAGAGAGGTGCTTCCCAGCAGCGTGCGGATTCATATGATGCATTAATTATACCGCAGAGAGGCCCTTCCCAGCAGTGTGTGGATTCATATGCTGCATTAGGCTAGGGTCAGACTGAGGCAGTGCGAACACGCGTGCAGGCGCACTTAATCACGGGCCGCAACTAGCAGCAAATGACGGCAATGACGGCCAATATACGAAGTACGGTCGCACAAAAAGTCCGACTGCGCAACACAAGTGGCAAACGAACGCATTTTGTCGAGAACGTAAAACCTCTAGTACGGTTGTACAGAGTGCGCTGCGTCCCGCTCCGCTAGGGCGTTTGTGCGTGATTTGGAGATGTCAGACACTGCTAATGTCCGGCCAACATAACGTCCAGACACAAAAAAAGTGTTTTATTGATGATCCGTACAAAATCACGGATGCAAATGCGCATCGTATGACCGCTATCGCGTACTCCGTGAAAAAATGCGTCCATTCGTTCGAACGCACTTTTTCACAGACAACGTGAAAATGCGTTCATCTGACCCTAGCCTTAATTATACTGCAGAGAGGTGCTTCCCAGCAGCGTGCGGATTCATATGATGCATTAATTATACCGCAGAGAGGCGCTTCCCTGCAGTGTGTGGATTCATATGCTGCATTAATTATACTGCAGAGAGGCGCTTCCCAGCAGTGTGTGGATTCATATGCTGCATTAATTATACTGCAGAGAGTCGCTTCCCAGCAGTGTGTGGATTCATATGCTGCATTATTATACTGCAGAGAGGCGCTTCCAGCAGTGTGTGGATTCATATGATGCATTAATTATACCGCAGAGAGTGCTTCCCAGCAGCGTGTGCGATTCATATGATGCATTATTATATACTGCAGAGAGGCGCTTCCAGCAGTGTGCGGATTCATATGCTGCATTAATTATACTGCAGAGAGGTGCTTCCCAGCAGTGTGTGGATTCATATGCTACATTAGGCTGGGGTCAGACGAACGCAGTGTTAACGTCCGTGTTGCCGCACATAAGTACGTCCGTGATAGCATACAATTGTATTAAATGGAGCCCCACACACTAAGTACGTCGCACAGAAGTGCGGGGGCTGACGGACGCTGCAAACGGACGCAGGTTAGGCAAGAACGTAATACTGCTAGAACGGACGTGCAGAGTGCGCCACGTCCACAACGTCCGCATAGCTTTGTGTGTGAGTGATGGAGCATGGTCAGACGGACTGCATTTATACGTCCAGCATTTTTTGACGGACAGAATGTTTTTTCATTGTAATTTATTTTCCCCTCCTACATCCGTCAAAAAATAACTTCAGTGAAAAAACGGACTGTGTGACCACTACTGCGTCATCCGTACTGACGATGTCCGTACTGCACGGACGTACAGTCCGTAGAAATCACGCTCGTCTGACCCTAGCCTTAATTATACTGCAGAGAGAGGCGCTTCCCAGCAGTGTGTGGATTCATATGCTGCATTAATTATACCACAGAGAGGTGCTTCCCGGCAGTGTGTGGATTCATATGCTGCATTAATTATACTGCAGAGAGGCGCTTCCCAGCAGTGTGTGGATTCATATGCTGCATTAATTATACTGCAGAGAGAGGCGCTTCCCAGCAGTGTGTGGATTCATATGCTGCATTAATTTACTGCAGAGAGGCGCTTCCCAGCAGTGTGTGGATTCATATACTGCATTAATTATACCGCAGAGAGGCGCTTCCCAGCAGTGTGTGGATTCATAAGCTGCATTAATTATACTGCAGAGAGGCTTCCCAGCAGTGTGTGGATTCATATGCTGCATTAATTATACTGCAGAGAGGCGCTTCCCAGCAGTGTGCGGATTCATATGCTGCATTAATTATACTGCAGAGAGGTGCTTCCCAGCAGGGTGTGGATTCATAAGCTGCATTAATTATACTGCAGAGAGGTGCTTCCCAGCAGTGTGTGTGGATTCATATGCTGCATTAATTATACTGCAGAGAGGCGCTTCCCAGCAGTGTGCGGATTCATATGCTGCATTAATTATACTGCAGAGAGGTGCTTCCAGCAGTGTGTGTGGATTCATATGCTGCATTAATTATACTGCAGAGAGGTGCTTCCCAGCAGCGTGCGGATTCATATGCGGCATTAATTATACCGCAGAGAGGTGCTTCCCAGCAGTGTGTGGATTCATATGCTGCATTAATTATACTGCAGAGAGGTGCTTCCCAGCAGTGTGTGGATTCATATGCTGCATTAATTATACTGCAGAGAGGTGCTTCCCAGCAGCGTGCGGATTCATATGATGCATTAATTATACCGCAGAGAGGCTCCGGCAGTGTGTGGATTCATATGCTGCATTAATTATTATACTGCAGAGAGATGCTTCCCAGCAGTGTGTGGATTCATATGCTGCATTAATTATACCGCAGAGAGGTGCTTCCCAGCAGCGTGTGGATTCATATGCTGCATTAATTATACTGCAGAGAGGCCCTTTCCAGCAGTGTGTGGATTCATATGCTGCATTAATTATACCGCAGAGAGGCGCTTCCCAGCAGTGTGTGGATTCATATGCTGCATTAATTATACTGCAGAGAGGTGCTTCCCAGCAGTGTGTGGATTCATATGCTGCATTAATTATACTGCAGAGAGGTGCTTCCCAGCAGTGTGTGGAATCATATGCTGCATTAATTATTACCGCAGAGAGGTGCTTCCCAGCAGTGTGTGGATTCATATGCTGCATTAATTATACTGCAGAGAGGCGCTTCCCAGCAGTGTGTGGATTCATATGCTGCATTAATTATACCGCAGAGAGGTGCTTCCCAGCAGTTTGTGGATTCATATGCTGCATTAATTATACCGCAGAGAGGTGCTTCCCAGCAGTGTGTGGATTCATATGCTGCATTAATTATACTGCAGAGAGGTGCTTCCCAGCAGTGTGTGGATTCATATGCTGCATTAATTATTACTGGCAGAGAGGTGCTTCCCAGCAGTGTGTGGATTCATATGCTGCATTAATTATACTGCAGAGAGGTGCTTCCCAGCAGTGTGTGGATTCATATGCTGCATTAATTATACTGCAGAGAGGTGCTTCCCAGCAGTGTGTGGATTCATATGCTGCATTAATTATACCGCAGAGAGGCGCTTCCCAGCAGCGTGCGGATTCATATGATGCATTAATTATACCGCAGAGAGGCGCTTCCCGGCAGTGTGTGGATTCATATGCTGCATTAATTATACTGCAGAGAGATGCTTCCCAGCAGTGTGTGGATTCATATGCTGCATTAATTATACCGCAGAGAGGTGCTTCCCAGCAGCGTGTGGATTCATATGCTGCATTAATTATACTGCAGAGAGGCCCTTCCCAGCAGTGTGTGGATTCATATGCTGCATTAATTATACCGCAGAGAGGCGCTTCCCAGCAGTGTGTGGATTCATATGCTGCATTAATTATACTGCAGAGAGGCGCTTCCCAGCAGTGTGTGGATTCATATGCTGCATTAATTATACTGCAGAGAGGTGCTTCCCAGCAGTGTGTGGATTCATATGCTGCATTAATTATACTGCAGAGAGGCGCTTCCCAGCAGTGTGTGGAATCATATGCTGCATTAATTATACCGCAGAGAGGTGCTTCCCAGCAGTGTGTGGATTCATATGCTGCATTAATTATACTGCAGAGAGGCGCTTCCCAGCAGTGTGTGGATTCATATGCTGCATTAATTATACCGCAGAGAGGTGCTTCCCAGCAGTTTGTGGATTCATATGCTGCATTAATTATACCGCAGAGAGGTGCTTCCCAGCAGTGTGTGGATTCATATGCTGAATTATAAAGGAATAATTAAGTAAAAAAACTTTCATTCTACTGGTAGTAATCTATTTCTCATTCTTAAATAAGCAATAAAAAAATAAATAACTCATAAAAAAGTGAAAAAACAACTGATCCGAATCACCCAAAATGATCCAAATTGTCGAAATGATCTGAATCACCGAAATGATCCGAATCACTGAATCGATCTGAATCACCAAATCAAAACTATCTTAAACAAAAGAAAAACTGTCCGAAATGATCCGAAACTAAAAAAAACACCCGAAAAAACCCCGATACAAAACAAAAAAAGTCATGCTATTAGATACTGTATATGAAATGAAAAAGAGCTAGCACTCTAAGGTTTCATACTTAACCCCTTCACTACCAAATTCAATCCAATTATATTTGTTCATCATGTAGTACTCTGATGTAAATTTATAATATTATATTTGATAGAAAGATTGTATTAATATTGGATTATTATATATTTAATTATTGTTGTTTTTTTGAAAAAACAACAATAAAGAACAGAAAGAGAAAAAAGCATTCATGGATTTTAAAGATTTAACAAGATTTTACATATAGAAAATATTCTAAATATATAAACGTATATATACTGTATGTAAAGAAAAAGAGCTAGCACTCTACGGTCTCATACTTAAAAACTAAATATTTTATTTTAAATAAATTTCCCTATTGGAACTTTCATCAGGATAGACCATAATATGTGGCGCCAGTCTCCAGGTTATACATGTATATCGACATATAGATAATCCAATCAGAATCACTTCTTCTGAGAGCATCGAACGCCGGCAAATCCAGGCAATGGAATAGATTGTTAAAGATAAACTGTATCAATATTTTCTGCATCTCAAAAACTTCACTGTGGCGACATAGCAGAGAATTGGTATTCACTGATGGACACATTATTAATTTATCTTACATAATTGAATCCAGCCCTGAGCGTCGTTTGTTTGTAAAGACTGATTTCTCATATTCCAGTCGAATATTACACATATCAAATATTCATAATAATCACATAGGAATGATTGTATCTATTAAGTATATTAAATGTGCTCTGTTTACATGCTGGCCTGATTTAGTGCCCCCCCCCCCCAAATAAAGTGATAAAGCTTATTGTATTGTTAAAATAAAATAAAAACTATGGAAAAAAAGCCTGGAATGGTATTCACAAGAAAAATAAATAACATACCGGGTTATCCAAAGAGATTCGAAAAGTCACTGTACGTTCGGTGACTTTTCGTTCTCTTCAGTTCGGTTCCTTTTGCCGATCCCATTTGGGTGACCCTGCGGTGTATTCAGCAAACACCACAGGGTCTCCGAATTGCAGGGAAAAGCTGCCGCAAACCTGACGAAAACTAACCGCAAAACCCAGCGAATGCACGCCGAAAACCCGCAAAAACATCTGGATTAACCTGCCGAAAACCAAGCCCGAGCAGGAGCCGAACACAGCCGAAGCAGCTGAAGCAGCTGAGACGCAGACGAGGGAGGTGAATAAATTAGCAAAACAGTTTGTATGAATGTGAAAGTGAAACGCTGTTTGCAAAGAAACTACTGAGCGAAAATGTCTGAAATTTGCATATGAGGTCCAGGGAATGATAATAAAGAGGGCTGTTACAGAAAAAATAAGCAAACTTAAAAAAAATCGGACATTTAAAAAAACTAAATTAAGAAAAATGCTTAAAATATCCTAAAAAATCTATAAATAAAGAGACTCTTTACTGCAGAATTTTATAATGAACGGTTTATTAGATATTGAATTAAAACGGGAATATTTTTAACATTGAAGCCTATGGGATTCGCCTGAATAAACTTGCCGAATTAAACCACCGAATTACAGGGCATTAGGGGACCCTTTCACTGCTGGTTTGTGTTCTCTGAATAGCCGAAGCATTGCTTTTCATGGGGATTTCACTGCCCTCGAACAGGCACCGAACAGGCACCGTATGTTCAGGCAATTCGTCAGGATTTGGCGAATTGCCTGCTCTCTGGATAGCCGAATGGCCAGGAAAGGTAACCGAATGCTGATTTTCAACGTTCGGTTACCTTTCTCAAGCAATTCAGATCTCTTTGAATAACGCTGATAGTTTAAAAAAGAATTTTAAAAAACCTGTAATGAAATTCCTAAAGAAAATAGACAAATTAAAATAAAAATATTTAAAAAAAAAAAACTAGAATGAAATCCCCAAATATGGAAAAAAATAAAATATATAGAATTAAAAAAAACTGCTAGGAAATTCCCAAATAACATTTTAGTTAAAAATATTGGGAAAAAAAGCTTGAATGAAATTCACAAGGAAAAAAGAAAAAAACAGTCTTTTAACAAAGCATAAAACATCTGAAATGAAATTTATGAAAATATAATTGAAAAATATTTAAAAGAAAAAAAACCTTGAATGAAATTCCCAAAGAACGAAAAGAATTTAAAAAGCTACTAGGAAATTCACAAAGGAAATAGAAAAACAATAATTAAAATAAAAACAAATAAAAAAGTCTGGTACAAAATTCACAATAACAATGGAAAAAAATGTAAAAGTGTTTTTTGAAATCTACTATATATTTAACCACTTCGCTGCGGTGGACGCGCTGAGCGCGTCCAACCGCAGGTAGCGTTCCATGCGGTGGACGCGCTGAGCGCGTCCTCTCTTTGGGGTCAGCGTTCGGCCGGGTTCTGGACGATCGCTGGCCCCCCCAGTGCGGGCTGACATCCCCCAGTGCATGGCCGTTCCAACAATACCAAACATGAGTATAAAAAAAGTTTTAAAGAAAAAGATATTTAAAAAAAATTATTAAAAAAATATAAACAAGTTTTTTTTTCTTTTGTTTGGTTTGTTAATGCAGCAATATTGTTCCCATTTCAATTATAATGTGAACAATGATGCTGCACTAACGATTTTTGTATGCAGTGCGTTTGTTAAAAATCGCGTAATTTTCCCCCAAAAAAATGTAATGAGACCCCATCTCTAATTTTTTTAACAAGCGCACCCCATACAAAATATAACCGCAATTGCTCGCATCTTAAAATGTGAAAAAAAAACACTTTACACGTTGTAAATTATTGAAAATTCATATTTTATTGCATTTTTTGTTATAATATACAGACAGGTCATGACGTATACATATAATAATGACATATTATGAATCACGCCGAAAACCCTCAAAAACATCTGGATTAACCTTCGAAGAACTCGAGCAGGAGCCGATCACACACAGCGAAGCAGCCGAACAGGAGAGGAATCACACAGAGCCGAAGCAGCTGAGACACAGAGGAGGCAGTGAATAAATTAGCAAAACCGTTTGTATGAATCTGTGAAAATGAAACGCTGTTTGCAAAGAAACTACTGAGCGAAAATGTCTGAAATTTACACAGGAGGTCCAGGGAATGATAATAAAGAGGACTGTAACAGAAAAAATAAGTAAACTTAAAAAAAAAAAGAAAAATGCTTAAAGTATCCTAAAAAATCTATAAATTAAGAGACTTTTTGCTGCAGAATTTTATAATGAACGGTTTATTAGATATTGAATTAAAACGGGAATATTTTTAACATTGAAGCCTATGGTATTCTCCTGAATTAACTTGCCGAATTAAACCACCGAATGGCAGGGCATTAGAGGAACCTTTCACGGCTGGTTTGTGTTCTCTGAATAGCCGAAGCATTGCTTCTCTATGGGGATTTCACTGCCCTCGAACAGGCACCGTATGTGCAGGCAATTCGCCAGGATTTGGCGAATTGCCTGCTCTCTGGATAGCCGAATGGCCAAGAAAGGTAACCGAACGCTGATTTTCAACGTTCGGTTAGGCTGGGGTCAGAGCAGCGCACTTTTAACGTGCATTCTGGCGCACATAATTACGGCCGCACTAGCAGCAGATGACGGGCAATGACGGCCAATATACTATGTACGGTTGCACAAAAGTCCGGCCGTGCAACGCAAGTGGAATTTGAACGCATTTTTCTGAGAACGCTGAACCGCTAGTACTGACGTACTGAGTGCGCAGCTGCGGCATAGCGGCGTGTGTGCGTGATTAGGAGATGTCAGACACTGCTAATGTCCGGCCTACATAACGTCCAGACGCAAAAAGAGTTTTATTGACGATCCGTACAAAATCACGGCCGAAAATGCGCGTCGTCTGACCGTTTTTGCGCATTCCGTGAAAAAATATGTCAATGTGTTCGGACGCACTTTTTCACGTTCGCGGGGAAAAATGCTTTCGTCTGACCCTAGCCTTACCTTTCTCAAGCAATTCGGATCTCTTTGGATAACCCTGATTATATTACAATATATAATCAATATGTTAATAAATCATGGTTTTCTTAATTCGTTCCTTACCATGTTCCTCAAAAGGAATAAAATTAAATTTCTTTATAAGGTGCAGCTACGTCTGTATGGGAAAAATTTGTGATTTCATCAAAAAATGCTTTAACAAAAGAATAAAATTATCGATTTTGTTCACACAAAAATTTAGCAATTATTATTGGTAATAAAACGGCATTTAAAACTAAATATAGTGAAAAAAAATATTCCAAATTGCTAGTTGTGGGTGTTTGTAAAGATCCTGGTGGCATTTCTAGAAATACAACTTCTGAAAATGATTAAAAATAATTAACCCAGCATGTGAAAACCAATGTACATACAGTATGTGCACATAATCGCGCTGTGAGCTGCTCTTTTAGCCTGCATATAATATATATAGAGAAGGCTTTTCCCAGCCCCTCCTGGGGAGCTTTTGAGTTAAGGAGCCTTTAGACCTCTAATTATGCTATTCTTTTTGCAAAAAAATACAAAAAATAGCCCCAAAAATCTTAATTAATAAGGCTGACGAGAGCTCCTTGGTAGCGTGTGTATGAGAACGCAGGAGTGTATGTGTGTGGAATGTCAGCATGTTATGTGCATAAAGACTTTCCTGACAAAGTCCACTGTGCACGGCCCTAGTTTGAGTAATGCCTTGGGCAGCGGTCTATTTTGCCTAATTATTGATCTGCCGTGACGTTTTTCCTACAAATATTTCTGTATGGTGATGAAATCACAAGGACTCACGAGTTCCCTGTTACAGGACCTTTTAAGAACTGTAGTCAGATATATCATATTGTGATTTTAAACCCCGCTTTCTCCTGTCTCCCACTGCACCCTCTTTTTTTTAGGGAACAGGCCTGTGGACCCTCCTTTGTGCAGGGCACATGAGTTAGACTTGATGACTTCACTGTGTAGAAAAGGGAAAACTGCTGTGTGACAGACTCAGCCATCACTGGGGCAGTTGGAAGAGCCTGGGGCTAGCCTCCTTCCTACTGACTATGGGCCAAGGTGCTACCTGTGGTTTGCCAAAAGGATTGCCCAGAGAATACAGGATTTATGCTGAACTGTGTGTTAGCATCCTGGTGTGCAAGCCTCACTATTGTGGACATGTTTTCCATCATGTAGCCTGAGGAGGGGTAGAGATTTCTCTAAACAGCCAGATTAAGATAAGGGTTGCCTAGTGACTGTGTAAACTGTCCATTGTTTGAATGTCCCTTCCCTTCTCCTGTTATTGAATTTTTTGATCTAATCTGTATTTTATTCATGCAGGGGGGTTGTCCCTTAACTGATAGATCTCTATGTCTGTTTGAGTAAAGCCTGAGTTCTACTGCTGCTACTCTGAACACTGGTCTTGCCAAGCGGCTGTGTAAACTGTCCATTGTTTGAATGTCTCTTCTCCTGTTATTGAATTTGTTGACCTACTCTGTGTTTTATTCATGAAGGGGGATTGTCCCTTAACTGTTATATATCCATGTCTGTTTGAGTAAAGAGTCAGTTCTGCTGCTGTTACTCTGAACACTGGTCTTGCCTAGTGATTTGGGGTAAGTCTTTTATTATTTTGGGAGTTTGTGTTCCTGCCCTAAAAGTTACTGGTCCTGCCTGATAATTTATGGAGGTTTGGGCTGAGGTTCCTGGATTTTGACTTCCATCTTGTAGAAAGCGAGAGTCTGACGGAGGCACACAGTCAGGGTGCCAGGTGGTCCGTCACATGCTGTAAAATAAAATCTAAAACAGTGAGGATTCCAGAGATGATAAAAACAACAAAATGACTGATTGCATTTTTATCATGGCAAACGGCCCCCCTCCCCCACGTCCAGCTCCCTCTGCCCAAGGACTAAATGGTCTGACTGCTCATATTAACCTTCCCAGCTGGCGTCCATGCTGGTTCCCCTAAAAACACGTCTAACTCCAGCAGATAAATAATAACCAGACCCGGAGATTCCTGAACACGCGGGGAATCTGCACATCGCAGTTCGAGGTGCGTGGTTATTTAAGTGGACAGATCCCTGGGTATTTTTAGCATGGCGACCTCTGGGGCAGACGTTGGCCCAGGAGTAATATCCTGAATTTTAGCTGTAGCGCGCTCATTTCACTGGGAGATACCAAGCCGCGCTGTGTCCTGGTAACGTTTGCAGCCAGTGTCACTCACACATGTACAGCTGTCACCCGGCCCTTTATCTAACCTGGCATTGTTTATACGTGCCACAAGCGACTGTCTGGGAAATGCTGTGATCGGGAATGTGAGCTGCTTCTCATGCAAATTATTCCTCTGGGGACAACAAGGCATATCCGCAAACACGAGAACGTAGAAATACAGTGTGTGTGTGTGTTCATATATAGTGTATGTGATATTAAATATTCACCATCAATCTATCATCCCGACATCTGAAAAATTACAACAAATTGAGATCCAGGAACATCGATCTCAGTGATAATGTTATATAATCTGTATGTCTTTTTATCTATATCCAAATACCTTAATATCATTATCTATCTACCCCTGTATCTGTGTATCTTAATATCTATCTACCCTTGTATCTTAATGTCTATCTACCCCTGTATCTGTGTATCTTAATATATATCTACCCCTGTATCTGTGTATCTTAATATCTATCTACCCGCGTATCTGTGTATCTTAATATCTATCTACCCATGTATCTGTGTATCTTAATATATATCTACCCCTGTATCTGTGTATCTTAATAGCTATCTACCCCTGTATCGGTGTATCTTAATATCTATCTACCCCTGTATCTGTGTATCTTAATATCTATCTACCCTTGTATCTGTGTATCTTAATATCTATCTACCCTTGTATCTTAATATATATCTACCCCTGTATCGGTGTATCTTAATATATATCTACCCCTGTATCGGTGTATCTTAATATCTATCTTCCCTTGTATCTGTGTATCTTAATATCTATCTAACCTTGTATCTGTGTATCTTAATATATATCTACCCGCGTATCTGTGTATCTTAATATCTATCTACCCATGTATCTGTGTATCTTAATATCTATCTACCCATGTATCTGTGTATCTTAATATATATCTACCCGCGTATCTGTGTATCTTAATATCTATCTACCCATGTATCTGTGTATCTTAATATCTATCTACCCCTGTATCGGTGTATCTTAATATCTATCTACCCCTGTATCTGTGTATCTTAATATCTATCTACCCTTGTATCTGTGTATCTTAATATCTATCTACCCTTGTATCTTAATATATATCTACCCCTGTATCGGTGTATCTTAATATATATCTACCCCTGTATCGGTGTATCTTAATATCTATCTACCCCTGTATCTGTGTATCTTAATATCTATCTACCCATGTATCTGTGTATCTTAATATCTATCTACCCCTGTATCTGTGTATCTTAATATCTATCTACCCCTGTATCTGTGTATCTTAATATCTATCTACCCTTGTATCTGTGTATCTTAATATCTATTTACCCATGTATCTGTGTATCTTAATATCTATCTACCCTTGTATCTGTGTATCTTAATATCTATCTACCCATGTATCTGTGTATCTTAATATCTATTTACCCATGTATCTGTGTATCTTAATATCTATCTAACCTTGTATCTGTGTATCTTAATATCTATTTACCCATGTATCTGTGTATCTTAATGTCTATCTACCCCTGTATCGGTGTATCTTAATATCTATCTACCCCTGTATCTGTGTATCTTAATATCTATCTACCCTTGTATCTGTGTATCTTAATGTCTATCTATCCATGTATCTGTGTATCTTAATGTCTATCTACCCCTGTATCGGTGTATCTTAATATCTATCTACCCCTGTATCTGTGTATCTTAATATCTATCTACCCTTGTATCTGTGTATCTTAATATCTATCTACCCTTGTATCTGTGTATCTTAATATATATCTACCCCTGTATCGGTGTATCTTAATATCTATCTACCCTTGTATCTGTGTATCTTAATATCTATCTTCCCTTGTATCTGTGTATCTTAATGTCTATCTACCCTTGTATCTGTGTATCTTAATATCTATCTACCCTTGTATCTTAATATATATCTACCCCTGTATCGGTGTATCTTAATATCTATCTACCCCTGTATCTGTGTATCTTAATATCTATCTTCCCTTGTATCTGTGTATCTTAATGTCTATCTACCCTTGTATCTGTGTATCTTAATATCTATCTAACCCTGTATCTGTGTATCTTAATGTCTATCTACCCTTGTATCTGTGTATCTTAATGTCTATCTATCCATGTATCTGTGTATCTTAATATCTATCTACCCTTGTATCTGTGTATCTTAATATCTATCTACCCTTGTATCTGTGTATCTTAATCACTTGAATGCTAAGGACGCGCTAAGCGCGTCCTCAGCATTCCCGCTGGTGTGCTGAGGACGCGCTGAGCGTCCTCACATTGGGGTCAGCGGTTCGGCCGGGTTCCGGCCGATCGCTGGCCCTCCGGTGCGGGCTGACATCCTGGATGTCAGCCGCGCATCCGGACAGCAGCCGCCAGCATGCATTAGGTGTCATCGCGGGGGCGATGACACCTAATTCAGGCCCCCCCCCGCATGTGCGGAGGAGGCGCCTGAAAGGGAGGGGGGGGGAGGTCCTTCGGACCTCTCTCCCTCCCGATCGGCGGCGCACAGGGGGTTAACCCAGGCATCATTTGGAAGGGCACAGCCTGCCCTTCCAAATGATGCCTGGCATTAACCCCTGGGGAGCTGGATCGCGAATCGGCGCTGAAAAGCGCCGGTTCGCGATCCTTTCCGGAGCTGGCCGACATCTTGGATGTCGGCCAAGCCTCCGGGAACTCCCCCAGAGGACTGGCGTCATCGTGCGTAGCACGATGACGCCAGTCCTAGACTTAACCCCTAACTGCCACCAACTGTGGAGATAGGGAGTTCCAATGAACTCCCTACTCCCGATCCGTGGCAGTTAGGGGTTAAATTTTGGTATCGTTGGATCGGCCAGAGCATGGCCGTTCCAACGATACCAAACACTACAGTGAAAAATTTTGTAAAAGAAAAATAAAATAAAAAAAAAAAAAAAAAAATTAAACACTTTTTTTTTTTTTTTTTGGGTTTGTTAATGCAGCAATATTGTTCCCATTTCAATTATAATGTGAACAATGATGCTGCACTAACGATTTTTGTATGCGGTGCGTTTGTTAAAAATAGTGTCATTTTCCCCAAAAAAAAAATGTAACGAGACCCATCTCTAATTTTTTTAACAAGCGCACCCCATACAAAATATAACCGCAATTGCTCGCATGTTAAAATGTTGGAAAAAAACACTTACACATTGTAAATTATTGAAAATATACATATTTTATTGCATATTTTTGTGTTATAATATACAGACATGACATAAGTATACATATAATAATGAATATTATGAATCTACCGAGTCTGACGGAAAGAAACGATATATAATATGTCTGGGTCATATACTAAAATAAGCCTTCAAAACACGTTTAAACATGATGCGCAAAACAGAGAAAAATGAACCTCAGCATAGGGGCGGGAAAAGCCTCAGCAGCGAAAGGGTTAATGTCTATCTTCCCTTGTATCTGTGTATCTTAATGTCTATCTTCCCTTGTATCTGTGTATCTTAATATCTATCTACCCTTGTATCTGTGTATCTTAATATCTATCTACCCCTGTATCTGTGTATCTTAATATCTATCTACCCCTGTATCTGTGTATCTTAATATCTATTTACCCATGTATCTGTGTATCTTAATATCTATCTACCCTTGTATCTGTTGTATCTTAATATCTATCTAACCTTGTATCTGTGTATCTAAATATCTATCTACCCCTGTATCTGTGTATCTTAATATCTATCACCCTTGTATCTGTGTATCTTAATATCTATTCTACCCCTGTATCTGTGTATCTTAATGTCTATCTACCCTTGTATTCTGTGTATCTTAATATCTATCTAACTTGTATCTGTGTATCTTAATATCTAATACCCCTGGTATCTGTGTATCTTAATATCTATCTACCCCTGTATCTGTGTATCTTAATATCTTTCTACCCCTGTATCTGTGTATCTTAATATCTATCTACCCCTGTATCTGTGTATCTTAATGTTCTATCTATCCATGTATCTGTGTATCTTAATGTCTACTCTAACCCCTGTTTCTGCATATCTTAATATCTATCTACCCCTGTATCTGTTTTATCTTTTAATATCTATCTACCATTGTATTCTGTGGTGTATCTTAATATCTATCTACCCTTGTATCTGTGTATCTTAATATCTATCTACCATTTGTATCTGTTATCTTAATATCTATCTACCCCTGTATCTGTGTATTTAATGTCTATCTACCCCTGTATC
This sequence comes from Leptobrachium leishanense, assembly GCA_009667805.1. Lineage (NCBI taxonomy): Eukaryota > Metazoa > Chordata > Amphibia > Anura > Megophryidae > Leptobrachium > Leptobrachium leishanense. The sequence continues at coordinate 11,309,621 of CM019068.1, read as the reverse complement.
TGTGTATCTTAATATCTATCTACCCTTGTATCTGTGTATCTTAATATCTATCTACCCTGTATCTCTGTATCTTACTAATATCTATCTACCCCTGTATCTGTGTATCTTAATGTCTATTCTACCCTCGTATATGTGTATCTTTATATATCTAGCTACCCCTGTATCTGTGTATCTTAGTATCTAGCTACCCTTGTATCTGTGTATCTTAATATCTATCTACCCTTGTATCTGTGTATCTTAATATCTATCTACCCTTGTATCTGTGTATCTTAATGTCTATCTACCCCTGTATCTGTGTATCTTAATGTCTATCTACCCCTGTATCTGTGTATCTTAATGTCTATCTACCCCTGTATCTGTGTATCTTAATATCTATCTACCCTTGTATCTGTGTATCTTAATGTCTATCTACCCCTGTATCTGCATATCTTAATATCTATCTACCTTTGTATCTGTGTATCTTAATATCTATCTACCCAGGGATCAAGTCCTAAAAAAAGAAGTGTGGGAACTCGCCAGGATTTCTGTCTCCCAATAAGCAATTATCACCTCGCACGTAACACAAACATACAATCAGATCTGATATATTAAATGTATATGTCAATAAGAAAGCAGACACAACAAATGCTTATGCTGGCTATTGAATACGGAGATGTACTGTATGCAGCCGCCCCGCAAACACACCTCCAGAAACTTACTACATTGTATATCTCATTCTGTCGCTTTGCGCTACAATGTAACTACATGACCCACCATTGTGACATGTTAAAAGAGCTAAACTGGCCATCGCTTTAATCCAGATGCACTCTTCACCTTTCCAACCTGGTGTTTAAGAGCTTTTCTGGGAAGCTACCACCCTACCTGAATAGACTGCTTGCCCCAGCAGTTCCCTCATCCTATAACCGCCGATCCAGGACCAGCACCTTACTTGCAATACCACAATACAAAAAGTGGCTTGATCCTCATTTTCCTGCAGAGCACCACAATTCTGTAATAACCTCCCAGACGCCTTAAAAACTTCCCCCAGTCTAAAGTCACTCAAGAGCTCCTATTAACATACCTCAATACAGAATGTACCTGTAAACATGTGACATAATGACTATATTTCCTACATATTTATTTTCTGGGTTAATCTGTATATTTGTGTTGTTTTTTAAATATCTTGCAATTTATTACTTTATATTTCTGTACCTACTGTACCTGCCTGTGTGTATATATCCATAATACTCCTGCCTAACCGTTTGTGTTCCTTCTATTTCTGTACCTACTGTAACAATTCAATTTCTTAAACCCAGGACATACTTGAAAAAGAGAGAAATCTCAATGTCTCCTTCCTGGTAAAATACTTTATAAATAAATAAATATGTGGAATATAGCAAAAATATATGATAAATCCTATATTTGTGACTTAATAGAGAAATATATGATTTGAACACCTGACTACAAGCTTTATAGAGTATGGGACCAAAGGGAACTCCGTTCCCTCTGCAAAATTAGTGCAGGAACTCCGTTCCCACGCGTTCCCCCTCGACTTGACCCCTGTATCTACCCCTGTATCTGTTTATCTTAATATCTATCTACCCCTGTATCTGTGTATCTTAATATCTATCTACCCTTGTATCTGTGTATCTTAATATCTATCTACCCTATATCTACCCGCGTATCTGTGTATCTTAATATCTATCTACCCCTGTATCTGTGTATCTTAATATATATCTACCCCTGTATCTGTGTATCTTAATATCTATCTACCCCTGTATCTGTTTATCTTAATATCTATCTACCCTTGTATCTGTGTATCTTAATATCTATCTACCCCTGTATCTGTGTATCTTAATATATATCTACCCTTGTATCTGTGTATCTTAATATCTATCTACCCCTGTATCTGTTTATCTTAATATCTATCTACCCCTGTATCGGTGTATCTTAATATATATCTAAACTTGTATCTGTGTATCTTAATGTCTATCTACCCCTGTATCTGTTTATCTTAATATCTATCTACCCTTGTATCTGTGTATCTTAATATCTATCTACCCCTGTATCTGTGTATCTTAATGTCTATCTACCCCTGTATCTGTGTATCTTAATATCTATCTACCCCTGTATCTGTGTATCTTAATGTCTATCTACCCCTGTATCTGTGTATCTTAATATCTATCTACCCCTGTATCTGTGTATCTTAATGTCTATCTTCCCTTGTATCTGCATATCTTAATATCTATCTACCCCTGTATCTGTGTATCTTAATATCTATCTACCCTTGTATCTGTGTATCTTAATATCTATCTACCCTTGTATCTGTGTATCTTAATGTCTATCTACCCTTGTATCTGTGTATCTTAATATCTATCTACCCTTGTATCTGCATATCTTAATATCTATCTACCCCTGTATCTGTTTATCTTAATATCTATCGACCCTTGTATCTGTGTATCTTAATATCTATCTACCCTTGTATCTGTGTATCTTAATGTCTATCTACCCTTGTATCTGTGTATCTTAATGTCTATCTACCCTTGTATCTGTGTATCTTAATGTCTATCTACCCATGTATCTGTGTATCTTAATATCTATCTACCCCTGTATCTGTGTATCTTAATGTCTATCTACCCTTGTATCTGTGTATCTTAATATCTATCTACCCCTGTATCTGTGTATCTTAATGTCTATCTACCCTTGTATCTGTGTATCTTAATATCTATCTACCCCTGTATCTGTGTATCTTAATGTCTATCTACCCTTGTATCTGTGTATCTTAATATCTATCTACCCTATATCTACCCGCGTATCTGTGTATCTTAATATCTATCTACCCCTGTATCTGTGTATCTTAATATCTATCTACCCTTGTATCTGTGTATCTTAATATCTATCTACCCCTGTATCTGTGTATCTTAATATCTATCTACCCCTGTATCTGTTTATCTTAATATCTATCTACCCTTGTATCTGTGTATCTTAATATCTATCTACCCCTGTATCTGTGTATCTTAATATATATCTACCCCTGTATCGGTGTATCTTAATATATATCTACCCTTGTATCTGTGTATCTTAATATCTATCTACCCTTGTATCTGTGTATCTTAATATCTATCTACCCTTGTATCTGTGTATCTTAATGTCTATCTACCCCTGTATCTGTGTATCTTAATATCTATCTACCCTTGTATCTCTGTATCTTAATATCTATCTACCCCTGTATCTGTGTATCTTAATATCTATCTACCCCTGTATCTGTGTATCTTAATATCTATCTACCCATGTATCTGTGTATCTTAATATCTATCTACCCATGTATCTGTGTATCTTAATATCTATCTACCCTTGTATCTGTGTATCTTAATGTCTATCTACCCCTGTATCTGTGTATCTTAATATCTATCTACCCTTGTATCTATGTATCTTAATATCTATCTAGTATCCACCTGTTATCTACATATCTATTATTATGTATCCATTTACTGTATCGATTGTAGAGGTTGGCGAGGTTGGGATCCTGGATGGGTATGTTTCACCCCTATTCAGATTGTGGTCACTTTAAGGACAACCAAAGGGTTAACCTTTCTGTCCTGAAGGGGTTTAAAGGTTGGCAACTCCCAGAGAGGATTGTGGGAGTTGAGGAAAAGCTGAGAGCTGTTAGCTGTGCTGAATCAGGAGGCTGGGGACTGAGCCTTGCCAGCTGTAGCTGTGCTGCTGGAAGCGGTGTTGCTGTGCCTTGCTGGAAAGACTTATATTTTCTGGGAACGGATTCCCCAGGTTTGGGACTTCTGTTCAAGTTGGAGAGTCACACTTGTTTTCTGTTGTTGTGCTGAAGAGCTTTACTTTAATTGTGCTGGAGATAAGCGTGTGTTTCATGATTAGGTTTTGGCTGCCCCGAATGGAAACATAAAGTTGCTTTGTTGCATCCAAGACTTTGTGCAAGTGCTCTGTGGGCTCCCCAACATTACACTATGTTTATATCAATATTATTATTATCCTTTATTTATATGGCGCCACATATTCTGCAGTGCTTTAGAAGATCAGTGTTCAAGGGGTTAATACATTGGAATACCACACATGGATGATGACTTGATTCAGGGGGATCCTGTTCCAAAGGAAACTTACAATCTATGAGATGTACAAGTATTTTGTGAGGTCGGCGCATCCATAACGTTATGTGTCTTGCCCAAGGACACTCGCTGGTGGTGTCTAATGAGTGGGATCGAGTTGTCTTTCCATGATTGTAGAGCAGCGACCTGGTTGTTTGGTTAAACCCACTTCTTGTAAAGTCGAGACTTGCTTCTCCACAGTTGTATTGGAGGGATGTGCTGAACGGGATTTGAGTTGCTTCTCCACGGTCGAAGGGTAGAGACGTTACCACTGGACTCCACAGCTGATATTGTGTGGTGGGCGAGTATGTACCATTAGGTGTCTCGCCCAAGGACACTTACTGGAGATTCCAGCTGGGATACCAACCTGGGTCTCCACGGTTATAGAGCAGTGATGTTACCTGTACTCCATACAGTCGGTATCCACCTGCTATCTATCTACCCTTTTTTCATGGTATATTAATATCTATCGACTTGCTTTTTATCTATTATATATATGAAGCGCTACTACCTCGAGAGCCGCTGTATTTGACGGGCCTTCTGTCTCACTCCAGTGATTACCCACCTCCACCTTTGGCGCCAAGTAATACCAGGACAATATTACTTTAAATAAAAAGGGGTTTATTAGGTCTAGCGAGCAAACCCTCTGTAGAACAAAGTAATCAACAGTATAACAGTATTGAAAGAGTTACTTCAACATCACTGTTCAATACAATGATGAATGAACGAGACGGCAATCTTTACCATAGTTCCATGAAGTTAGATTATTGACAATAATCTACGTAACCAATATCAATAACCTATCTAAACCTTGTACATTCGATCTAACCACTTGCCTGTGGAAATTACACAAGCTCTCAAGTCTGCTAGCGTTGGGGCCCTTTGAACTCTGCCATTGGGTACCATTAACATGAAACCATATTGTATTCCACAAGTGAGAAATTTATTTTCGCAAAGTGTCACAGGGCAACAAGATTCATAACTGCAGCGATCTCCCTTTTAGCTGAGGCTGCGCAGGCAGTAGAACTTGGCTGGACAACAAAGTTAGCAATAACAACTCACGCAGAAATGCCGAATGCTTCCCTCCGGTAGATACACTCACTCCTTTCCTGGAGAACGGTAGCCGGATCGCTATCTCTGTTACTGGAACACACAGGAGGGCAGCTGGATCTCTCTCCGCTGGACGCACGAGGACAGCCGGATGCACGATCTGCTGGTACTGGCAACATGCGAGGGCAACCGGATCACTCCTTCAATGAATACACCAGGGTAGCCGCATGCACGATCCACACCACAGGACCATTCACGCCGCTCGTCTCACCCTCTCTGCCTGCTCTCTCTCCTGCACGTGCTCTTCCTCCCCAGGAAAATGCGGGCTCCTCCTCGCACTGCTGGGAGGAGTAGTCTTTCTCCTGAAAAATTGCATAAGGCTCTCTGCATTCTGAACTACACATTCCAGAATCCTTTGCGTTACCTTCATTCCTCCTGTATCAAACAACTTCCTCCTCCAGTGCACAAGGCTGAGATAGGAGGGAAGGGGAATTCCCCCACAGCGGTGACAGGCTGCATGTCTCTGTCCAAGCCTGGGCTACAGTACAAAGCACAATAGTACACACATAGTCCAAGTAGCCTCCGCTACATACATACTGTAACAGATCTCTGTGCCCGGACAGGGTCACATCTGCCAAATGCCGCTTCCTCGCTGGACACCCAGTTTCTCCTCGTGACTCTCACACCTTTCTCTAGTACCCTAGCCACAGCTTAAGGCCAGGTGCATGTAGAGAGCCTGGCTAGCACCTCCAGAAATAAGCCGCAGCTGTAAACCTGGAGCCTTTCCTTGGCACAGCGAGCAGAAGATTCCTGGTACCCCAATTCATGAGCCGTGACTTCAAGCTTGGTTAGAATAGAACTGACTGTTTATTAAACAGGCACAGAGATACACTCAACAATCAACTCTATTTGCATACAATCAAGCAGATAGCTGCACAGATCAGATATCTACACAGGACCTTCAAAAAAATAGAGAATGGGGGAAGGAGAAAGAAGGGTGAACAAAAGGAATTTCTTACACAATAGCTAGAGCAGTGTCATGTGAACCCTGCATGGATTGCGGGTGTGAGCCCAATGTGCAGTGAGCCATAAAGTATGCAGGTTAAGGGGTTCAAACAAGATATTTATTATAAACAAAACAGCATAAATAAATGAATAAAGATGGATAGCTAAGATAGAGGGAGGTAAAGAGCAGAACGAAAAAGGATAAAACTGGATGAAAACTAGGAAACACAGGAGGAAACTGAAAAATACGTATAACAAAAATGGGTAGCAGATACTGAATAGAAAACAGAATATAAAGCAGACAGAGAAATGAAAAATGTCCAAGGCAAGGTATCCTGTATAGGTAAGCCAGTCTCGTAGTCAGGTTTCAAGCAGTAGTCGTGGGATACAGAGAACAGGATAATAAAAGTCCATAGCCAGGGGTCATACACGTAAATCCAACAGAGGAACTGGGTAGCATTACAAATGGGGTTACCCGGTAGAGCAGAGGTAGTCCAGAAGGGTAGTAAATCGGGTTCTGATGAAGGTCCAGGGGGAAAACAGATAGGGGTTCAGTGGATCCAAAAACCAGGAGCTTTCCAAAAACAGGTCACTCTTGTACAAGGCTCTGACTTCAATGAGGAAGTCCAGCAGATGGGGTGTGACCCTTATATACAGGGTAGATCAGGCTGGATAAGGTGCAGGTGATTAGTCTGATTTGAATAGCATTCAGAACCTAAGTCCAGAACTGAGCATGGGGAAAAAACAAAGTCCTGGAATCTGCATAGGTCATGCAGAACATGCAAAAAAGGTAAACAAAAGGGGGCGTCAGAGGGTCTGGGGGTTCGGACCGTGACAAGCAGGTACTAATACAGAGATCTACACTATACAGAGAAAAGGTACAAAGAAACACAAACGCCCTGCATCTAGAATTGTAGATAAAGGGTGACTTTAACAAAGGAAAGAACAGGAAAACAATATAAAACATCAGGCCCGCACCTCCCAAATACATTTCTAAGCCCATGTACTTCAAGTCCAAAGTGATGTACATCACACATACATACATATATATACACACACACACACACACACACAAACACACCGGCTACTTTATTAGGTAGACCTTGCTAGGCCTGGGTTGGACCCCCTTTTGCCTTAATTCTTTGTGGCATATATTCACAAGGTGTTGGAAACATTCTTCAGAGATTTTGCTCCATGTTAATATGATAGCGTCACGCAGTTGCTGCAGATTTCTTGGCTGCTCATCCATGATGCAAATCTCCTGTTCCACCACATCCAAAAGGTGCTCGATTGGATTGAGATCTGGGCACTATGGAGGCCAACGACCATGCCACGTTCAAAGTTACCTCAATGCTCTTTCTTCCCCATTCTGATTCTCAGTTTGAATTTCAGCACGTCGTCTTCTAGATGCCAAAATGCATTGAGTCGATGCCGTGTGATTGGCTGATTAGAAATTTGTGTTAACAAGTAGGGATGAGCTGTTCGGTTCAGACGGTTCGGAGTTCGGTCCGAACTTTGCCTGTTCGGTCTGCTCGCGAACTCCGAACATTTCCGGGTGTTCCCGCATGTTCGACCACAATGGACCACAATGCATTTTCCCACTGCCTGAAGCTCCTAATTGGCTACAGCCTTGCACCTGACCACAGGTCTGGTGCAAGACTGGTTGAACACTATGCCAATCACCGCTCAGAGTCCTGATTGGGCAAATTTTGCCCAATCATGGGCTCACAGAGCTAAGTCCCGCAGCACACTATATAAGGTTTCAACGCAGCGCTTTCTGCACGCATTTCAGAGAGATTTCAAAGAAGATAGTTGTGTTTTGTTGTTACTGCCGGTCTGCCACGCTACTGGGGGGGTCTGGGGGCGTCTCATTTCGACCAAATATCAGGGAATTTAGGTGATGTGTGTCTTGTCACTGTGCCAGCAAGTTTTTTTGGGGGTTTACAACTTTATTTAAAACATTTGTAAATTGAGGTGATTTTCTGGGTCTTGTCACTGTGCAGCAAGTCTTTTTGGGGCTCATTTATACCAAATATCATTGAATTTAGGTGATGTGTGTCTTGTCACTGTGCCAGCAAGTTTTTTTGGGGGTTTACAACTTTATTTAAAACATTGTGAATTGAGGTGATTTTCTGGGTCTTGTCACTGTGCCAGCAAATCTTTTTGGGGCTCACTAATTTCTTTAAAACACTTGGGAATTAAGGTGATCTTCTGTGTCTCGTCACACAGCCAGCAAGTTTTTTTGGGGCTCACTAATTTCTTTAAAACATTTGGGAATTAAGGTGATTTGTGTCTCGTCATACAAAAAGTACCACGCTGTATTTTGGGGCTCACTAATTTCTTTAAAACACTTGGGAATTAAGGTGATCTTCTGTGTCTCATCACACAGCCAGCAAGTTTTTTTGGGGCTCACTAATTTCTTTAAAACACTTGGGAATTAAGGTGATCTTCTGTGTCTCGTCACACAGCCAGCAATTTTTTTGGGGCTCACTAATTTCTTTAAAACACTTGGGAATTAAGGTGATCTGTGTCTCGTCATACAAAAAGTACCACGCTGTATTTTGGGGCTCACTAATTTCTTTAAAACATTTGTGAATTAAGGTGATCTGTCTCTTGTCACTGGCTGCCAGCTATCAGTGTGTCTCACTGAGTTATACCAGAGTTATTTAAATCTTTATACCAGAGTTGAATCAGAGTTCTGTATATATTAATCTATATATCACTCACCATGTCTGAAAGAACAAAAAGGACAGGCAGACGCTCCCAGCCACAGATAAGAGGGCAAGCAGCCCCTGTGTTGGGAGGCTGTGTCTCTGGTCGTGGTGGACGTGGTGCATCCTCTACAGGGGCACGCTTGTCCTTTCTAACTGGTGCTGGCCGTCTTAAGCAGCAGCAACATACAGAGGACTTTGTGGATTGGCTAACCAGGCCATCCTCATCCTCCGAGTCCTCTGCCAGCCAGGCTTCTAGTGCTTTACAGTCCACCTCAGCTGCCAAAGCATCTAATGCAGCCTCCATGTCCACAGCTACTCCTGCCGTAGCCTCGCCTATCACAACATGGAGGAGTCAGCTGAATTGTTGACTACAATGAGAGTAACATGCTGCTTGAGGATGCGCAGCAACTACAGTGCTCTGATTCAATCTCTGAGGTTGAGGAAGGAGTATAATCAACCTAGAGGAAGGGGTGCCAGTGATGACACACAAATAACTGGCACACATGTTGCCCCAGCAGCTACAGCATACTGCCAAGTTGGCTCCAGTGACGAGGAGATAGGGGGTGAAGATGACAATGATGATGAGGTCACTGACTCCACCTGGGTGCCAGATCAAACAGAGGAATTAAGTGAGGAAGAGGGGGAGGAGGCACAGCAAACACGAGGCACAACATCCTCTGTGACCAACCGTAGCACTATCCAGTCCAAGGCATCACATGTCAGAGCTGCTCCAGTGCAGAGCGCTGTTGTCTCAAAGAACACATGCAGGAACTCTGCTGTCTGGGAGTTCTTTAAGAACTGTGCAGCAGACCCCACCGTTGCTATTGTAATCTATGTCAGAGGAGGCTGAATTGTGGGGATAAACACCGGACGCTTGGGTACCACGTGCTTGAGGCGACATATGAACAAGTGCCACACATCCCGTTGGGGCAAAACTTTGCATAGGTCCTCCTCCTTCTCATCTGTCTCTACCCACACTGTATATCCTGCCATGCAATTGCCTACAACCTCCACCGACAGGGATGATGCTACAGTAATGGATGTACCAGCAGCTCCTTCCTCAGAATGTGACATCATCCCAGTAGCTGAAGATTTACGCAGTCAGATTACGTTGCTGCAGCTGCTGCAGGGAAAGAAAAAATATAGTCCCAACCATCCCCAAGCACAGCGTCTAAATGCCAGCTTAGCAAAATCACTCGCATTGCAGCTGCTGCCTTTCCAGCTGGTGGACTCTGCTCCCTTCCGTGAATTTGCTGAATGCGCTGTACCACAGTGGCAGGTTCCAAAACGCCATTACTTTTCACGCAAGGCCATTCCAGCACTATACCAGCACGTGGAAGACAATGTTATCCAGTCATTGGGAAAGGCAGTCAGCAGCAAGGTGCATGTCACTTTAGACACGTGGTCCAGCAAGCATGGACAGGGTCATTACATTTCCTTCACGGCACACTGGGTAACTCTGATTGCAGCTGGGAGGGATCCAAGACGGGCTCTGTGCTGGAGCTTGTTCATCCACCACGCCTCCAGAAAGCTGCTTGTATGAGGTCTGTCTGCTCCACCACCACCACCTCTTCCTCCTCCTCCTCCTCCTCCTCCTTCTCTGTCTCTGGCGAAGTGGCAGTTAAACCCACGCCTGACAGGGTCTACGCAATGGCTCAAGCAAAAAGATGCCATACTGTGCTTGAGCTGGTTTGTTTAGGGGACAGGAGCCACACCGGGTCAGAAATTTTGTCAGCTCTGCAGGGGCAGGTGCAGAGATGGTTTACACCACGCCAGCTTGAGCTGGGAATGATCATCTGCGATAATGGCAGCAACCTTCTCTCCGCCCTACGCAGGGGTAAATTGACGCATGTACCATGTCTAGCACACGTCCTAAATCTGGTGGTACAGCGTTTCCTAACCAAGTACCCAGGGCTGCCAGAGCTTCTCATCCAGGCCAGAAAAGTCTGCAGCCACTTCAGACGGTCATTCCCAGCAAGCGTTCGCCTGGCAGAAATTCAAAGAGAATTCCACCTTCCCACAAACCATCTGATCTGTGACATGCCCACCAGGTGGAACTCGACATTAGCAATGCTGCAGCATCTGCACAAGCAGCAGAGGGCCATCAACGAGTACCTGTGTGAGTATGGCACAAGGACAGGTTAAGGTCAACTTGTTTTTTTTCCCCCCTGCAGTGGCTGATGATCAAGGATGCCTGCACTGTACTGTCACCATTTGAGGAGGCAACGAGGATGGTGAGCAGGGACAGTGCATGCATCAGTGACACAATTCCTTTAGTGTTCCTGCTGGAGCACACTCTGCGGGGAATTATAGATGTGGCTCTAGAGGCAGAGCAGCGGAGGAAGAGGAGGCCTTCCCTAGCTCTCAAGGCCCCAGTCTTTCCGCAGACAGCATTCCAGCGGGTCCTACTCAGATCAGACAGGAGGAGGATGAGGAGGAGGAGGACTATTTAAGTAGTGGGGGCATTGAAGGTGGAGATTCTTCAAGGCAGGGTTTTGTGTGCCCAGAAACAGAAGGGCTTGTGCGTTGCTGGGAGGAGGAAGTGCACGATACGGTCATCCTCATTGACCAGCAAGACTCGGCAGCTAATGCCACCTCCAACCTATGCTGCATGGGCTCCCTAATGATGCAAAGCCTGCTAAAAGACCCCAGGATTCGTGCTATCAAGGAGAGGGATCATTACTGGTTGGCAACCCTTCTTGATCCACGATACAAGGGGAAAGTTGCAGAGCTCATCCTGCCCGCACAGAGGGAGCACAGGATGAAAAAACTTGAGGACGCTCTAAAGCGACACTTGTGTAACACCTTTCCAGGCACTGGTAGATTACCAAGTGCTGACACACGTGCTTCTGAGGCTGCGGATGATCAGAGGAATAGTGGTGAAGGCCAGGGCCGCTTGACTGATGCATTTTTACATTTTTTTAGTTCTCGACGCCCAGGGACGTCAAATGTAGGCACCCATTGCCAGCGTCTTCACCATATGATGCAGGACTATCTAGGGGCAAGGGCAGACCTGGATACCTTTCCATCAGATGATCCACTGGCTTACTGGGTGTTGAGATTGGATCACTGGCCAGAACTTAGCCAATATGCTATGCAGCTACTAGGTTGCCCTTCATCTAGCGTGCTTTCCGAAAGGACGTTCAGTGCCGCTGGAGGTTTTGTCACAGACAAAAGAGTGCGTCTGTCCACCGACTCTGTAGACCGGCTGACATTTATAAAAATGAATCAGTCCTGGATCAGTAGCTATCAATCCCCTGATGTTGAAGTAATGGAATAGATAGGGGATGTCCTCTTCTGCATTCACAAACCTCCAGCACTGAACTCTTCCACAATACCACAAAAGGGATACGGTGTGAAGGCACTTGCTGCCATGAAAGGCACAATATCTGGCTGCACTGACGCCCATTAAAAAAAAAAAAAAACTTTTCAATATAGGACCACATGGTCCACCCCTGCACTCTTCCACAATACCACAGAGGGGTTACTGTATGATGATACTTGCTGGCCTGGCACCAAAGGCACAATATCTGGGTGCACTGACGAACATTACCAGATCAAAAACTTTTCAATATAGGACCACATGGTCCACCCCTGCACTCTTCCACAATACCACAGAGGGGTTACTGTATGATGATACTTGATGGCCTGGCATTAAAGGCACAATATCTGGGTGCATTGATGCCCATTAACAGATAAAAAAAACACTTTTCAATATAGGACCACATGGTCCACCCCTGCACTCTTCCACAATACTACAGAGGGGTTACTGTATGATGATACTTGATGGCCTGGCATTAAAGGCACAATATCTGGGTGCACTGACGCCCATTAACAGATAAAAAACTGTTCAATATAGGACCACATGGTCCACCCCTGCACTCTTTCACAATACTACAGAGGGGTTACTGTATGATGATACTTGCTGGCCTGGCATTAAAGGCACAATATCTGGGTGCACTGACGCCATTACCAGATCAAAAACTTTTCAATATAGAACCACATGGTCCACCCCTGCACTCTTCCACCATACCACAGAGGGGTTACTGTATGATGATACTTGCTGGCCTGGCAGTCTTGCACAAAGGCAGAATATCTCTGTGCACTGACGCCCATTCCCAGATTCATATCTTTTTAATATAGGACCGCATGGTCCACCCCTGCACTCTTCCACAATACCACAGAGGGGTTACTGTATGATAGTACTTGCATGCCTGGCACTAAAGGCACAATATCTGGGTGCACTGCCATTGACGCCTGTATCAGATTCATATCCTCAGAGGGGTTACGGTGTGACGGCACTGTTGCCGACGCTAAAAGCCCAATTTTAAAGCACCTATTGTTACTTTCATCCAAAGCCTGCATACGTTTCACAATAATTTAGCCAAAAAAATCACTAAACTTTTTCTGCGCGTCCTAAAATGTCTTTTCATACAGGCTGTCGCCCCAAGCAGTTGTTTATGGATAGATTTGATTAGAGGAAAAGCATTTACCGTCATATGAAACGTAATTTTTTTGTTTTTAAGTGTTTCTATACATCCTAGAAATCCGCCACTTCACGGGCAGGTTATGGGGACCTCCTAGGCATGATATTTGAAGGAATTTTTGGGTTTTATTTTTAACCCTTATTTCATGGAAAACTCACTGTCCCTTTAAAAACGTTTTTTTTAAAACTTTTTGTCCTTGTTTCCTGTCCCCCAGGTCACTACCCGGACCCCCATACACCTTTTATGGCAAATATGAAGCATATATGCCCTCTTGGAGGGCACTCTAAAAAAAACGAATTTTCCGCCCTATTGACTTGCATGGGAGTTCGGTTTCGGGTTCGGTCCCGAACAAATGGGAAGTTCGGGTTCGGGCTCGAACCGAACTCGGGGGGTGTTCGGCTCATCCCTACTATCTACCTCCATCCATATTTATCTATCTCCATCCATATTTATCTATCTTTATATCCATATGTATGGATTTCAGGGCATTATTTGGCATGGTGTTTCAGGGCATTATTTGGCATGGTGTTTCAGGGCATTAATTGCGTGACTTTTCAGGGCACTAATTGGCGTGACTTTTCAGGACATTAATTGGCAGGGCTTTTCAGGGCATTAATTGGCGTGGCGTTTTGGGCATTAATTGGCGTGGCGCTTCAGGGCACTAATTAGCGTGGCTTTCAGGGCATTAATTGGCGTGGCTTTATATATTTTATAAATATTCTATTTATACATATCTACCTGTATCCACTTGTATCTGTCTTTATATCTATTTATCTTACACAGTGTAAGTTATGTCTAACAGAATCTCTGTGCATCAAACTCTTGCCCACTTGGACGTGCCATGATGACGCCATAATGCTGGACAGATATGACACCTAAGAGGTTGACATTGGCAAATGAGCTTGCACTTTAATGCCCATTAGAAAGCCAGTGCTATAAATACATGGGGATGTGCGATACCAAGGGCAAGAAAGACTTTTGGGTTTGAACTGTTCGTAGAGTGAGCCTGAATACCAGTCTTTATTTCCACCAATCACAGTTGGAGTCTGAGCATACGGCTAATCCCTACGTGTTTTTAATGGCTTTAATAAACAGTTATTGGGGGGAAAGTCATAACAATTGAATAAATGCATTGTCAGCGCCTAATGATACCGATGATATAACCTTAAAATAAAAATGCTATAAGTGTCTCTTGGTCCATTAACCATTAACTCTATCCTTGCCCTGGTTATTCCCAGCCATGAAAATTATACATACAGCCATAAAAATAAATAATTTAAACAAACCCATTTTCCACTTGCGTAGAAATGAGCGTCGGGATAATTCCTGAGCCGCGCGAGAAGCTGCGGTGTGCAGGCAACGGCCCGTTTTAAATAATTGATGTCACGATCATTAGGACACGTGGCGCGGCTTGGCCGCCTTGATAGAACTGATTGAATTGTGATAGACGCGTTCCGCGAAGTCTCAGAAGGTGTCGGTGTTTTCGGAGCGAGTAACTCAGATTCTGACAGCAAGATAATTATATTCTTACGGATTATGTGACTTTATCATACATAAAAAAATAAATTAAATGCTTTAGAAGGATATTACTTTCCCTATCAGAGTATCGTTTCCCCACAAAAACGTATTACCTGGATTTTATGCGTTTTTTTGTTGTTGTTTTTTTAAGAATAGTGATACGTTTTGGGCCGAATCAAATGATGGGAATCTTCAGGGATGCGTCAACGGGAAAAGCTGAATTCAATGAATGAGTCGGTTTACTGCAACTATCACTGTTATCCGTATCCGTTAATAATATAAATAAATAATTAAATTAGTAACATTTGAGTTTATTTACAAAACACCAAAACTGAACACGGTTTCGGTGTTTTGCATTTTGGCAAAAATACAGTGAATTCACTATTTAGCGAATGGGCACCATATTTTAGCTGAAGAAACAATCGGATGTCAAGGTTGTTGCAGGTCTTTGCAGGTGTAAGAGGATTGGTATTGGGTTACAGAGTGAGACTGGAAGACAGAAAGCTGGAATCAAATACTGTTCATAATATTTTCTGTTTTCAGCTTGAAAGTTCTTAATTGGCAAAGCTTTTCAGGACATTATTTAGCAGGGCTTTTCAGGGCATTAATTGGCGTGGCGTTTCGGGCATTAATTGGCGTGGCGTTTCAGGGCACTAATTAGCGTGGCTTTTCAGGGCATTAATTGGCGTGACTTTTCAGGGCATTAATTGGCAGGTCTTTTTAGGGCATTAATTGGCGTGGCGTTTCTGGCATTAATTGGCGTGGCGTTTCAGGTCACTAATTAGAGTGGCTTTCAGGGCATTAATTGGCGTGACTTTTCAGGGCATTAATTGGCGTGGCATTTCAGGGCATTAATTGGCGTGACTTTTCAGGGCATTAACTGGCATGGCGTTTCAGGGCATTAATTGGCGTGACTTTTCAGGACATTAATTGATGTAGCATTTCAGGGCATTAATTGGCGTGGCGTTTCAGGGCATTAATTGGCGTGACGTTTCAGGGCACTAATTGATGTAGCGTTTCAGGGCATTAATTGGCATGGCGTTTCAGGGCACTAATTAGCGTGGCGTTTCGGGCATTAATTGGCGTGGCTTTTCAGGGCATTAATTGGCGTGACATTTCAGGGCATTAATTGGCGTGGATTTTCAGGACATTATTTGGCGTGGCTTTTCAGGGCATTATTTGGCGTTGCTTTTCAGGGCATTATTTGGCACGGCTTTTCAGGGCATTAGTTGGCGTGGATTTTCAGGACATTATTTGGCGTTGCTTTTCAGGGCATTATTTGGCACGGCTTTTCAGGGCATTAGTTGGCGTGGATTTTCAGGTCATTATTTGGCGTGGCTTTTCAGGGCATTAATTGGCGTGGCTTTTCAGGACTTTATTTGGCGTGGCTTTTCAGGCATTAATTGGCGTGGATTTTCAGGACCTTATTTGGCGTGGCTTTTCAGGGCATTAAATGGCGTGGCTTTTCAGGGCATTAATTGGCTTGGTGTTTCAGGGCATTAATTGACGTGGTGTTTCAGGGCATTAATTGGCGTGGCTTTTCAGGAATGTAGAGAGGCTCACAAAAAATATAGTTGATAGTAGATAGAATGTAATCCTGGCACAGCTGGACAGTAAAGGAATGTCCCTTTAAGGATTGTCTTATGTACTTTTTGCCCATATGCCCAATGATGATGATCTTAAAAGATTTGAGTTGCCCGGTCAGGCTCTCCATGTTAGCGCTGCATATATTTTTCGTTACATAAAAAAATTAAGTGTAGCGCAGCCAGTGTGCTCAACAATACTTTGATACATTTGGCTACATATGATCCAAGATAAATAGCTCTGGTACGATTCCCTGAAAAATAAAGAAGACAAAAGATTGAAGGATCACAGCAAAACCCGTACATTAAAAATACAGATCAATTCAATATCACGATAGGGTTCCACTCACATTTTAAAGAGCCATATCCGGCTCTATGCTGATAGCCTCTGGGTTATTATTTGGAAACCCAACAGCCCCCATGGATCTCCAGTGTTTTTGCTGGTCCTTAGGCTAGGGTCAGACTAACGCAGTGTGAACGTGCGTGCAGGCGCACTTTATTACGGCCGTAGTAGCAGCAAATGGCGGCCAATGACGGGCAATATACGGAGTAAAGTGCGGCCGCGTAACGCAAGTGGCAAACAAACGCATTTTTTCGAGAATGTGATACCGCTAGTACTGACGTACAGAGTGCGCTGCGTCCGCTAGCGGCGTGTGTGCGTGATAAGGAGACGTCAGACGCTGCTAATGTCCGGCCAACATCACGTCCAGACACAAAAAGTGTTTTATTGATGATCCGTACAAAATCACGGATGGAAAATGCGCATCGTATGACCGCTATCGCGTACTCCATGAAAAAATACGTCCATTCGTTCGAACGCACTTTTTTACTGACAAGGCGAAAAATGCGTTCGTCTGACCCTAGCCTTAATGGCATATGCATGTCTAGAAAAAAAAAATGAAATTGACATTTAAACACTTTTATACCAATAGACAAACTAAAATAAATCAATAAAAGTTTGAAAAATGTGTAATTTGTTTTGTAATTTTCTTGCTTTAAAAACTGTCATTTCCTCTTCTCTGGCCACGCCCCTCAGCTAGGGGTGTTTCTTCAGCTCCACTTCCTGAATATTCCCCACCTCCTCTCCGCCCACTACTCCTCCCATCAAAGCTTCACATGAACTAGTAGAAGCTGTGCACACGAAACCCTGTGCAGCTCAGGACCTTAAACTGGGGAAACTGAGGAAATTAATATCTGCTCTCTCTGCAACTGTGACAGCAAGACACACACTCGTGCTCGCTCACACACTCACCCGCTGACTCGCTCACACACTCACCCGCTGACTCGCTCACACACTCACCCGCTGACTCGCTCACACACTCACCCGCTGACTCGCTCACACACTCACCCGCTGACTCGCTCACACACTCACCCGCTGACTCGCTCACACACTCACCCGCTGACTCGCTCACACACTCACCCGCTGACTCGCTCACACACTCACCCGCTGACCCGCTCACACACTCACCCGCTGACTCGCTCACACACTCACCCGCTGACTCGCTCACACACTCACCCGCTGACTCGCTCACACACTCACCGCTGACTCGCTCACACACTCACTCGCTGACTCGCTCACACACTCCCGCTGACTCGCTCACACACTCACCCGCTGACTCGCTCACACACTCACCCGCTGACTCGCTCACACACTCACCCGCTGACCCGCTCACACACTCACCCGCTGACTCGCTCACACACTCACGCTCTCTCAGAAACTCACTCACGCACTGGCACTCTCACTTGCGCTCTTTCATGGTTTACTCACTGTATCACTCAAACTCCCTCACACAGTCACTCCCTCCGACACTCTCTTGCGCTGTCTCTTGTGTGCGCGCTCTTTTCCTGCACCTTTTGCGCTTTCTCTGCTTTATCTTGCTGGCTTTCTCTCTGTACCTTTTCTTGCTGTGTCTCTCTGTGGATTCTTCTTTGTTGTCCCTCTCTCTGCTGTCTCTTTTTCTTCCTGTGTATATCAAATTCTTTCCTTCCCCGTCTCTGCAGTAGCTGGGAGTGAAAGAGTTACATATTGGAATGGCACTCAGCCCCACCCTTCCCTCAGCTCACAGTGCTGGAGGGACGAGGAGCAACTCAGTTGCACATGCTCAGTGCGATTTTTATCTATACCTAGGTATACACACTGATTGGTTAGCTCAAAGTGCCGCCTGAGGTGGAGGTGGAAAATGCCACCCAGGTCCTAAGGTGATTTGCCCGGAGCTTGTTTGGTCTGGGCACAACCGCAAATCGATCCAGAACATCAACAAATAAAGTATATAAAATCATATTTATTGACCATAATAACAAAAACAATATAAAATTATTTTTTTTCATTGAATTTTATTTATATTATTAAATTTTATGCTTTGATCGTTTGATCTTTTTTCGTACCAGATCTATTTATCTTGGATCATACGGTAACCAATTGTATCCGCTGTATTGTTGAGAGCACTTGTTTTGCATGTATTGTTTATGACACTTTTCTTTGGTTGTCGGGTGGTAAAGAACAGATTGCAAGTGGTTTAGCGACGTTCCTTTAGTCCCTATCCTCTAAGTATATTAGTGCTGCACATTAATATTGCCGTTATATATTTTCCGTTGCTTATGCATTAAATGCATCTTGTACAAAAGTTCATTAAAAAACAAGCAATCCCCCAGCTACTTCATTCCGGAGTCTGGTGGCCAACTGGGCCAAGCAACAGCCGGCTTATTTAGCAAGTAATCAACCTCGGTTCAGTGATTTATTTGTCAGACGTTGGTTTGATGGAATGAAAAGGCTGCGACCTGTTACCGCAGTCTCCACGACAATGATATCCAGCGTAACGTCTGCACCAACACGGAAAAGAACAGCTGCGCGGGACCTGAGAGGCTTCCCAGCGCAGAGGCTTCTCTATAACAGACGCCGTCAGCAGGAGCAAGGCTTGGAATGATGGAAATGTACCTTAATGTGGTTCCTGGCAGGTGGTCTACAAGACCCATCGTTTAGTCATTAACGATTCTATAGCTCTGTGACCCCAGGACAACCTTTCCAAGGCTCGTTTAACCAAGATATTTTACCAAATCACCTGTGGGACGTGTAAACCGGCAAATGAGGCTCACGTAGCGGTTTCAGAGCTGAAAGACAGGTGTCCGACTCAAGGAAACAGCCATTTGGTCGTGGTGACAATGGTGGAAGTGATACAAATTAACCACATGGTCCTCCTCGGTTTACAGGAACTCGAGTTGGATGAGAGAGGGATTTTGGCACAAAAAAGCTGCTCTCGGTTTCTGAGCTTCTGCTTAATTATGATCAGATTACTGTGCTGGGGCTTCGAGGAGGAGCTGCCAGTCTGTAGAACCTAATGGAAAAGTAAAACAGTATAGAAAAAACCCAGGGTACAAGAAATCCATCCTCCACATATTGGGGGGAAATCCCTAATTTGATGAGCAAATTGGAAAAGGAAAATATTAGCATTTCATTAAAATCAATCCTTCATGCACCCCTTCACTGCCAAGTGATTTTTGTTGAAAACATTTTTTACCATAACATTTATTTGACACACGGCTGCAAAGTTAGCAATTAAATAGAGGGTAAAATAGAACATTTGCACACAAATTGTGGTTCTGATTTGTTAAAAAAAAAGGTAAATAATGTAAATTTGTCAATTATTTATTTATTTATTTGTAAAGGATTTTACCAGGAAGGATACATTGAGATTTCTCTCGTTTTCATGTATTGGTTTCTTTCTCATTTAATTTTTTTTTGCTGAGATGAAAGGTTGTAAACTCTAGATGGCATCACTTATCTGACACAATATCACAAGGGGTCTGCATTATCAGCATACAGGCAGAAATGGCCCGTGTGTCAGTAAATGTGCTGCAGACAGATAATAAAATGGTGAGATCGCCTGCTTACATGAGGTCTGCATTATCAGCATACAGGCAGATGCAGTAAATGTGCCACAGACAGATAATAAAATGGTGAGATCTTCTGCTTATGGGGATTTGTAGTGATCAGAATGAGACTAGGGCGGCACTTTCCAGGGGGCGGCGGCCTGCACTGGGTGGCCCCACCCCTAAAAAAAATATTATTTTTTTAACTTTTGCAAATTATTTTACCAGGAAGGATACATTGAGATTTCACTAATTTTCAAGTATGTCCTGGGTAGGCAAGGCCTAGGCTTTCACTTTCCATGGGGCAGCAAAAAACCTCACCACTAAATGGGCTACTCACAGAGCACCGAAATGACACCAACTTTTTGGTGTTCTGTAGTTCCCTGCACTTAGGAGAATAAAATTTCCCCACCCTGCAGTGAATTCACCATTTACTGCAGGGTCCCCAAAGTGCATGGAGTCGGCCGCTGTATGCTGCCACCGCAAACCCGTGACCTGCTGTTTTCAAAAGAACTACTGAACGAAAATGTCTGGAATTTACATATAAGATCCTATGATTGATAATAAAAAGTTCTGTTACAGAAAAAAGAAAAACTGCTATTAAAAAAAGGGGGGGGGATTTTGCCCAAAAAAATCAGAAAAATGACTAAAAGGTACTAAAAAAAAAATCAATAAGTAAAGACTTTTTACTGCAGATTAAAATAATAAATGATTTATTAGATATTGCATAAAAGCGGGAATATTTTTAACATTGAAACCTATGGGGTTCGCCTGAATAAACCTGCTGATTGAAACCACCGAACATCAGGGCATTTCACTGCCATTTCTCTGAGTCTCAGTACCACATGACTGGCTGAACCACGTGAAACGCACGCGCGCAGCTGCCCGCCCTTTCGTTAACACAGACTCTATTCTGGACTGAACATCCACCGGGAAGGGAATCAAAGCCACGGTGCACCCTCTGGCAGTGACACCCCACTGCTGACAAGATGCTCCACAGCATAATTGCTGTGTGCTCATATACACTCGGTTTTGCTGGGAGTTTTATTGCATTGGATTCTGATGCACTCATACACACCGCACATTGCATTGCTGGGAGTTTTATTGCTGTGGATTCTGATACGCTGACACACACCAAACATTGCATTGCTGGGAGTTTTATTGCTGTGGATTCTGTGATACACACTGCATATTACTGTGAGTTTTATTGCCCTGGAGCTATGGGATACGCTCATACACACTGCATATTACTGTGAGTTTTATTGCCCTGGAGCTATGGGATACGCTCATACACACTGCATATTACTGTGAGTTTTATTGCCCTGGAGCTCTGGGATACGCTCATACACAGTGCATATTACTGTGAGTTTTATTGCCCTGGAGCTCTGGGATACGCTCATACACACTGCATATTACTGTGAGTTTTATTGCCCTGGAGCTCTGGGATACGCTCATACACACTGCATATTACTGTGAGTTTTATTGCCCTGGAGCTCTGGGATACGCTCATACACACTGCACATTTCTGTGGGTTTCATTGCTGTGCAGCTTTGTGATACACTCATACGCAGTGCACGTTTCTGTGGATTTTATTGTTCAACCAATTAGAGCGGCTGTGATCCCGCTTACTTGACATGCGTGGCTGTTCTTTGTAAAAATGCTTGAATTTAAACATTTCATAATTTTATTTATCTCAATAGATACATTTGAAATGGTATACAAAATATACAAGTAGGCACTTGGTATCCACTTTTACTATAAAGAGAGGAAAAGGCGGAGCTCTAAGAGGAAAAGGTGGAGCTTAAAGAGGAAGGGTGGGGATTAACCAGGAAGAGGTGTGTCCTTGACAGGAAGGGGTGCGTCAAATTTAAATTAGGGGGTGCACAAGTTTAGTCAGGCCTAGGGCAGCACAAAACCTAAATACACCACTGCTTGTATCTGTATGTGCTGCATAATGCCTGTGTATGGCAATTACAGCAACACCTTGTATCTGTATGTGCTGCATAATGCCTGTGTATGGCAATTACAGCAACACCTTGTATCTGTATGTGCTGCATAATGCCTGTGTATGCAATTACAGCAACACCTTGTATCTGTATGTGCTGCATAATGCCTGTGTATGGCAATTACAGCAACACCTTGTATCTGTATGTGCTGCATAATGCCTGTGTATGGCAATAACAGCAACACCTTGAATCTGTATGTGCTGCATAATGCCTGTGTATGACAATTACAGCAACACCTTGTATAGGAAGGTAGAGGAAGGGGGTATATTTAAAAGGAAACAAAATAGCAAAACAAGAGGACATAGTCTTAGATTAGAGGGGCAAAGGTTTAAAAGTAACATCAGGAAGCATTATTTTACTGAGAGGGTGGTGGATACATGGAACAGTCTTCCAGTAGAAGTGGTAGAGGCCAAAACAGTAATTGAATTTAAGCAAGCATGGGATAGGCATAAGGCTATCCTAAACAAAAGATAAATCCAGGTAAAGTATCCATGTAATTGGGCAGACTAGATGGGCCGAAAGGTTCTTATCTGCCGACATTTTTCTATGTTTCTATGTATGTGTATGTGCTGCATAATGCCTGTGTATGACAATTACAGCAACACCTTGTATCTGTATGTGCTGCATAATGCCTGTGTGTGGCAATTACAGCAACACCTTCTATCTGTATGTGCTGCATAATGCCTGTGTATGGCAATTACAGCAACACCTTGTATCTGTATGTGCTGCATAATGCCTGTGTATGGCAATTACAGCAACACCTTGTATCTGTATGTGCTGCATAATGCCTGTGTATGGCAATTACAGCAACACCTTGTATCTGTACTGTACAGGGATTTGCACTCATTATAACCCTCTGAATCTTATCCCTGTACAGCATTGAGTGACAGACACAGTTCTCCCTGTGTTCTGTCAAATTCCTGGCTGCAACAGTAACGTTTCCTGAGCTTTTTGTTACAATAATGTTTGTGGTTGCTTTCTGTAGCTTGTTTTATGGTATTACAGGGTGCCTGGGGAGAGATAAAACAAAGAATTTCATTTTTTCATGGGGCATGCCAATCTGTCTTTAAAAACGTATGCAAATGGTATGCTACAGCGATTGGTCTCAGAGGGTGACGTTGACTGCTCTGTGTGTCATCACTAGTGACCAATCTGGTGACCAGCAGCCGGGAGGGGGTTTAGGGGGGGCACTCCTCACACTCTGACCACTTTAAAACTATAAAGTAGACAGGATGAGTAGAGTGTCCCTTTAATAGTATCCATCCCCTCTCTCTCCCTGACATGTCCTGCTACATACTTAAGGATCTGTTACACCATCAATAACAGACAAACATTAAAAGATGAAGCATCAGCCTTCATCGAACGTGTTGCTATTACGTTAGGAAATATAATAAAAATATATATAAATTTCGGAAGAATCTAGAAAATAAATTCAATAAAGATATATGGGACAAACTCGCTTTTCCAAGTTGGTTTAATGCAGAAAGAAAAAGTTATTTGTTTTGGTGGCTAGAGTTTATACATTGTAATAAAGAATGAATACCTTGCGAAAATCGAATACCTTGTTTCCAACACTCCCAGAAAGCACTCCCTGGGCTGCAGTACCAGTGCATAACCTTAATTTGGAATGTGTCACATTCCTGGTGTATGAGCATGCCTGCGCTCTTGCCGGGGATGGAAGGATCGGTGGATGGTAGGAAACAGGCAGACAGCATCTAAAATACACATCAAAGTCGATATTAATGTAATTATTCCAGCAGAAGAAGAGATGAGCGATAGACAGTGGTATCTATGCATGCGAACAAATGTACATATAGATAGAATCCATACAAAGACACACACTGTGACGATGGTATGGGAGGTAAAAAAAAATGATTACATGGGGTGTATTACTGTGAGAGACAGCAGAAATGGGAAAAATGGAATTAAATGTTATTTTTCTTCATTTCTCTCCTTACATGTTTTGTGCAGAGCAGAGATAATGACACACACCTCGTGGAATACAAATGTATCAAAACAGAAGTTTCCCATAGAACATTTGTGGAATTTTGACACCTAGATGATTATTATTTCATCCAGTGTGTCTCTCTGCCCTCTCCCCAGTTTATCCTCTTGTCTGTCTTTCCGTGATCCGCTTCTGTTTCTTTTACCATTTCTTTCGTGTGATCTTATGTTTCTCCTTTGTTTGTATATTTGTTACTGTCAGCCTAAAAGCAATATTCTCAGCTGAGAATTAAATACACGACACCTTTGCGTCCGTGTGCTCTAATTCGTTTGCGTTACTGATTCCCTGCTTTTTGTGGGATTGTGTAGCAAAAGAAACTGAAAACCATGCTGACTTCATGTGCAAATATAAGACAAGGAGCAAAGTTGTTTTCTTTTGGGGGTAAATGTTTAGACTTTCATTATAACAGTCAAATTACAGCTTCATACAAACAAAGGCTCACACACCCCCTGGCATGAGGAGACAGTGTTATATGTTCACTGTATATTATGTCTGTTGCTTATTATTAGGGTTAGGGTTAGTATTAGGCTTAGAGTTACTATTTCTGTTTCTTTAGGCATATGATTAGGGTCACTTTTAGAATTTGAATTACGTTTTGGACTGGGGTTACTACTAAAGTGAGGATTGTTTCAGTGTTTCTTGGGCGTTTCCGTTAGGGTTACATTTTAGGGATACTATTTCTGCTTGTTTTAGGATTAGGGTTACTTTTAGAGTTAGGCTTATTATTAAGGTTACCTTTAGAGTCAGGATTATTTTTTAGGGTTACAGGGTACTTTTAAGTTAGGGTTACTGTTAGAGTTAGGGCCACTTTTAGAATTATGGCTATTATAAAGGTTACTGTTAGGGTTTTTCATAGGGCTAGGGATACGTTTAGGGCTAGGGTTACTTTTACGATTATTATTTCTGCTTGTTTTAAAATTAGGGATACTTTTAGAATTATGGTTATTATAAGTGTTAGGGTTATTTTTAGGCTTAGTTTTACTATTTCTGCTTCTTTTAGGATTAGGGTTACTTTTAGAGTTAGTCTTATTATTAGGGTTGGGGTTGCTGTTAGAGTTACCTTTAGTGTCAGTTTTATTTTTAGGGTTAAGGGGTACTGTTAGAGTTACTGTTAGAGTTAGGGCCATTTTTAGAATTATGGTTATTATTAGGGTTATTTATAGGGTCAGGGATAAGTTTAGGGCTAGGGTTACTGTTTTATTGTTTTAGAATTAGGGATACTTTTAGAATCGGTGTTATTATTAGAGTTACTGTTAGGGTTATTTATAGGGTTAGGGATAAGTTTAGGGCTAGGGTTACTTTTTTATTGTTTTAGAATTAGGGATACTTTAGAATTATTGTTATTATTAGAGTTACTGTTAGGGTTATTTATAGGGTTAGGGATAAGTTTAGGGCTAGGGTGTCACGTTCCATGCTGGCATACCTGTCTTCCTGCCCTCTGTATTTGTATATTGTGTTTATTCCTTTGTGTTTCTGTTGCTGCCAATTCCTGGGTGGCCTCCCAGGGGTTAATTGGTGTTCTGTGTGCTGCTCACCTGTTTACCCTTGCCTTGATTCCCCTGACTATATTAGAGCAATGTACCTATAGGACATTGCTGGGTCATTTTTCCTTTGCCTGGTCTCCTTGCGTCCTGTGTCCTGAGAGCTCCTTGCTGTGTTCCTGATATTCTCTGTTTGTTCATCCTTGTTCAGTTTTTGCCTCTAATATTTCTGTTCCAGTTTATGTCAGTTCCTTCTGTGTATTTAGTTCTGTCTATTGCTGTATTTTGTTTTGCTGTTTATGTTCCATTTAAATTCCCCGGTTACTGATTTTGGCTTGGCTGACTTCCCTTCTGGTTCTGATTCCTGTATCCTATATGACGTACTTTCTCTGGTTATGACCTTTGGCTTTCCTCTATGTGACTCCTCTATATTATATTCCTTGTCATTACCGTTTCCAAGAAACCTTGTCATCTGCATACAACAAAAGACTCTGTACGGCTTCAAGGTAATACTTTCCTTTAGATTATATCCGGCTATCCTAAAGACCGGTCTTTCAGTGCAGGGAATCTTTGGTATTGCCGTACAGAGATCTTTAGTTAACCCTGTGTTGCTTTCACCTGCCCTTGCAGTTTACAGTGCATCTCTGCATATAGGGGCTTCTCTCAGGAACCTTGACCTCACCTTCCTGTGAGTTATATTCATAGGGTTATATATTTACAGACCGACCACTTCCAAGGATCGGAGGGCAAGTATAGGGTGGTGCGTGCCTGGTGGTACTGCCACCGTGACATAGGGTTACTGTTTTATTGTTTTAGAATTAGGCAGGGGTCAAGTCCTGGGAAAAAAATGAGGGAACTCACCCACGAATTCCACAACCCCCATTACCTGAAGAAAATATATATATATATATCACGAGTATAGCAGTGCGTGCCGGTGATACCATTTTTATTGGGTTAACTTTACATTTAAAAGACAAGCTTTCAAGAGTGTAACCTGGAAACTATACTGATCAGTGAAAGGTATCACTACGTACAGGTATACTCATGATTGTGGCAACTGGACTAACGCATTTTATATATAATATATATATATATATATATATATATATATATATATATATATACAGGCACAGACCCCCAGAATAATATACACAACACTGTGCCCCCAGAATAATATACACAGCACTGAGCCCCCATAATAATATACACAGCGCTGAGCCCCCATAATAATATACACAGTGCTGAACCCCCAGAATAATATACACCGCGCTGAACCCCCAGAATAACATACCCAGCACTGAGCCCCCAGAATAATATACACAACACTGAACTCCCAGAATAATATACACAACACTGAACCCCCAGAATAACATACACAGCACTGTGCCCCCAGAATAATATACACAGCACTGAGCCCCCAGAATAACATACACAGCACTGAGCCCCCAGAATAATATGCACAGCACTGAGCCTCCAGGATAATATTGTCACGGTTCCCGGATCCCGCCACGCAGTACTTAACCCCCAACACTCCACAAAACCCAGAAGTGTCAGGTTCCGGCCGCCATCTTGCGGACCCCCAGACCTCGCTGTCTCACCCGGGTCCCGAGGACGTCCTCCGGAACGAGAGGAGGATGAGAGGCGGCTCCCCCGATCCGAATGCGCGGGCTGCAGGGTCCGGATGTCGGCCGCGGGGTCCTCCGTCCATCCAAGATGGCGCAGGTTCCTCAAGTGGTCGGCGTCTGGGCGGGTCTGCGTGTGTGCGGCGGATCGGCGGGGGGGCGCGGCTTCAACCTCAGCCGCCGGGGTAGAGCCCAAGGTGATCCCTGGAATCTCCCCTCCTAGCTCCAATCAGAGGAGGGAAAGACCAGAGAGGCAGGGCGAAGGGTGGGCGGAGCCAACTCCTGACTCCTCCATAAAACTCCTGAACACTATAGGCAAGACGCTCATTGATTTTGTGGTACCTCTGCTACAAGAGCTCTCCCTGTTGTTTCCCTAAATATCCTAGTATCCTTATCTAATTGACCTTCCCGTTGCCGACCTCAGCTTTCTCACGACCACGATTCTTGCCGCCTGCCTTGACCTCGGAACGCCTAGACCCTCCTTCAGCCTTTAGCCTTGTGCATATCAGTCCTCGCCTTCCTCCTCTCCGCATCCTGGGTTCCACTTCCAAAAAACCTTACATAATCAATGAGCCCCGTCATGGAATCCGCGGAGCTGGCCGAGGCCCTGACCGCCCTAACCCGTCAGATGGGGACGCTGACACAATCGCTACAAGAAGTACAGTCTACCCAGGCACAGTTCCAATCGCAATTACATGACCTCCAAGCTGGAAGACCTGGTCCTTCTCCACCTCTTCCCTGGTCATTTTTTGCCTCGTCAGTGCCCTCTGGTGGTGAGGTCCATACCCCAGAACCGGAGGTCCCAATGCCAGATCGCTTCAACGGAGACCGCAAACTGTTCCAGGACTTCATAACGAGCTGCCTCCTGTATTTCTCGCTGAAACCCCGTACATACACCAACGATCATGTAAGGATTCAGATGGTAATCACCTTACTGACAGGAGAAGCACGCACTTGGGCCCATACCCTGATCCATGCCCAAGATCCCACTTTGAACTCTTGGCTATCATTCTTGGCCTCTATGGAGACGATGTTCGGAGACCCATTCAAGACAGATACCGCTCAAACAGCTATCCGAGCCTTAAGACAACATGACCCAATGATACAATGGTCTACGGGATTAATCTCCTTTCCATCTCCTTACTGCAACCAGAATTGTCTGAATTCCCCTCCTACGTTATCCGTTAATACAGTTCTAGATACTAATATGAGAAAGACCGGAGTACAGTTACCCACATGTTATCAAGAATATAAAGATGTATTTGACGAGATAGGAGTGGAGACCCTTCCCCACATCGCAAATATGACTGTCCCATAGACCTCCTTCCCGGAGCAGCCATACCCTTCGGACGCATCTACCCTCTCTCCACCCCTGAACTGGAAGTACTCAAAACCTACATAAAAGAAAATTTACAGAAAGGCTTCATACGCCCATCAACCTCTCCGGCAGGGGCAGGGATATTCTTCATAGGAAAGAAGGACGGGGGCTCCGTCCGTGCGTAGATTTTCGTGAATTAAACCACATCACTATAAAAAACCGATATCCATTACCACTTATTCCAGAACTCATGGAACGTCTTCAAACAGCCACAGTATTCTCCAAGATCGATTTAAGAGGAGCCTACAACCTCGTTCGTATCCGTGAAGGAGACGAGTGGAAGACAGCGTTCCGCACTCGTTATGGGCATTTCGAGTATGTAGTAATGCCCTATGGGCTTTGCAATGCTCCTGGAACCTTTCAACATTTGGTGAACGACGTCTTCAGAGACCTCTTGGATCGTTTTGTAATAATATATCTAGACGACATTCTGATATATTCCCCTACACTGGAAGAACATCAAAGGAATGTAGAAGAGGTCCTTTCCCGTCTTCGCAACCACCAACTGTACGCCAAACTGGACAAATGTTCCTTCAACCAATCCCGGATTTCTTTCCTAGGATACATCCTTTCTCCTGGCAAGCTCGAGATGGACCCAGAAAAAGTAGCAGCTATACACTCCTGGCCTACCCCCACAAACAAAAAAGAGGTCCAGAGATTTCTAGGGTTCTCGAACTTCTATAGAAAATTTATTAGAAACTTCTCTCACATAGTCCAACCCCTTACCAGACTTACAAAAAACCATGAGAAATTCAGGTGGGCCGAAGACACTCAAAAAGCCTTTCTCAAACTGAAGGATCTATTTACCAGTGCCCCGATCCTGGAACAACCCGATCCTAACCATCCATACTTCCTCGAAGTAGATGCCTCAGAAAATGCCACCGGAGCCATCCTATCCCAAAGGAATCTTACCAGTGGCAATCTGCACCCTATAGCCTTTTATTCAAAACGTCTGAATCCCGCGGAGACAAGATACGACGTTGGAGACAAGGAGTTGCTAGCGATCAAACGTGGGTTTGACGAATGAAGACATCTCCTGGAGGGATCCCTTTATCCCATTACAGTGTACACAGACCACCAAAATCTTGAGCATATAAAGACGGCCAAACGTCTAAGACCTCGACAAGCTAGGTGGGCTTTATTTTTCACAAGATTCAACTTCCACATCACATACAGGCCTGGTAGTAGAAATGGGAAAGCCGACGCCTTATCCAGATGCTATTCAGTAGACTCCACGATAGAGACATCCCCTCCTACGATCCTACAACAAAAACACTTCACAACGGTCCAGTCAACCCTCCTTTCCCGTCTCAAAAAGGATTCTAAAGGCCAATCCTCTAACAAACAGTGTCTTTTAGTATCCCCAAACAACCTAATGGAAGTGCTAAAGAATGTCCATGACTCACCTCTGGCGGGACACGGAGGTATACGAAAGACACTCCACAGAACTCGCCAATTGTACCACTGGCCGTCCCTGAAAAAAGACGTCACAGAGTATATCCGTTCCTGCCCTGAGTGTAACAGGATGAAGTCACCTAAATGCAAACCGGTTGGTCTTTTACAGCCTCTACCCACCGCTTCCACACCATGGAGGGATCTGTCAATAGATTTCATAGTAGACCTTCCGCCCTCTCAAGGAAACACGGCCATTATGGTCGTTGTCGACCGATTCTCAAAAATGGCACACTTCCTCCCGATACCGGGTCTGCCCACAGCCAATGAAACTGCATCACTGTTCCTCAAAGAAATAGTACGTCTGCATGGTGTCCCTTCGTCCATCGTCTCGGACAGAGGCGTCCAATTCACATCTAAGGTATGGTCGGCCTTCTGTCAATCACTTAACATAAAGATCCACCTTTCCTCGTCCCACCATCCACAAACCAATGGTCAAACCGAAAGGGTGAACCAACAATTAGAACAGTACCTGAGATGCTATTCAAGTTATCAGCAGGACAATTGGAGCGACCTGCTCCCCACCGCAGAGTTTGCATATAATTCACAAACCCATGATTCTATCCACAACACCCCGTTCTTTGTTAACTACGGATTCCATCCCTCTACGCTTCCAGATCCGTCAACTCCAAGTTCCGTCCCGGAGGTTGATAAACGACTCCGACACCTGCAAGATTGTCGTCAACAACTTCTTGTGGCATTGAAAGATACACAACAACGACAAAAGCATTACGCCGATAAACTACGAAACCCAGCCCCGGTCTATAAAGTGGGGGATCAGGCCTGGTTATCCACTAAGCACCTACGTCTGACTTGTCCTACAAAGAAACTGGGCCCCAGATTCTTAGGTCCGTTCCTCATTCTATCTGTGATATCCCTGTTTGTATTCGTCTCCAGCTACCCCCCTCGATGAAAATACATCCAATATTCCATGTCTCCCTCCTAAAACCGTATGTCCCAGATCGATACGTGCAGAGACGCTTGACACCTCCTCCTCCAGTGGTGGTGGATAGCACTGAAGAATTCGAAGTAGAAGCCATCTTGGACGCTAGATGGCATCGTAGACGGCTTGAGTACCTGGTCCACTGGAAGGGATATGGCCCTGAGGAGCGGTCTTGGGAGCCGGTACGCCTGATTCACGCCCCTCAATTGGTTTCCGCCTTTCATAGGCGTTATCCGGGTAAACCGGCTCCGAGGCGCCCCCGGAGGTCGCGCCTTCAAGGGGGGTCCTGTCAGGTTCCGGCCGCCATCTTGCGGACCCCCAGACCTCGCTGTCTCACCCGGGTCCCGAGGACGTCCTCCGGAACGAGAGGAGGATGAGAGGCGGCTCCCCCGATCCGAATGCGCGGGCTGCAGGGTCCGGATGTCGGCCGCGGGGTCCTCCGTCCATCCAAGATGGCGCAGGTTCCTCAAGTGGTCGGCGTCTGGGCGGGTCTGCGTGTGTGCGGCAGATCGGCAGGGGGCGCGGCTTCAACCTCAGCCGCCGGGGTAGAGCCCAAGGTGATCCCTGGAATCTCCCCTCCTAGCTCCAATCAGAGGGAAAGACCAGAGAGGCAGGGCGAAGGGTGGGCGGAGCCAACTCCTGACTCCTCCATAAAACTCCTACACTATAATAAAGACTCATTGATTTTGTGGTACCTCTGCTACAAGAGCTCTCCCTGTTGTTTCCCTAAATATCCTAGTATCCTTATCTAATTGACCTTCCCGTTGCCGACCTCAGCTTTCTCACGACCACGATTCTTGCCGCCTGCCTTGACCTCGGAACGCCTAGACCCTCCTTCAGCCTTTAGCCTTGTGCATATCAGTCCTCGCCTTCCTCCTCTCCGCATCCTGGGTTCCACTTCCAAAAAACCTTACAAGAAGCTACCAACAGTGTAGCTGTGAATGATCCCTATCTGTCTGGTCCTTAGAATTGGCCAGGTAAACTAGCTAGACAGAAAAGGGTTAACAATATGGAGAGGAGTCAGCCGAGCCAGAATCAGGAATACAGAGTTCAGAATGGTCAAATGGAATAGCCGGGTCGGTATCAGAGCAGTAGCGTAGTACAAGAAAATAGTCTAGGGCAACAGAAGGCAGAATGGTCAGAACACAAGCAGAGGTCAATAACAGGTTAAATCAATATAGCAGTCAGGTACAAGGAGCTCAGGTATGGATAACCACGATCTGGCAACTTCTGAAACTATACTGAGGGTTTTTAAAGACCTTCACCAGACCACGCCCCCCACTCAAGCCACACCTCATGCAATCACCTCCCTGCCTGTCACCATTTAAACCGGGCAGTGGTCAGCGAGCAGCATCAGACTTGCTGTCCTCAAGTACACAGGTAGGGCTGGAAGCCCCCAACGTTACAGTACCCCCTTCTCCACGGGAGGCCACCGGACGACCAACAGGACGAGCGGCAATACGACAACCAGGGCGATCGGGGTGCGAGGCATGGAACGCCCTGACCAACCTAGAGGCAGACATGTCGGAAGCTGGAATCCAGGACCGGTCTTCCGGGCCATAGCCCACCCAATCGACCAAGTACTGCAGAACACCCCTGCACAGCCTAGAATCCAAAACCCTCCTAACCTCATACTCTGATTCACCATCAACCTGAACAGGTGGAGGAGGAGGAACGACCCGCGTGTACCTGTTACACAACAAAGGTTTCAGTAGGGAGGTGTGAAAGACGTTGTGCAAGCGAAGATGTTTAGGAAGGGCAAGAGCATAAGCCACAGGGTTAACGCGGCGAATGATCTTATATGGACCAATAAACCGAGGTGCCATTTTCATAGAAGGCACCCGTAACTTCACGTTCCTAGTAGACAACCAAACTCTATCCCCCACGTTATAGGAGGGAGCTTGTAACCTATGCCTGTCAGCCTTGCGTTTCTGGACAGCAACATTGCGCTCCATATTTACGCGAATCTGTCTCCAAATCTCTTGTAGTTGAGTGAGATGGTCATCGAGAGCCGGGATGGCCTGTTCATTAAACTGAAGCGGTAGAGCCGGAGGGAAAAAACCATAGATAGCAGAAAAAGGAGAGTGGCCAGTGGTCTCATTAACAGCGTTATTACGTGCATACTCAGCCCAGGGCAACAACTCCGACCAATTGTCTTGTTGTTGTGTGGTAAAGCAACGTATGTACTGCTCGAGACCCTGATTTGCCCTCTCTGCTGCCCCATTGGTTTGTGGATGGTATGCTGAAGAGAAGGCCAATCGCACCCCCATCTCCGCACAGAAAACCCTCCAGAAACGAGAGACGAACTGAGCTCCTCTGTCAGAGACTATTTCAGACGGAACCCCATGTATTCGTACAATCTCTCTAGCAAATACAACCGCCAGTTCTTTGGCTGTAGGAAGTTTAGCTAAAGGGACAAAATGAGCCATTTTGGAGAAGCGGTCTACAACTGTCAGAACCACAGTGTGACCTTTGGACTTCGGCAAGTCCACAATAAAATCCATAGATAGATGAGACCAAGGCCTCTTAGGCGTGGGTAAAGGCTGCAATAGACCGACAGGCAAGGTTTTACTGGTTTTGCTTCTGGCACAGACTTGACAAGCCAAAACAAACAGGCGTACGTCCTGTCGCATGGTGGGCAACCAGAACTGTCTGGAGATACTGGTAAGAGTCTTAGTAATACCAGGATGACCTGCTGGTTTAGAATCATGAAACATTATGAGTAATTCTTGTCTTTCCTTTTCAGGTACAAACAACATATCTGGAGGCTTGTCAGGTGGAGCCCCCACTTGAGCTGCCTGGAGGCGTTCCAGGAAAGGCGAGGATACAGACAAGCCTGTGGAAGCCACAATACGTTCAGGAGGAACTATAGGATTGTGGTCTTGTGTATTAGATTCATATGGGTCATATTGACGAGATAGGCATCAGCCTTTACATTGCGGTCACCTGGTCTGTAAGTCAATACAAAATTAAACCGAGACAGTAGCAATGACCACCTGGCCTGTCTCGAGTTCAAAACGTTTAGCATCCCCGATGTACGTAAGGTTCTTATGATCAGTGATTATCAACAAAGGATCAAGAGTACCTTCCAACAAATGTCTCCACTCTGACAGGGCAGACACAATAGCAAGCAATTCTCTGTTGCCAATATCATAATTGCGTTCTGCTGGTGATAATTTTCTTGAAAAGAACCCACAAGGATGTAGTGGTTTCCCTGGAGATTCTCTTTGAGACAGGACAGCCCCAATGCCTATCTCAGAAGCATCAACCTCAAGAATAAACGGAATCCTGGGATCAGGATGCCGTAACACGGGAGCGGAAGTGAAAGCCTGTTTGAGGGCTTCGAATGCTTGTTTAGATTGAGAAGACTAGATCTGGTTCTTCAGACCTTTACGTGTCATATTAATGATAGGGGAGGCTATAGCGGAATAATTCTTGATAAATCTCCTATAATAGTTAGAAAACCCCAGAAACCTCTGTATGGCTTTGAGACCTTGAGGAAGAGGCCATTCTGAGATGGCCGTGAGTTTAGAAGGATCCATCTCAAAACCCTCTGGGGTGATAATGTACCCAAGGAATTTCACAGTAGTAATGTTGAATAAACACTTCTCTAGTTTGCAATAAAGACCATTGTCCAGTAATTTAGCTAATACCTGTCTGACATGTGCATGGTGGGTTTTCAGATCGGGAGAGTAAATCAATATATCGTCTAGGTATACTATAACAAAGGTTTGCAAGAAATCTCTGAGCACATCATTAATAAAATCCTGGAATACCGCTGGAGCATTACAAAGACCGAAAGGCATGACCAAGTATTCATAATGCCCACTCCTGGTGTTAAATGCTGTTTTCCACTCATGCCCCTCTTTTATGCGTATCAAATTGTAAGCTCCTCTTAAATCAAGTTTAGAGTATACTGCTGAACCTCTTAACCTGTCGAACAGTTCCGATATGAGAGGGATAGGGTACACGTTCTTAATGGTGATCTTGTTAAGCCCCGTATAATCAATACACGGGCGTAAATC
The DNA here is from genome assembly GCA_009667805.1 of Leptobrachium leishanense. NCBI lineage: Eukaryota > Metazoa > Chordata > Amphibia > Anura > Megophryidae > Leptobrachium > Leptobrachium leishanense. Next base: position 11,274,388 of record CM019068.1, on the reverse strand, counting down.
TCCCTCTTTTTTCGACACAAAAAAGAATCCAGCCCCTGCTGGAGAAGAGGAACGTCGGATAAAACCTCTCTCCAAATTCTCCTTGATATACTCCTCCATAATTTGGTTCTCCTTTATGGAAAGAGGATATACTTTGCCTCGAGGAGGCATGGTACCTGGATGAATATCAATAGCACAATCATATGGTCTATGTGGAGGTAGTTTGTCTGCCTCTCTTTTATCAAATACAGCCCTGAGGTCTGCATATTGTTCAGGAACTTCAGTAGACAATGGAGGGGCTGTGGGTGTGTTCAGGGCACCGACATGCTGAATGGGTATTAAACAAGTCCCAAAACATGCAGAACTCCAAGACAGTATCTCTCCTTTAACCCAATCAATAACGGGATTGTGTTCCACCAACCAGGGGAAACCAAGTACAACAGGATTGGAAGGTGAGTGGATAACTTGGAATATGATCTTTTCTTTATGCAAGAGACCAGTAGTAAGAACTACTGTAATCGTATCGTGAGTAATCCTAGGGCAGGATAACGGCCTGCCATCTATGGCTTCAACGGCTAAGGGTGTCTCTCTTACAACCAGAGGTAGAGAAATGGAAGAAGCGTAGTTAACATCAATAAAGTTACCAGCAGCCCCAGAATCCACAAAAGCGGTGTTATGTGTGGTCTTGGTCTCCCAAGCCAAGGATACTGGTAACATAAGTTTAGTGTCTTTGATAGGAGACATGCATGTCACACCCAAGGCCTGTCTCCTCAGCTGCCTTAGGTTCGGTAGTTTTCCAGCTTATCATGCAGTTTAGGGCGAGTAGGACATTGAAATCGTACATGTCCCTCCAAACCACAATACAGGCACAATCCCTCATGAAAACGCCTTGTTCTCTCCTCCTCTGTAAGCCTAGTACGGCCTAGTTGCATAGGCTCTGAGGGAGGAGATAACTCTCTGGGTGGTGCTTGAAAGACAGGGGCCAACCTAGGTAACGGTCTCTTGGGTCTCTCTCTTGGAGTCCTTCTATCCCTTATCTGATTATCCAGATCTATACAGTAATCAATGAGTTCACACAATACCTCAGGTAGTTTACGTGGAGCTAATTCATGCATCAACAACTCTGATAACCCCTCCATAAAAGCCAGAACCAGTGTCTCATTTGTCCAGTTCACATCAGAAATTAAGGTTTTAAATTCTATGGCATAATCAGACACAGTCCTGTTCCCTTGACGTATGCGGAACAAGGATTTGCCGGCTATCGTGGCCTTTCTGGTAGGATTAAATGTACGTTGTAACTTGGCTATGAATTCTTTATAATCCCGTACAATAGGTCTTTCTGCCTCCCATAAAGGAGTCGCCCATGTCAACGCTCTGCCAGACAGATGGTTAATAATAAACCCCACTTTGGCAATGTCAGAGAAAAACATTTGTGGATTTAATTTAAAATGAATATCCACATGGACCAAAAATCCCCGGCACTCTGAGGGAGTACCGTCAAACCTCAGGGGAGCGGTCATGTGTACCTGGGATGTCTGAACGACAGGGGGCTCAGGTATAGCAGGCGGGGGTGCAACCTCAACCGGTTCCAGGTGTGCAGTACGATTCAGGATAGTTTGTAAGGCAATGGCAAACTGATCCATCCTATGATCCTGCTCATCCTGTCTGGATACAAAGGTAGCCAAATGCTGTGTTAAATCTGCGGGATCCATATTGGCCAGATCGTAATGTCACGGTTCCCGGATCCCACCACGCAGTACTTAACCCCCAACACTCCACAAAACCCAGAAGCTACCAACAGTGTAGCTGTGAATGATCCCTGTCTGTCTGGTCCTTAGAATTGGCCAGGTAAACTAGCTAGACAGAAAAGGGTTAACAATACGGAGAGGAGTCAGCCGAGCCAGAATCAGGAATACAGAGTTCAGAATGGTCAAATGGAATAGCCGGGTCGGTATCAGAGCAGTAGCGTAGTACAAGAAAATAGTCTAGGGCAACAGAAGGCAGAATGGTCAGAACACAAGCAGAAGTCAATAACAGGTTAAATCAATATAGCAGTCAGGTACAAGGAGCTCAGGTATGGATAACCACGATCTGGCAACTTCTGAAACTATACTGAGGGTTTTTAAAGACCTTCACCAGACCACGCCCCCCACTCAAGCCACACCTCATGCAATCACCTCCCTGCCTGTCTCCATTTAAACCGGGCAGTGGTCAGCGAGCAGCATCAGACTTGCTGTCCTCAAGCACACAGGTAGGGCTGGAAGCCCCCAACGTTACAAATATACACAACACTGAACCCCCAGAATAACATACACAACACTGAACCCCCAGAATAACATACACAGCACTGTGCCCCAGAATAACATACACAGCACTGAACCCCCAGAATAATATACACAGCACTGAGCCCCCAGAATAATATGCACAGCACTGAGCCTCCAGGATAATATACACAGCACTGAGCCCCCAGAATAATATACACATCACTGAGCCCCCAAGAATAACATACACAGCACTGAACCCCAAGAATAATATACACAGCACTGGTTATATGGATATATTTTCCCCAGTTCACATGGATATAATTGCCCCCAGTTCACTTGGATATAATTGCCCCAGCTCATATGGGTATATATTGCCCCAGCTCTCATGGATAATGCCCCCCAGCTCTCATGGATAATGCCCCCAGGTCTCATGGATATTCCCCCAGGTCTCATGGATAATGCCCCCAGCTCTCATGGATACTGCCCCCAGCTCTCATGGATAATGCCCCAGCTCTCATGGATAATGCCCCCAGCTCTCATGGATATGCCCCAGGTCTCATGGATACTGCCCCCAGGTCTCATGGATACTGCCCCCAGGTCTCATGGATAATGCCCCCAGGTCTCATGGATATGCCCCAGGTCTCATGGATACTGCCCCCAGGTCTCATGGATATGCCCCAGGTCTCATGGATATTGCCCCCAGGTCTCATGGATATGCCCCAGCTCTCATGGATACTGCCCCCAGGTCTCATGGATATGCCCCAGGTCTCATGGATACTGCCCCCAGGTCTCATGGATAATGCCCCCAGGTCTCATGGATATGCCCCAGGTCTCATGGATACTGCCCCCAGGTCTCATGGATATGCCCCAGGTCTCATGGATATTGCCCCCAGGTCTCATGGATATGCCCCAGCTCTCATGGATACTGCCCCCAGGTCTCATGGATATGCCCCAGGTCTCATGGATACTGCCCCCAGGTCTCATGGATAATGCCCCCAGGTCTCATGGATAATGCCCCCAGGTCTCATGGATATGACCCCAGGTCTCATGGATATGCCCCCAGGTCTCATGGATATGCCCCCAGGTCTCATGGATATGCCCCAAGTCTCATGGATACTGCCCCCAGGTCTCATGGATACTTCCCCCAGGTCTCATGGATATTGCCCCCAGGTCTCATGGATACTGCCCCAGCTCTCATGGATAATGCCCCCAGCTCTCATGGATATGCCCCAGGTCTCATGGATAGTGCCCCCAGATCTCATGGATATTGCCCCCAGTTCTCATGGATATGCCCCAGGTCTCATGGATACTGCCCCCAGGTCTCATGGATATTGCCCCCCCAGGTCTCATGGATACTGCCCCCAGCCCAGCTCACCTCTGCTGCTCCTCTGCTGCTTTTCTGATGCTCCTGCCGCACATTGCCGGCGGCCGCTGACAGGAAGTGCAGCCGCTCGCCTGGGATCTATGAAACAGCCAGGCGAGCGGCTCCACTTCCTGTCACCGGCCGTTGTAACAGGAAGCACGCGGCCGCCGGCAATGTGCGGCGGCCGCCTGCTAAATCGTTCGGGCTCGGGCCACAGTGGGAACGCTGCGTTCCCGCAGCGTTCCCGCAGCGTTCCCGCTGTGGGAGAAGTGCGGGTACGCCGTTCCTGCGCGTTCCCGCTCGACTCGAGCCCTGGAATTAGGGATACTTTTAGAATTGGTGTTATTATTAGAGTTACTGTTAGGGTTATTTATAGGGTCAGGGCTAAGTTTAGGGCTAGGGTTACTTTTTTATTGTTTTAGAATTAGGGATACTTTTAGAATTATGGTTATTATAAGCATTAGGGTTACGTTTAGAGTTAGGGTTATTTTTAAGGCTTAGGTTTACTATTTCTTCTTGTTTTAAGATTAAGGTTACTTTTAGAGTTAGGCTTATTATTAGGGTTGGGGTTACTGTCAAGGTTACTTTTAAAATGAAGATTATTATTAGGTTAAGTGTTCCTATTAGGGTTACTTTTAGGCTTAGGGTTATTATTAGGGTTAGGTGTCACACTGTGGGTACAATATTTGTTTCAATACGGGTTATTATATCAGCTTGTTTTAGAATCAGGGTTACTTTTAGAATTAGGGTTATTAATAGGGTTAGGGTTCACACTGTGGGTACAATATTTGTTTCAGTCACCTGAATGAAAACGAATAGATCTGAATATATCAGAATCAATTTGACTACTTTCCTTTTGGAGGCGTTTCAGTTCAGCGATTCTGTAATTATGAATGCTTCTGAAATCTCGTTCGGTTACCTTTCCTGGCCATTCGGCTATCCAGAGAGCAGGCAATTCACCAAATCCTGACGAATTGCCTGCACATACGGTCCCTGTTCGGTGCCTGTTCGAGGGCAGTGAAATCCCCATAGAGAAGCAATGCTTCATCTATTCAGAGAACACAAACCAGCAGTGAAAGGTTCTCCTAATGCCCTGCCATTCGGTGGTTTCATTCGGCAAATTAATTCAGGAGAATACCATAGGCTTCAATGTTAAAAATATTCCTATTTTAATTCAATATCTAATAAACCGCTCATTATAAAATTCTGCAGTAAAGAGTCTCTTTATTTATAGATTTTTTAGGATCTTTTAAGCATTTTTCCTTTTTTTTTTTCAAAGTCCGATTTTTTTTTTCTTTTTAAGTTTACTTCTTTTTTCTGTAACAGCCCTCTTAATTATCATTCCCTGGACCTCATATGCAAATTTCAGACATTTTCGCTCAGTAGTTTCTTTGCAAACAGCTTTTCACTTTCACACATTCATACAAACTGATTTGCTAATTTATTCACCTCCCTCTGCCTGCGGTGTCGGCTTTTTCTCGGCTTTTTCCAGCGGCTTCGCTGCGTGTGATCGGCTCCTGCTCGGGTTTTTCCGGCGTCTTCGACGGGTTAATCCAGATGTTTTCGAGGGTTTTCGGCGTGCATTCGGCAGGTTTTGCGGTTAGTTTTCGTCAGGTTTACGGCAGCTTTTCCCTGCAATTCGGGGACCCTGTTGTGCTTGCTGAATACACCGCAGGGTCACCGAAATGGGATCGGCAAAAGGAACCGAATTGAAGAGAACGAAAAGTCACCGAACGTGCGGTGACTTTTCGAATCTCTTTGGATAACCCTGTTAGAGAAAACCTCTTCTACCACCATGTGAATTGAGACCATATAGCTCACTATTCTGCACAAATGCCAGATCCTCATTGACAGATTCCATCAGAGTAATCTTTTGCGCCATGTTGCAAATCCACCTTCAGCTGCTAAACGTGGGTAATGAGTGAATAAACTGCTGTAGTACTCACTTTTCAGGGAAAAAAAAACTCTTTTATAAAGAAACAAATAATGCATTCGGGTTATCAAGTATGAGAGATTCCAGCTCGAGCTGTAAACTCTCCAGATAAGAATCCTTAATAAAATGATTTTTACGCCTTCTTCTCTTTTAATGCCGGCTGTAATTCAGCTCGCCCTGTACACCGCAACTCTGTTTTGACAGTAGACAAAATATTGTAATATCCGTTTTTTTTATAGATCGATACATGGCTGGCCTTTATGTGGTTAATAGCGAATGTAATCTTTATTTATTGCATTTTATTAGTGTCTATAAAAGCTGTTTGTGTCTCTCTTTAATTCATTTCCTTCTGCTGGACTTCAGCAGACGTGTCGCAGCGCCGCACTGCGGCTGGTATAGTTATTATTTGGGGGAAAAAAAGGATATAGTCCATTTTTTAAAATATTGTGATATTTTACAATATTTGTGTTTTTTTTAAAAAGGGGATTTTGGTTAAAGCATTAACCAACGTCACACGATAAACACTTTTTAGCTATAGGTCATATCAAGGATACTGTTTCTAGGCATTCATCTAGTTTTTGCTCCTCTCTGCCACATGCTGATACATTTTTCATTATTGTTGTTCATTAATTATACAAATCTATTAAATTCTCAGGAGAAAAGAAAATCATAATTCCTTAGAGATCCTCATAGCGCGCACAGGGGAAAATACTTATCAATCATACAGTAATATGTTGTTCCAATCAACACATACAGGGTTATTCAAAGAGAATTGAAAAGTCACCGCACGTTTTTGCATTGTTTTAAGTTTAAAAACAATAGTTAGCATATAAAAATCCATACACAGGCATTATGCGGCACATACAGATACAAGGTGTTGCTGTAATTGCCATACACAGGCATTATGCAGCACATACAGATACAAGGTGTCGCTGTAATTGCCACACACAGGCATTATGCAGCACATACAGATACAAGGTGTCGCTGTAATTGCCATGCACAGGCATTATGCAGCACATACAGATATAAGGTGTCGCTGTAATTGCCATGCACAGGCATTATGCGGCACATACAGATACAAGGTGTTGCTGCAATTGCCATACACAGGCATTATGCAGCACATACAGATACAAGGTGTTGCTGTAATTGCCATACACAGGCATTATGCAGCACATACAGATACAAGGTGTTGCTGTAATTGCCATACACAGGCATTATGCAGCACATACAGATACAAGGTGTCGCTGTAATTGCCATGCACAGGTATTATGCAGCACATACAGATACAAGGTGTTGCTGTAATTGCCATACACAGGCATTATGCAGCACATACAGATACAAGGTGTCGCTGTAATTGCCATACACAGGCATTATGCAGCACATACAGATACAAGGTGTCGCTGTAATTGCCACACACAGGCATTATGCAGCACATACAGATACAAGGTGTTGCTGTAATTGCCATACACAGGCATTATGCAGCACATACAGATATAAGGTGTCGCTGTAATTGCCATGCACAGGCATTATGCGGCACATACAGATACAAGGTGTTGCTGCAATTGCCATACACAGGCATTATGCAGCACATACAGATACAAGGTGTTGCTGTAATTGCCATACACAGGCATTATGCAGCACATACAGATACAAGGTGTTGCTGTAATTGCCATACACAGGCATTATGCAGCACATACAGATACAAGGTGTCGCTGTAATGCCATGCACAGGTATTATGCAGCACATACAGATACAAGGTGTTGCTGTAATTGCCATACACAGGCATTATGCAGCACATACAGATACAAGGTGTCGCTGTAATTGCCATGCACAGGCATTATGCAGCACATACAGATACAAGGTGTTGCTGTAATTGTCATACGCAGGCATTATGCAGCACATACAGATACAAGATGTTGCTGTTGCCATACACAGGTATTATGCAGCACATACAGATATTGCATTGCTAATAATCTCATTCTGATCACTACAATCCCTCATAAGCAGGAGATCTCACCATTTTATTATCTGTCTGCAACACATTTACTGCATCTGCCTGTATGCTGATAATGCAGACCCGTGTAAGCAGGAGATCTCACCATTTTATTATCTGTCTGCAGCACATTCACTGACACAGAGGCCATTTCTGCCTGTATGCTAATAATGTAGACCCCATGTGACATTGTGCTAGATAAGGGACAAAATCTACAGTTTACAACCTTTCATTCCAGCAAGATTTCTGTAAAGGATAAACCACTACATAGAAAAAGAAAAATATGCATTATTATAATTTTTTTTTACTATCTCAGAATAACAATTTCTGTGCAAATTTTCTATTTTACCCAATATGCATTTGTTAATTTTGCACTCCATATTTCAAATAAATATTATAGTAAAATCAACTTTCAACAAAAGCGCTTGGTAGTGAAGGGGTCAAACGATTTTACTAATACAGTTGAAACATATGTAAATTAATCATCATATAATATGCACTGGTTACTGTAAATTGTATTTTTAGTAACTAGATTAATAAATGTGTTGAAATTGAATTTATTGGGTATTTATATTGGTTTTATTTTGCCGAAGTGGAATGTTTTAAAAATCCCGACAATGGCGGCTAATGCTCTCAAACGTAAAGATATTTGCTAGATTACTCTGAAACACCAGAAAATCTGCTAAGAGTGATGCGAGAATAAAATGTGTGAATAAAATGCAAAATATAAATACCGGAAAAGCCAATAAACACAGGGATTGGACAGGAAATGTTAAATCAATCAAATCAATAAAAAAACAATAATAGGCCTATAATCGATCAATCAATGTTGGGAAAAAGCAATATGTGCCAGACATATTCAATAAATGCCTCAGACAACTCAATAGTAATCAATAAATAATGAAAACATACTGTTCATTCTGGAAGCTAACAATGAGTGCCACAATTCATCGTTAAGCCCATAATCAATCATTGTATCGTAATAATAATATCCAGGAGGCCACAATCAATCAATAAAATACCAATATCTATCAAGGAGCTCTCAGTGAATGCCTTGATCACCCAATAAATGCTGAAATCTGTTAATTGCTAAGTCAGTCACCGTACGGTCCTGCATAGTCGGATGATGCCTCGTTAATAACAGAAGTAACGAATATTGGAATAAATCAATGAGCGGAGAGAGTTATAAATCAGTACATGTTGAGATTGGACAATAAATGGCGACTTTAATCAATCCGTTTGGGAATAAATCAATCAGTGGAACCCAAACTAAAGCAACATGCGGGATAACAGCCTGATCAATGACAGATGGAACAAATCAATCAGTAACGTCTGGAATCAGACATTGAATGAGGACTGGAACAAGAGCCCGTAATGGATAAACGCTGGAACAATAAAGTAATGAATCAGAAAACGCTGAACTTAACGAACGCTTGTGAGAATTAGCCCATATTCATGAGAAGCGATCAATACATTTCCAATGTCAGTCAAAGAAAACCAAAATAATTACGATAAATCAATGATTGTGTGGCTGGATCAAGGAACCCTACATTGCCCAAATATACAGGAACAATCCATGCATTCTACTCTGGTACTAACAGGGTTATTCAGAGAGCACCGAAATGTCACTGACATTTTGGTGCTCTCTGATTCGCCACAATCCGGCGAGTACGATTCGCTGACCATGCGGTGAATTCAGCAATCGCTGCAGGGTCCCCGAAGTGTAGTGAATTGGTCACCGAACACCACCGTAAACCCGCTGCCCGCCGCCGCAAGCACGACGCACGGCACCGCCAGCCCGCCGAACTGCAGCCGCAAACCCGCCGAACAGCTGCCAAACGCAGCCAATGAGTCCCCAAGCACAGCGCCGATCAGTCACAGAAAAATGTCGACAAGCTGCAAGACGGGTAAAAAAAAGATCTATTGAAAGTGTCAAATTTCAAACGCTGTTTGCAAAAAACTACTGAACGAAAATGTCTGAAATTTACATATAAGATCCAATGAATGATAAGAGAAAGGTCTGTTACAGAAAAAAGAAACACTATTTAACCACTTGGCTGCTGAGGACGTGCTCAGCCAGAGCGTGGCTTTTCCAACGATACCAAACATGACCATAGTAAAAGTTAAGAATAAAAAATAAAAATGAAAATAAAAAAATATTAAAACAAAAAATAATAATAAAAAAATAAACAGTTTTTTTTGTTTTGGTTTTGTTAATGCAGGAATATTGTTCCCATTTCATTAATAATGTGAACAATGATGCTGCACTAACGATTTTTGTATGGGGTGCGTTTGTTAAAAATAGCTTAATTTTCCCCAAAGAAATGTAACGAGTCCCCATTTCTAATTTTTTTAACAAGCGCAACTCATAGAAAATATAACTGCAAATGCTCTAATGATAAAATGTGAAAAAAAACACTTTACACGTTGTAAACTATTGAAAATTTTAATTTTATTGCATTTTTTGTTATAATATACAGACATGACATAACGTATACATATAATAATGACATATTATGAATCTGCTGAGTCTGACGGAAAGAACGATATATAATATGTCTGGGTCGTATAATAAAATATGGCTTGAAAACGCGTTTAAACATGATGAGCGAAACCGGTAAAAATGAGCTCAGCATACAGGCATGAAATAGCTCAGCAGCGAAAGGGTTAAAAATAAGTAAATTGGAAAACAAATCTTGTTGAAAAAATCCTAAAAAATGGCTAAAAATTGATTACAAAAATAAATGAAGAGATTTTTTGCTGCAGATTAAAAGGGTAAATGGTTTAATAAATATTCAATAAATATGGGAATAGTTTTTATATGATTAAACCTGCCGAATGAAACCACTGAACATCAAGGCATTTCACTGACATTTATTTCCCTGCTGTTCGGTGTCTCTGAATAAATTAACCGTTGCTTCTCTATGGGGTATTTCACTGCCCTCGAGCAGGCACCGTATTTCACTGCCCTCGAACAGACACCGTATTTCACTGCTGCTGAACAGGCACTGTATTTCACTGCTGCCGAACAGGCACTGTATTTCACTGCTGCCGAACAGACACTGTATTTCACTGCTGCCGAACAGGCACTGTATTTCACTTCTGCTGAACAGGAACTGTATTTCACTGCTGCTGAACAGGCACCATATTTCACTGCCGCCGAACAGGCACCGTATTTCACTGTCGCCGAACAGGCACCGTATTTCACTACTGCTGAACAGACACCGTATTTCACTGCTGCTGAACAGACACCGTATTTCACTGCTGCTGAACAGGCACTGTATTTCACTGCTGCCGAACAGGCACTGTATTTCACTGCTGCCGAACAGACACTGTATTTCACTGCTGCCGAACAGGCACTGTATTTCACTTCTGCTGAACAGGCACTGTATTTCACTGCTGCTGAACAGGCACCATATTTCACTGCCGCCGAACAGGCACCGTATTTCACTGTCGCCGAACAGGCACCGTATTTCACTACTGCTGAACAGACACCGTATTTCACTGCCGCTGAACATCACTGTATTTCACTGCTGCCGAACAGCCACTGTATTTCACTTCTGCTGAACAGGCACTGTATTTCACTGCTGCCGAACAGGCACCGTATTTCACTGCTGCTGAACAGGCACCATATTTCACTGTCGCCGAACAGGCACCGTATTTCACTGCTGCTGAACAGGCACCGTATTTCACTGTCGCCGAACAGGCACCGTATTTCACTGCTGCTGAACAGGCACCGTATTTCACTGCTGCTGAACAGGCACCGTATTTCACTGCTGCTGAACAGACACCGTACTTGCTGGCAATTCGCCAGCATTTGACAAACTGCCTGGTTTCTGAATAACCAGATGGCTCCGAAATGTTACCATATCGGGAAATTCGCTGCTCGGTGCAGTTCGGCTCTCTCTGATCAACCCTGTTAGTTTTATTAATAATTACAGCCTACGTGATATAATTCTTTGAGGCGTCGGCAGAAACTCTCACACTATCACAGACGACATAGATCGGCACCAATATTAAATGTATTCTGTAAACAAACATGAGTTTATCTGTTTGTAAATTAAGTCTGGTTTGTGTTAAATGTTCTTTTCCAGGCAGTTCCGTGTTGGTATCGGACCGGTCCTCCTTGTCCATGTCGGTCACGGAGAAGCATGATGAAGGGAGCCAGTTGACTGAAGCTGCTCTGCTTGAACATGATAGACAACTCTGTCAGCGCGCGGATTCCTATTTTCTGTCAACAAAACACTTGAGTTCCGCTAAGACCATTTGTGTGTGATTGTCTTCTCGTTCAGCCGTGTGAGTTATCATTAGTAATTTGTCCGAAACTTCACTTAACAAGTCAGAAATAATGATAATGACCCCCGTTGCTGAGCGCGCAGATAGCAGACAACTTAGGAGGATTTGATGGATGATTGTTGCGAGATGCTCAGCGTTTAATAGCCGGAGCTTGTCGGACGTCGTAGCTGTGTATTGCAAGAAAAGGGTGTTAATTTACAGAGTTTCATCAGCGAGGACCCCGAGAATTACCTGGACCAGATATTGCTTGTACATTCTCAGCTCATACTTCAGCCGGATAATTGGACCAGGATTATTACAGCAGAAGTTTGTAATCGTTTGTCTTCAATCACGCGGCACAGACTCAAGTAGGTTTCAGAGAGAGCTCGTCAGGTATGGTTAGTGCTGTCACTGTTTAGGGTTTTTTCTGCCCTGGGACTTAAAAAGCCACTTGCCCTCACATCTTCTCAACTCCCCTTACTGCACCATCATAACCCTTCATTTATGATGATATGTATCTGCTTGTGTGAGGCTGATTGCAGGTAATGTGTCCGGGCAGAGGCATAGTGAGATCATGTGGCGCCCGGGGGCAAGTCTTTCATTAGAGCCCCCCAACCAAAAATAATCACTAAAGCATACAAATTTTACAAATATTTAAACCCCCCAAAAAAATATAATAACTATTTTTTTCAATAACAATTGGAAAGGTGCAACACATAAAATAAGTTAACAGGAGAGCATCATTAACCTCTTACTGATGGGCAGGTTTTGACAAGACTAGCCAACGTGCCACTTGAATCATTGGCTGCGTATGGTGTGCATGAGTGTATCACAGAGCTCCACAACTATAAAACTCACAGTAATGTGCTGCGTGTATGAGTGTATCACAGAGCTCCAGAGCAATAAAACTCATACACATCGCACATGGATATATTGCCCCAGCTCACACATGGATATATTGCCCCCAGCTCACACATGGATATATTGCCCCAGCTCACATGGATATATTGCCCCAGCAGCTCACACATGGATATATATTGCCCCAGCTGCTCAAAACAGATATATATTGCCCCAGCAGCTCAAACAGATATATATATATATTGCTCCAACAGCTCACACAGGGATATATATTGGCCCCAGCAGCCAAAACAGATATTGCCCCCAGTAGCTCACACATGGATATATATTGCCCCCAGCAGCTCACACATGGATATATTGCCCCAGCAGCTCAAACAGATATATATTGCCCCCAGCAGCTCACACATGGATATATATTGCCCCAGCTCACCTCTCCTCTGCTGGAGGCCACGTGTTTTTCATGCTACGAGCGGCCGCTGGCAAGAAGCTCTGCGGCTCACGTGGGATCCACCAGCTGATTGCGGAGTTCACATGAGCTCCACGATCTCGCGGCTGGCTGGTGGAACCCACGTGAGCAGCAGGGCTGCTGCACCGGCACCCCCCGCTGAAAGGCGCCCAGGGGCACCTGCCCCCCCTTCGCTACGCCACTGTGTCTGGGGTATTACATGGGAGTGTGTGTATCTGTGTGACATGGACATGAGTGGCTGGCTGAGTATGACAAGAGTGAGAATGCAGTTGACTGTGTAAATGCTTGTTGTGAGAATATGGCTCACTTCCTGCACTTCCTATTAAACCATTTCCCAAGACCTCTCCTCGGGACCCTCAACCAGGCCAGATTTTGCAGATCACCTTGGGGAAATACAGACTGAATCCTCCAATCAATGAGCAGCTAATAATATCACCAGTCCTGTGCTTCACATATCCTGCAAACCTGGCGAGACGGAGGGTCCTGAGGACAGGTTTGGGAAACACTGTATTACATGCACTCCCTGCACCTCCTATAAAACACACTCCCTGAGCAGTATACTCACTCCCTGCACCTCCTATAACACACACTCTCTGAGCAGTATACTCACTCCCTGCACCTCCTGTAACACGCACTCCCTGAGCAGTATACTAACTCTCTGCACCTACTATAACACACACTCCCTGAGCAGTATACTCACTCCCTGCACCTCCTATAACACTCACTCCCTGAGCAGTATACTAACTCTCTGCACCTACTATAACACACACTCCCTTAGCAGTATACTCACTCCCTGCACCTCCTATAATACTCACTCCCTGAGCAGTATGCTCACTCCATGAACCTCCTATAACACGCACTCCCTGAGCAGTATGCTCACTCCCTGCACCTCCTATAACACTCACTCCCTGAGCAGTATACTCACTCCCTGCACCTCCTATAACACACACTCCCTGAACAGTATACTCACTCCCTGCACCTCCTATAACACCCGCTCCCTGAGCAGTATACTCACTCCCTGCACCTCCTACAACACGCACTCCCTGAGCAGTATGCTCACTCCCTGCACCTCCTATAACACGCACTCCCTGAGCAGTATACTCACTCCCTGCACCTCCTATAACACTCACTCCCTGAGCAGTATGCTCACTCCCTGCACCTCCTATAACACACACTCCCTGAGCAGTATGCTCACTCCCTGCACCTCCTATAACACGCACTCCCTGAGCAGTATACTCACTCCCTGTACCTCCTATAACACTCACTCCCTGAGCAGTATGCTCTCTCCCTGCACCTCCTATAACACTCACTCCTGAGCAGTATGCTCACTCCCTGCACCTCCTATAACACGCACTCCCTGAGCAGTATGCACACTCCCTGTACCTTCTGTAACACACACTCCCTGAGCAGTATGCTCACTCCCTGCACCTCCTATAACACACACTCCCTGTGCAGTATGCTCACTCCCTGCACCTCCTGTAACACACACTCCCTGAGCAGTATACTCACTCCCTGCACCTCCTATAACACGCGCTCCCTGAGCAGTATACTCACTCCCTGCACCTCCTGTAACACGCACTCCCTGAGCAGTATACTCACTCCCTGCACCTCCTATAACACGCGCTCCCTGAGCAGTATACTCACTCCCTGCACCTCCTATAACACGCACTCCCTGAGCAGTATACTCACTCCCTGCACCTCCTGTAACACGCACTCCCTGAGCAGTATACTCACTCCCTGCACCTCCTGTAACACACACTCCCTGAGCAGTATACTCACTCCCTGCACCTCCTGTAACACACACTCCCTGAGCAGTATGCTCACTCCCTTCACCTCCTGTAACACGCACTCCCTGAGCAGTAAGCACACTCCCTGCACCTCCTATAACACGCACTCCCTGAGCAGTATACTCATTACCTGCACCTCCTGTAACACGCACTCCCTGAGCAGTATACTCACTCCCTGCATCTCCTGTAACACACACTCCTTGAGCAGTATGCTCACTCCCTGCACCTCCTATAACACGCACTCCCTGAGCAGTATGCGCACTCCCTGCACCTCCTATAACGTGCGCTCCCTGAGCAGTATACTCACTACCTGCACCTATTATAACACGCACTCCCTGAGCAGTATACTCACTCCCTGCACCTCCTATAACACCTGCTCCCTGAGCAGTATACTCACTCCCTGCACCTCCTGTAACATGCACTCCCTGAGCAGTATGCACACTCCCTGCCAGTGGTGTATTCAGGTTTTGTGCTGCCCTAGGCCTGACTAAACCCCTAATTTAAATTTGACACACCCCTTCCTGTCAAGGGCACACCTCTTTCTGGTTAATCCCCACCCTTCCTCTTTAAGCTCCACCTTTTCCTCTTAGAGCTCCGCCTTTTCCTCTTTTTATATTAAAAGTGGATACCAAGTGCCTACTTGTATATTTTGTATACCATTTCAAATGTATCTATTGAGATAAATAAAATTATGAAATGTTTAAATTCAAGCATTTTTACAAAGAACAGCCACGCATGTAACATGCACTCCCTGAGCAGTATGCACACTCCCTGCACCTCCTATAACACGCACTCCCTGAGCAGTATACTCACTCCCCGCACCTCCTATAACACACACGCCCTGAACAGTATACTCACTCCCTGCACCTCCTATAACACATACTCCCTGAGCAGTATACTCTCCCTGCACCTCCTATAACATGCACTCCCTGAGCAGTATACTCACTCCCTGCACCTCCTGTAACACGCACTCCCTGAGCAGTATGCACACTCCCTGCACTTCCTGTAACACGCACTCCCTGAGCAGTATGCACACTCCCTGTACCTTCTGTAACACACACTCCCTGAGCAGTATGCTCACTCCCTGCACCTCCTATAACACACACTCCCTGTGCAGTATGCTCACTCCCTGCACCTCCTGTAACACACACTCCCTGAGCAGTATGCTCACTCCCTTCACCTCCTATAACACGCGCTCCCTGAGCAGTATACTCACTCCCTGCACCTCCTGTAACACGCACTCCCTGAGCAGTATACTCACTCCCTGCACCTATTATAACACGCACTCCCTGAGCAGTATACTCACTCCCTGCACCTCCTATAACACGCACTCCCTGAGCAGTATACTCACTCCCCGCACCTCCTATAACACACACGCCCTGAACAGTATACTCACTCCCTGCACCTCCTGTAACACACACTCCCTGAGCAGTATACTCACTCCCTGCACCTCCTGTAACACACACTCCCTGAGCAGTATACTCACTCCCTGCACCTCCTATAACACACACTCACTGAGCAGTATACTCACTCCCTGCACTTCCTATAACACGCACTCCCTGAGCAGTATACTCACTCCCTGCACCTCCTATAACACGCACTCCCTGAGCAGTATACTCACTCCCTGCACCTCCTATAACACGCACTCCCTGAGCAGTATACTCACTCCCTGCACCTCCTATAACACGCACTCCCTGAGCAGTATACTCACTCCCTGCACCTCCTATAACACACACTCCCTGAGCAGTATACTCACTCCCTGCACTTCCTATAACACGCACTCCCTGAGCAGTATACTCACTCCCTGCACCTCCTATAACACGCACTCCCTGAGCAGTATACTCACTCCCTGCACCTCCTATAACACACACTCCCTGAGCAGTATACTCACTCCCTGCACTTCCTATAACACGCACTCCCTGAGCAGTATACTCACTCCCTGCACCTCCTATAACACGCACTCCCTGAGCAGTATACTCACTCCCTGCACCTCCTATAACACACACTCCCTGAGCAGTATACTCACTCCCTGCACCTCCTATAACACACACTCCCTGAGCAGTATACTCACTCCCTGCACCTATATTGGATGGGTGTGTATTCAGATGTGTTAGTCTGCATGCACTGCTTGAGCAATTGATAAATAATTACATTGTGATCCATAAAAGAGATGAAAAGATGGTTTTACCTTCATAATTCGTACTCATAGTCGAAGTCAACAGCCACGCCAACTGTTGCTTGAGATCACCACCGTAGCGGATGAATGTTAATAGCGCAGCCGCCCGTGCTTCAAGCTTTAAATGATAAATAGAATTGATAGAAATATCTAACAAAACGTTTTGTGTTGAAAAATACATAATGTTCGTTTGCAGGAAGTTTGGCCTTGAATGATAATAGACAGGTAACGGCATGACTGTTCAGCAGCCGAGTAGGGACAAATTAGAAGTCCAGACTAAAATGTGCTGTAGGTCATGCCATCCTGAGCAGTAACAAGCATTAAAGATGATGTTTCCATTTTCACATAAGAAATATATTCTTCTGCGTTCCTCTGGGAAATTTACCAGCTGGCCAATTATAGAGAGACGTGGCAGATACTTTTCTCCACACCAGCAGGGCTTACACGGGCTGGAGATTTTTGTTTTCCGAAAGCAAGAGGAATGAATAAATATTTGAATGATGTCTGGATTCTCTTCCTGCGCCATGTCAATAAAACAAACTCGTTTCTCCATAAGCAGATAGACGCTGGACTACAGGGGAAATTAGCAGGAAGTTTAAGAGAGAGGTGGAAAGTAACGTAACGTCAGCCATGCTGGGAAAAAGTAAACTGTATCCCTAGTAAATTAGCAGACACAGTGAATATCACAACACTCAGGACCCCGGCATCAAATTAAAGGGTTGGGAAATGGAATGAGGACAGTTATTGTTTGGAACACACCAGAAAAAGCAAAAATAAATATACAAAGTCTAGATGAAATTGTCACGAACCTGACATGGTGCTCCCCTTGTTTGAAGCCACAGACAGACTTTATTCCCTTTGTGTTCCCCTACTTTAGATCCCATTCCCCTTTCCCTTTCTTTATATAATGTTTTACTGTGAACTTGGAGATGTGTTTTGGAGGTGCAGGCCTATCTTTTGTGCGGAAATGTTTGAATAATCTGTGATTATGCAAGAATGCTATTGTCTATCTGTTTATCTGCTGCATGTTTGAGGAGTTGTGAATCTACTCTAAGAGGTGCGGGATGCGAGATGTGAGCAGTATGGGATGTGAGATATGAGAGGTATGGAATGTGAGTAGTGAGAGGTGCAAGATGTGAGGTGTGAGAGGTGCAGGATGCGAGGTGTGAGAGGTGCGGGATGTGAGGTGTGAGAGATGCAAGATGTGAGGTGTGAGAGGTGTGGGATGTGAGGTGTGAGAGGTGCGGGATGTGAGGTGTGAGAGGTGCACGATGTGAGGTGTGTGAGGTGTGGGATGTGAGAGGTGCAAGATGTGAGGTGTGAGAGGTGCGGGATGTGAGGTGTGAGAGGTGCGGGATGTGAGGTGTGAGAGGTGCAAGATGTGAGGTGTGAGAGGTGCGGGATGTGAGGTGTGAGAGGTGCGGGATGTGAGGTGTGAGAGGTGCAAGATGAGAGGTGTGAGAGGTGCAGGATGTGAGGTGTGAGAGGTGCGGGATGCGAGGTGTGAGCAGTATGGGATGTGAGATATGAGATATGAGAGGTGAGGTGAATGAGCCTGGTCCAGGCGTTCATAGCAGACTGCAGAGGGAGAACCTGGAATCTCTTAAGGCCAGAGAGAAGGAGGTTACAGTAGTCAAGATGGGAGATAGTAAGAGCTTGGACGAGCATTTTAGCAGAGTCCTGATTAAGAAAGGGATGGACGCGCCCAATGTTTTTTAGGTGGAAGTAGCAGGATATGGTTAGAGACTGAATGTGAGGAGTGAAGGAGAGATCAGAGTCGAAGAGGAGCACGACAATGAGGAACAACATTGTGAGCAAAAACAAACACAATTGAACTTGAGGTTTGCAGCTCAAAACCAGTGAAAACACATTAAAATAAAGTAAATATTCCATGTTATAGCTGCTTATTTTCATACTTTACACCGCGGAGGAGCTCAGCGCTGCATCCCTGGGCTGCCCGAGCACTGATAATAAATTCAGATTTCATGCTGGGTCTTGAGGAAAAAGAAAAAAATAATAATCAGAACGTCAATTCTTTATTGAATGCAAACCCCACAACATAAAGGATTCCATGTACGACTCGAGTCTGATTTACTCGGCGCGGCGCTGGAAATATTCATCATTCCGCGTTAAATATTTTAACAGGATAGCTTCATTGTGATCAGCATTTTACTCAGGGGGAATTTCTGACTTTATATATATACGACAACACAACACATTTCCTCATCAGGTAAAAGGGACGGCAGCGGTTTATTTATTTATTTATTTTTAGGGCTGAATAAATCCAACAATAAAAAGGTAGAGGTAGCGGACGTCTGCGAAATTAGCGAGTAATGAAATATATTTCAAGAGAGCCTAAAGGCAAAAAAAACCCGGAGGCTCAGGGATTGGAAATAGATGTGGACGCGCAAAAAGCGACTTCGTGCATCGTTGAATGTTGATGGATGTGAGAATTATTATTTCGAGGAGAAAAGGAAAAAACGACAGAAATAGCATCGGATCCGGCAATAAAGTAATAAAGACCCCATTGTATACAATCTGCAGTTACATTGTGTCGTATTTTAGATACTCACAGATCTGTTCTGGGTGAGTGAAAGCCCCAGCGTCACACGGGACGTGATGTTTTTTGAATTTCCACCTATTTTGACCAGATTTGGTAACAGAAGATCTGACGGCATCATGTCCAGGCGTCCCCACTCTTATGATGAGTAAAAATCGCGCTACGCTTAAATTGTTCTTGTTTCTCATTATTTTCTATGGTCAGGGATCGCTCTGTAATTTTGCAATGTAAGCATGTGCCTACAGTGGGGGGGGGCACTTTAAAAAAAAAAAATTATATGTATATATAAGAGAGAGATTTATTTATTTATAGCTTTACCCAAAAAAGTGCCCTCCTGTGGTGGACGCCTTTCTGTCTGAAAGATAAAAAAAAAATCCAAACGTAAAAAAAAAAAGGAAACGTAAAGGAAATTGTAAAAAATAATGATGATAATTTAAAAAAATGTAAAAAATATATTTTTCCTCTTTTTAATTTATTTTATGCAAATAGATAGGAAGAAAGGTGCTCCCTGTGCTGGGTAAAATAACAAAGATATTTATTTAAAAAAAGGAAAAATTGTATTTGTTTAAGTCTAGGAAAGAAAGGCAGCCTCACCTGGCGGCCAACTTTCTCCATAAAACTAAAATATTTGTATAAAAAAAATTGCTATACAAATGTATATACACTATATTGCCAAAAGTATCCGCTCACCTGCCTTGACTCTATATGAACTTAAGTGACATCCCATTCCTAATCCATAGGGTTCAATATGACGTCGCTCCACCCTTTGCAGTTATAACAGCTTCAACTCTTCTGGGAAGGCTGTCCACATGGTTTAGGAGTGTGTTTATGGGGATTTTTGACCATTCTTCCAGAAGTGCATTTGTGAGGTCACACAGTGATGTTGGACGAGAAGGCCTGGCTCTCAGTCTCCGCTCTAATTCATCCCAAAGGTGTTCTATCGGGATGAGGTCAGGACTCTGTGCAGGCCAGTCAAGTTCATCCACACCAGACTCTGTCATCCATGTCTTTATGGACCTTGCTTTGTGCACTGGTGCACAGTCATGTTGGAAGAGGAAGGGGCCAGCTCCAAACTGTTCCCACAAAGTTGGGAGCATGGAATTGTCCAAAATGTCTTGGTGTGCTGAAGCATTCAGAGTTCCTTTCACTGGAACTAAGGGGCCAAGCCCAGCTCCTGGAAAACAACCCCACACCATAACCCCCCCTCCACCAAACTTTACACTTGGCACAATGCAGACACACAAGTACCGTTCTCCTGGCAACCGCCAAACTCAGACTCGTCCATCAGATTGCCAGATGGAGAAGCGTGATTCGTCACTCCAGAGAACGCGTCTCCACTGCTCTAGAGTCCAGTGGCGGTGTGCTTTACACCACTGCATCCCACTGGTGTATTTTGGCCTAGGCCGACTAGGCCCAGGCCTAGGGCAGCACTGTCCAGGGGGCGGCGGCGCGCACTGGGTGGCCCCACCCCTAAAAAAATTTTAAATTTTTTTTATTTTTGCAAAGTATTTTACCAGGAAGGATACATTGAGATTTCACTAATTTACACTTTCAATTTCACTTTCCAGGGGGCAGCAAAAAACCTCACCACTAATTGGGTTACTCACAGAGAACCGAAATGACGCCAACTTTTTGGTGTTCTGTAGTTCCCTGCACTTAGGAGAATAAAATTTCCCCACCCTGCAGTGAATTCACCATTCACCGCAGCGTCCCCAAAGTGCATGGAGTCGGCCGCTGAATGCTGCCACCGCAAACCCGTGGCCTGCTGTTTTCAAAAGAACTACTGAACGAAAATGTCTGGAATTTACATATAAGATCCTATGATTGATAATAAAAAGTTCTGTTACAGAAAAAAGAAAAACTGCTATTAAAAAAAGGGGGGGATTTTGCCCAAAAAAATCTGAAAAATGACTAAAAGGTACTAAAAAAAAATCAATAAGTAAAGACTTTTTACTGCAGATTAAAATAATAAATGATTTATTAGGTATTGCATAAAAACGGGAATATTTTTAACATTGAAACCTATGGGGTTCGCCTGAATAAACCTGCTGATTGAAACCACCGAACATCAGGGCATTTCACTGCCATTTCTCTGAGTCTCAGTACCACATGACTGGCTGAACCACGTGAAACGCACGCGCGCAGCTGCCCGCCCTTTCGTTAACACAGACTCTATTCTGGACTGAACACCCACCGGGAAGGGAATCAAAGCTACAGTGCACCCTCTGGCAGTGGCACCCCACTGCTGACTAGATGCTCCACAGCATAAGTGCTGTGTGCTCATATACACTCGGTTTGCTGGGAGTTTTACTGCAGTGGATTCTGATGCTCTCATACACACCACACATTGCATTGCTGGGAGTTTTATTGCTGTGGATTCTGTGATACACACTGCATATTACTGTGAGTTTTATTGCCCTGGAGCTCTGGGATACGCTCATACACACTGCACATTTCTGTGGGTTTTATTGCTGTGCAGCTCTGATACGCATATACACTGCACATTACTGTGAGTTTTATTGCTGTGCAGTTCTGGGATACGCTCATACACACTGCACATTTCTGTGGGTTTTATTGCTGTGCAGTTCTGATATGCTCATACACAGTGCCCATTTCTGGGGGTTTTATTGCCGTGCAGCTCTGTGATACGCTCATATGCAGTGCACGTTTCTGTGGATTTTATTGTTCAACCAATTAGAGCGGCTGTGATCCCGTTTACTTGACATGCGTGGCTGTTCTTTGTAAAAATACTTGAATTTAAACATTTCATAATTTTCTTTATCTCAATAGATACATTTGAAATGGTATACAAAATATACAAGTAGGCACTTGGTATCCACTTTAATATAAAGAGAGGAAAAGGCGGAGCTCTAAGAGGAAAAGGTGGAGCTTAAAGAGGAAGGGTGGGGATTAACCAGGAAGAGGTGTGCCCTTGACAGGAAGGGGTGCGCCAAATTTAAATTAGGGGGTGCACGAGTTTAGTCAGGCCTAGGGCAGCACAAAACCTAAATACACCACTGCTGCATCCGACACTTTGCATTGCACTTGGTGATGTATGGCTTGGATGCAGCTGCTCGGCCATGGAAACCCATTCCATGAAGCTCTCTGCGCACTGTTCTTGAGCTAATCTGAAGGCCACATGAAATTTGGAGGTCTGTAGCGATTGACTCTGCAGAAAGTTGGCGACCTCTTCGCACTATGCGCCTCAGCATCCGCTGACACCGCTCCGTCAGTTTACGTGGCCTACCACTTTGTGGCTGAGTTGCTGTCGTTCCCAAACACTTCCACGTTCTTATAATACAGCTGACAATTGACTGTGGAATATTTAGGAGCGAGGAAATTTCACGACTGGAATTCACTGAGCTCCTGAGAGCGACCCATTCTTTCACAAATGTTTGTAAAAACAGTCTGCATGCCTAGGTGCTTGATTTTATACACCTGTGGCCATGGAAGTGATTGGAACACAGGATTCGGATTATTTGGATGGGTGAGCCAATACTTTTGGCAATATAGTGTATATATTTCGACACTAGGTCCAGCACTCACCTAAATCACTGTACCTGCCCGGTGCAAATGTCTCTGAAAACTATGGGGGTTATTCAGAGAGCACCAAAATGTCACTGAATTCAGCATTCACCGCAGGGTTCCCGGAGTGCAGGGAAAACCCGCCGCCCACCGGCCACAACCCCACTAAAAACCCACTGGAACCGCTGGAAAAAACACGCCAAAGAGCCGCCGATCACAGCACAGAGCAGCTGCCGGAAAAGTCGACAAGTTGATGAACGGGGTAAAAAAAAAACAGTACGCTTGAAAGTGTCAAATTTGAAACGCTGTTTGCAAAAATAAAACTGAACGAAAATGTCTGGAATTTACATATAAGATCCAATGAATGACAATAAAAAGGTCTGTTACAGAAAAATGAAAACGATTAAAAAAAATACCGAAAAATACCTAAAAGATTCTAAAAAATCTATAAATAACGAGACTTTTTGCTGCAGAATAAAATAATAAACGGTTTATTAGATATTGAATTAAAACGGGAATATTTTTAACATTGAAGCCTATGGGATTCTCCTGAATAAACCTGCTGAATGAAACCATTAAACAGCAGGGCACTTCGGCAACTTTTCTTTGCTGTTCGGTGTCTGTAAATAGATTAACCATTGCTTCTCTATGGGGGATTTCACTGCTGCCGAACAGGCACCGTACGTGCAGGCAATTCGCCAAGATTTGGCGAACTGCTTTCTCTCTGAATAGACGAATGGCCACGAAATGTCTTAAAGAGTCTCTTCCAAAAATTCTTCATTCATTAATTTCTTGATGTGTAAAGGAGTTTACAACTAGAAATCAGATATAAATTCATTTATGAGGTTACTATTGGGTTAAAACAGGAAAAGATGAACAGAGGGCTAAACCTTAACCCCTCCTGAAACCTTTGCACCCCCACTCTGCCAGTTTTTAACCTTTGTTACTGTTAAACATCACTTTGTATCCAGCAGCGTTAGGACGTCTTTCAGATGTGACAGGTTCTCGACTTGATGGAAGCATGTCATGTGGCTGTGACGGGCAGAGCATCCGGCCAATCCAATGGCTGGGACAGAGAGGAGCTGGTCACCAAATTGGTGCCTGTATCTTATAGCCAGAGCCTCAGTGAGGACCAAGCCTTTGCTTTAGGAGGGTCAAATCAGCTACATGGCAGCAGGTGAGAGCAATGCCTGGAGGCACGACCTGGTGTGTAGCCTGCAGTTAGAAATCTGAACCCAAAACCCCCAAAAAAGAGCCACTGAAATCGCTCACACAGCCTTTATCAATCTGTGTGTATGCCGCGACATGTTTTTCTCGACGGGCATCTAAATGCTAATCTCTGCGAGTCTTTACCGAAAAAGTAAAAGACGTGGAGCTGCTGTCAGCTGGAATCCGTCTGATGTGATGTATATTATTTTTCCCTGCTTTCGCCGTGTAGCGTTATTTTGCTCTGCGTGACTTCACGTTTTAATGGAAGTGATTAGAGGTTTGCGTTTCGCTTTCATGCTGAAGATTATAATCTCACAGGCAGAGATTTCCTCACCTGATTCATCAATTAGAAGGCCACGCCAGCATTAGATCGCGTGCTTAATAAAACGCTCATTAGTGTGAGAAATAGAACCTGCAAACCGGGCAAGGAGGATGGCGGCTTCCTACATGTAGGGGGAACACTTCCTCGAGCAAGACGCCGCCTCCCTGCAATACACATCAATTAAAATATAAAACCTGGAGATTTTGGGTCAAAGTGTAACAGGAATCTTGATATTAACATGAAGATTTCCTTCACATTTTGACCCAAACTGCTGCGTTTCCTTAATGGCGTACCTTATTCTACGGAACTATTTTTTGTTTCTGCTATGGATTACCAGACATTATTTGGGGGGGGGGGTTGGGGGGATTTGAAGCCTAGTGAACCTACTAAAAGAAGCATTTTAACAAGTTAAACTCTTTACACCTTAACCCCGTCACTACCAAGACCGTTGTGACAGTGTGATTACAGTGTGAAGACAGGATTATCAGCAGGCGGATGGAGGACTCTCTTTTCCCCCTATAGGTTTAACCCACAGCCGTGCCTAACTAGGACTGCCTGCCCTTATAGGAGATGTGGTTCCCTCTGAGAGAGCAGTCTGTGTGCTGGCTACAGAAGGGAAGGAAGTGCAATCCTGAAGAAACAGAAGAGAAGTGTATTTTATTTTTGTTTTCACTGATTGGCAAGTGGCTTAGCCGCCCAACACTTCAGAGAGGGATTCTGAATGTTTATTTAGCCTCCGCACAAAGAAGTAGGTGTTTATTTGCCGTTTATGCTGCACCCTGCAAATTTCATGCCTGCACAATAAAGTAAAGGGGAAGCACTGATCCCTGCGCCCAGTGGCTATATCACACAGTGTATACTCCATCTTCAAAGCTGGTGCCACGATATCAAGTATACTCGGTTTGGAGAAATTCTGGTGCAATGCAAAATAATTTCAAATATTGCAAAGCAGATACGACATGCAAATGAGCTCCAAAACGTGCCCTAAATGTTTTAGCACTTTGGGCGTGACAGTAGAGCTGAAAAAAACTGTTTGAATAGCTGGGACTCTGTCTAACACACACATATCCGCTAATTGATTCAGCACAGAGCACCACCTGCAGCAGCACTTTTTAGCCAGCAGATAGCAGCGTCTGCCTGTAAAATAAGGCTACTACAGTAAGGAATACAGTGAGAATATTTCCTTTGGGTTTTTTAATTTATAATAAAAACTGATTTCCCAAAAAACACACTGGTTCCTGAGCATGGTTTTATGGAAAAATCACTCTACAGTGAAGGGGTTTAGTGGTGGGGAGAAAGGTGGGAGGATTGACCTAAGGCTAACCCGAACCCTAAACCTAACCTTAAACCTGACCCTAATCCGAAATCTAACATAACTCCAAACCTAACATCAATATTAACCCTAAACCTGAGCCTAACCTTAGGAATCACTTTTACCCAAGTGGGCTTGGTTAGATTAGATTATTGTTTGATTTCATTTTGGGCTTTTTCCCTAAAGCTGCCTGGAGAATGTCCCTTTTAAACAGGTAGTACTAGAGTTATCCAGATTTCAGAATTTAACTATAAATATATTTGTTGTGATAAAGCCACCGGACACAGGGGCCAGTGCTTCCTCTTACCTTTATTGTGCAGGTATAAAATTTTCAGGGTACAACATAAACAGCAAATAAACAAATATAAAACAAAAACCTACTCCTTCTAGCAGAGTCTAACTAAACATGCAGGATCTCCTGACTGAAATATTGGGCAGCTAAGCCGCTTGCAAACTAGTGGAACAAAATGATAAGTACTTCCCTTTTGTCTTTAGGGTTTTTTGTTTCCTTCGCTGTGTAGCCAGTACACAGACTGCCTCTCAGAGGGGAACCACCTCTCCTATAAGGGCAGGGCAGACTTTATTAGGCATTGGCTGTTATTTAACTCTATAGGGGAAAAAGTGAGTCCTCCATCTGCCTGCTGTTGAAACTGTATTCTACCACACTGGCCCTAATAACACTGTCACAATATATAAAATCATATAAATGGATCAGAGCCTTCCACCCAATAATAGTCTCACAGATTATTCCTAAACTAGTATTAAAGTGATGTGGATATATATTTATATTGTGATTTGAAGAAAATAAAACTTTCATAGGTTTAAAGAAAAAACTACTTCTGAACAATCTAAACACCGTTGAACACCCGCCGAAAACCCACCGAAAATCTGCTGTAACCGCCACAAAAAACACGCCAAACACGTCGGAAAAAAGGCCAACGAGCCGACGATCACAGCGCAGAGCAGCCGCCGGAAAAAGTCGACAAACTAACATATGGGGTAAAAATAAAAAAGCAGAACGCTTGACATTTTCAAGATTGAAACGCCGTTTGCAAAAAAACTACTGAACGAAAATGCCTGGACTTTACATATAAAATCCTATGAATGATAATAAAAAGGACTGTTACAAAAAAGAAAAACACTATTTAAGAAAAACTGAGAAAAGAAATTGCCAAAAAAATCCCAAAAAATCCTTAAAAGATACTAAAAAAATCAATAAATAAAGAGACTTCTTGCTGCAGCTTAAAATAATAAACGGTTTATTAGATATTGAATAATAATGGGAATATTTTTAACATTGAAGCCTATAGGATTCGCCTGAATAAAACTGCCGAATGAAACCACTGAACAGCAGGGCATTTCACTGGCATTTCTCTGCTGTTCAATGTGAATAGATTAACCATTTCTTCTCTATGTGGGATTTCACTACCGAACAGGCACTGTACTTCCTGGCAATTCGTCAAAATTTGGCAAACTGTCTGCTTTCTGAATAGCCGAATGGCCCCGAAATGTCACCGTATGGGGAAATTCCCTGTTCGATGATATTTCGGGGCCAGATCAGCGCTCTCTGAATAACTGCTTATATCTATTACACCTGTGACAGCCTCATGTAGGATGGATGCTGACTAGGGATGAGCCGAACACCTCCGTGTTTGGTTCGCATTCGAACAATTTCAAAAGTTTGAGTTCGAACGCGAACACGAACCGAACTCAATGCAAGTCAATGGGACTCAAAAGTTCGGTTTTTTAGAGTGCCCTGCAAGAGGGCATATATGCAAGATATTTGCCATAAAAGGTGTATGGGGGTCCGGGTAGTGCCCTGGGGGACAGAAAGCACGCTGGATGAAGGGCAACCTAGTAGCTGCATAGCATATTGGCTAAGTTCTGGCCAGTGATCCAATCTCAACACCCGGTAAGCCAGTGGATCATCTGCTGGAAAGGTATCCAGGTCTGCCCTTGCCCCTAGGTAGTCCTGCACCATATGGTGAAGACGCTGGAAATGAGTGCCTACATTTGACGTCCCTGGGAGTCGTGGACTAAAAATTTTTAAAAAGGCATCAGTCATGCAGCCCCGGCCTTCACCGCTCTTCCTCTGATCATCTGCAGCCTCAGAAGCACGTGTGTCATCACTTGGTAACCTACCAGTGTCTGGAAAGGTGTTACACAAGTGTTGCTGTAGAGAGTCCTCAAGTTGTTTCATCCTGTGCTCCCTCTGTGCGGGCAGGATGAGCTCTGCAACTTTACCCTTGTATCGTGGATCAAGAAGGGTTGCCAACCAGTAATGATAACTCTCCTTGATAGCACGAATCCTGGGGTCCTTTAGCAGGCTTTGCAGGATAAGGGAGCCCATGCAGCATAGGTTGGAGGTGGCATTAGCTTCCGAGTCTTCCTGGTCAATGAGGATGACCCCATCGTGCACTTCCTCCTCCCAGCCACGTACTAGTCCTTGGGTTTCTGGGCACTCAAAACCCTCCCTTGAGGAATCCCCACATTCAATGCCCCCACTACTTAAATATTCCTCCTCATCCTCATCCTGTCTGATCTGAGGACCCGTGGGAATGCTGTCTGCAGAAAGACTGGGGCCTTGAGAGCTAGGGAAGTCCTCTTCTCCCTCCCGCTGCTCTGCCTCTAGAGAGAGAGAGAGCCTCGCAGAGTGTGCTCCAGCAGGAACACTAAAGGAATTGTGTCACTGATGCATGCACTGTCCCTGCTCACTATCCTCGTTGCCTCCTCAAATGGTGACAGTACAGTGCATGCATCCTTGATCATCAGCCACTGCGGCGGGGAAAAAAAACAATTTGACCTGAACCTGTCCTTGTGCCATACTCAAACAGGTACTCATTGATGGCCCTCTGCTGCTTGTGCGGACGCTGCAGCATTGCTAATGTCGAGTTCCACCTGGTGGGCATGTCACAGATCAGACGGTTTGTGGGAAGGTGGAATTCTCTTTGAGTTTCTGCCAGGTGAACACTTGTTGGGAATGACCGTCTAAGTGGCTGCAGACTTTTCTGGCCTGGCTGACAAGCTCTGCCAGCCCTGTTTACATGGTTAGGAAACGCTGTACCACCAGATTTAGGATGTGTGCTAGGCATGGTATATGCGTCCACTTACCCTGTCGTAGGGCGGAGAGAAGTTTTCTGCCATTATCACAGACGACCATCCCCAGCTGAAGCTGGCGTGGTGTTAACCACATCTCTGCACCTGCCCCTGCAGAGCTGACAGAATTTCTGGCCTGGTGTGGCTCCTGTCCCCTAAACAAACCAGCTCAAGCACAGTATGGCATCTTTTTGCTTGAGCCATTGTGTAGCCCCTACCACTTAAACTTGGTTTAACTGCCACTTCACCAGAGACAGAGAAGGAGGAGGAGGAAGAGGGAGAGGTGGTGGTGGAGCAGACAGACCTCATACAAACAGCTTTCTGGAGGCGTGGTGGATGAACAAGCTCCAGCACAGAGCCCCGTCTTGGATCCCTCCCAGCTGCAATCAGAGTTACCCAGTGTGCAGTGAAGGAAATGTAACGGCCCTGTCCATGCTTTCTGGACTACATGTCTAAAGTCACATGCACCTTGCTGCTGACTGCCTTTCCCAATGACTCCATAACATTGTCTTCCACGTGCTGGTATAGTGCTGGAATGGCCTTCCGTGAAAAGAAATGGCGTTTTGGAACCTGCCACTGTGGTACAGCACATTCAGCAAATTTACTGAATGAAGCAGAGTCCACCAGCTGGAAAGGCAGCAGCTGCAATGCGAGTAATTTTGCTAAGCTGGAATTTAGACGCTGTGCTTGGGGATGGTTGGGACTATATTTTTTCTTACGCTGCAGCAGCTGGGGCAACGTAATCTGACTGCGTAAATCTTCAGCTGATGGGATGCTGTCACATTGTGAGGAAGGAGCTGGTTCATCCATTACTGTAGCATCATCCCTGTCAGTGGAGGTTGGAGTCAATGACATGGCAGGACATATAGTGGGGGTAGAGACAGGTGAGGATGACCTACGCAAAGTTTTGCACCAACGGGATGCATGGCAGGTGGTCATATGTCACCTCAAGCATGTGGTACCCAAGCGTCCAGTGTCTTTCCCTCGCTTGAGCCTCATCTGTCATAGATTACAAAGAGCAACTGTGCGATCTGCTGCACATTTCTTAAAGAACTCCCAGACAGCAGAGTTCCTGGATGTGTGCTTTGAGACAACAGCGTTCCGCACCTGAGCAGCTCTGACATCGGATGCCTTGGACTGGCTAGTGCTACGGTTGGTCATAGAGGACGTTGTGCCTCGTGTATTTTGTGCCTCCTCCTCCTCACTTGACTCATCTGTTCGATCAGGCACCTAGGTGGAGTCAGTGACCTCATCATCATTGTCATCACCCCCTATCTCCTCGTCACTGGAGCCAACTTAGCAGTATGCTGCAGCTGCTGGGGCAACATGAGTGCCAGTTATTTGTGTATCATCACTGGCACCCCCTTCCTCTAGGTTGATTATACTCCCTTCCTCAACCTCAGAGATTGAATCAGAGCACTGTAGTTGCTGCGCATCCTCAAGCAGCATGTCACTGTCATTGTAGACAAACAATTCAGCTGACTCTTCTGTGTGTGATAGTGAGGCTACGGCAGGAGTAGTGGTAGACATGGATGCTGCAATTAGATGCTTTCTATTTAGCCAATCCACCAAATCCTCGGTATGTTGCTGCTGCTTAAGACGGCCAGCACCAGTTAGAAAGGACAAGCGTGCCCCTGCAGAGGATGCACCACGTCCACGACGACCAGAGGCACAGCCTCCCGACACAGAGGCTGCTTGCCCTCTTATCTGTGTCTGGGAGCGTCTGCCTGTCGTTTTTGGTCTGTCTGACATGGTGAGTGATATATAGATTAAAGATATACAGAACTCTGATTCAACTCTGTTATATAATTTGGAGATATGCTGCAGAACTCTGATTCATCTCTGGTATAAAGATTAAAGATTTCCATAACTCTGGTATAACTCAGTGAGACACCCTGATAACTGGCAGCCAGTGACAAGACACAGATTACAATTCCCAGAAGCCTCCTATAAATCAGTGAGAGCCCCTGATGGGTGGCAGTGACAAGACACAAATTACAATTCCCAGAAACCACCTACAAGTCAGTGAGACCCCCTTATAGGACCCCCTGATAGCTGGCAACAGTGACAAGACACAGATTACAATTCCCAGAAAACTCCTATAAATCAGTGAGACCCCCTGTTGGGTGGCAGTGACTAGACACAGATTATATTTCCCAGAAACCTTGTATAAATCAGTGAGACCCCCTGATAGGACCCCCTGATCGCTGGCAACAGTGACAAGACACAGATTACAATTCGCAGAAATCTTCTAGAAGTATGTAGGACCCCCTGATAGCTGGCAGTGAGAAGACACAGATTACAATTCCCAGAAACGTCCTATAAATCAGTGAGACCCCCTGATGGGTGGCAGTGAGAACACACAGATTACAACAATTCCCAGATATTTCGTATAAATGACTAACCCCCAAAATAGTTGGTGGCAGTGAGAACACAAAGATTACAACAATTCCCAGATATTTTTGTAGAAATGAGACCCCCAAAATAGTTGGTGGCAGTGAGAACACAAAGATTAGAACAATTCCCAGATATTTTGTAGAAATGAGACCCCCACAATTGCTGGTGGCAGTGAGAACACAAAGATTAAAATAATTCCCCGATATTTTGTAGAAATGAGACCCCCACAATTGCTGGTGGCAGTGAGAACACAAAGATTAAAATAATTCCCCGATATTTTTGTAGAAATGAGACCCCCAAAATAGTTGGTGGCAGTGAGAGCACGAAGATTGCAACAATTCCCAGATATTTTGTAGAAATGAGACCCCCCCCAATAGCTGCTGGCAGACTGGCAGTGAGAAAACACTAACAATCTCCTCTCAAAAAACACGTGCTGGGGCTGCAAGGGATGCTTTATATAGTGTGCTGCGGGACTTAGCTCTGTGAGCCCATGATTGGGCAAAATTTGCCCAATCAGGACTCTGAGCCGTGATTGGCATAGTCTTGCACCTAAACTGTGGTCAGGTGCAGGCTGTAGCCAATTACAAGCTTCAGGCCAGTGGAAAAGTACATTGTGGTCTATTGTGGTGCATTGTGGGCGAACATGCGGCGAACATGCGGAAATGTTCGAAGTTCGCGAACATACGAACTGGCGATGTTCGAATCGAACTCCGAACACGTCGAACCGAACAGATCATCCCTAATGCTGACATTGCCAGGTGAAAATACAGTTTCAGAATCAACATATGCCATGGACGGGTCGTGTCTTGGATCGAGTATTTATTTTTTATTTACTGTTTTAATGAGAGACGCTTTTCTGTTTGACGATCATCGAGCAAAACAGTAAAATAACAGCACAGAATGCTGAGTACACCGTTTATAACCCGGCAGAGGAATTAAAGCCGTCTCGTATTGCATTACAAGCCATCAATGACACTGGAAAGATTTAATAAACCCGCGTCAGAGCGGTACCCCACGAGAAGCCAGGGGTCTGTGAATATAGGAGAAATGTTAAAAAATGTTAAAGTTTGAGGACAGTGACCAGGAAATCAATACTTTATTATGAAACAATGCGAAGCAGCGCTCTCCCAGGAGACACTTTGTAATCTGATTTCCCTGGAAATAGATGTTGTATAAAATAGTAATGAATAGAGAGATGACTGAATAAGTTATTCTAGTGACTGGGTGGTTTCTCAAGACAAATTGTGTTTATTTCCCTGCTGGTTCCGTGGTCTCTTCTCCTCTAAATGTCAACCAAACAGTTTACTCATGTTTAAATAATGTGCCGAGAGCGCTCGCATCCCTTCATCACTAAACAGCAAACTAAGGGATAGTCAGAATTATTTCTCCCCTGCTGTGTCCCAGAAACAAATCACTAAATGCATAGTTAATGCTGAGCAATTTATTTCCAAGCTGTTAGAATAATACATAAAGGTGACATAGCGTGCGCAGAACAGGCGCCGGAACATGATATTGTCTTAAAGGGGCAGAGGAGTCACCGCAAACACTGGGCATCATTAAAGGAATGCCATTGTTTCCTAAATATGTTATCCCTAACGCCAAGTGCTTCAGGATTCTCTTTGAATCGTTAAAAAGGTTTGCAATATTTCATTATAGCTGAATAATAGTGCAGGGTGCAGGTATTTTGTGCTACAATCTCTTTCTTCCTCTATTTTGTCCTTGACGTATGTCTACTTTAATGTTGCAACAATGTAGCTGATCATTGTGCAACACAGGCATGCAAAGTCACAGCTGGATTTAACCTCTTCACTACCACAATCGATGTGACTCGATCTTCAAAAGCATGTACAGGTGCATGAGATTGAGTTAACGCCATCCGTACATAATCTGGAGGATTGCAAACTAATGTGGTTTGTCGCAAGGAAATGTATTTTCATGTGAGCTTCAGAAAATGTCCCTGAAGTTACCGTACATCAGACGTAGCAGCCACAGCTCCCACAATATTGTCAGATTCTGAAACAGACATTGAGGGCAGTATTACAAAACTGGTGTTAACTTAACCAGAACTGTTGTAAACTTAACAACTCCATAGACTATAATGGCTCTGGTAAGTTTACAACAGCTCTGGTTAAGTTAGCACCAACTTTGTAATATAGGCCTGAATGTCTCCTGCTGCACTACTGGGATTGACCAGCAGAGGGTCTGTGTGTCAAATACTGCATACAGTCTGTAAAGCTATTACAATGCATTTACAGTGTGTGTGTGTTTGTGTGTCAAATTCTTGTGTGTTAAATGTGTGCATGTGTGTGTAGGTGCATGTGTGTGTGTGTGTGTGTGCGTAGTGATAGAGTTAAGGTGTAAATTAAACTGGTTTTCCATAAAACCATTTGTCCCTGCCAGTGGTTTTATGCAAAACCACTTGGTAGTCAAAGGGTTAAGTAGCAAACACTTTGGATTCATTCAAATCATCAGCCTCAGTCACAGAAACCACGTGGAAGGTAAAGACAGAATTAAGGAAACGGTCACAGTCTAGATGTGACGCATCACAAGAAATCACACAATATGAATATGTTACTATAACGTATAAAAGTCTAACAATGTATCACACTAGAGAATTCCTAGGTTTGCAGAATGATTCACTGGTTCTGCGCATGACATTTATTAAATAATCTGTAAATTAAACGATAGCAGATCAGGTGTAAAAATCATGATTATCTTCTTGTCATGTGGTCCTCTCATTTACTAGTCACTCAGTAGGTCACATGTTGTGACACAATGCGAAGCTTTAGGTGCTTTGACACAAGCTGCATGGATCTGCAACATGTCACATGAAATAAAAAAAATCCGAAACAATTACTAATGAAAATTTCATTAAATCTTCAATTACAGCTTTCTGGCATTTTTTTTAAAATATTTTTAAGGGTCCGGAAAGTTCATTTTCTCATCAGTTCGTCTGTTTTTTTTATGCTTGATTAATTATCCATAATTTTCTATAATCTTAAACTGAAATCTATTTACACAATAAATGTTTAACAGTAGATGTCAGTATCTCTTTCTCTTCCCCAGGACCGAAATGTTCCAAATTGTGGAGTCTGAGCAGCTTGTAACAATAAACGATGTTCTCAGATACAGTATGTGCATCCGATGTAAGATGTGAACGATCAATAATGGAACATTCTGTCTGTTTACATTACGTGGGACGTCTCTGTAATAACAAAGGACATCATGTGCCACTTTATTCCGGGGTGCCACATATATAAGGCTGGGGTCAGACGAGCGTGATTTCTACGGACTGTACGTCCGTGCAGTACGGACATCGTCAGTACGGATGACGCAGTAGTGGTCACACAGTCCGTTTTTTCACTGAAGTTACTTTATGACGGATGTAGGAGGGAAAAATAAATTACAATGAAAAAACATTCTGTCCGTGAAAAATGCTGGACGTATAAATGCAGTCCGTCTGACCTCGCTCCATCACTCACACACAAAGCTATGCAGACGTTATGGACGTGGCGCACTCCGCACGTCCGTTCTAGCAGTATTACGTTCTTGCCTAACCTGCATCCGTTTGCCGCGGCCGTTGTGCGTCCGCAGTTCAGTGCGGACGTACTTCATGTGTCAGGCTCCAATGGACTTACTTTCATGCTATCACGGACGTACTTTTAGGCGCAATCACGGACGTGAACACTACGCTCGTCTGACCCCAGCCTAATAAGGCAAGATGTTCTGCATAGGAGTGATAAATAAATATATGCATACTGTATATACACAGACATACACGATGCCTGGCAAAAACAAGAACTCACACGCTGTAATATCTGGTTGTGCCGCCTTTTGCTGTGATTGCGGCACACATTCGCCGCCGCATGGTGTGGATAAGCTCATGCAATGTCACAGCATTTATTGGCATCCAGAGTGGCATTAATTTGTGGCAAGATCTTGTATTGATGATGGGAGAGTCGCGGCGCTGCGTAAAGTCTTCTCCAGCACATTATCCCAAAGATTAACCTCAATGGGGTTAAGGTCTGGACTGTGCGGTGGCCAATCCATGTGTGAAAATGGTGTCTCATGCTCCCTCAACCACTCTTGCACAATTTGAGCCCGATAAATCCTGGCATTGCCATCTTGGAATATGCCCGCTGTGCCATCAGGGGAGAAAAAACCCATTGATGGGAAAACCTGCTCATTCAGTATATTCAGGGAGTCACATGACCTCATTTTATGCTGAAACATATTAACCCCTGCAGTAATTATCCAATGGTGTGACATCTTCGGCCCACGCGGCGCTTCCTGGGGAGTCAGGGCACCCGGCGGCATCACTGGCTGATCGGTTGCCAGTAGTTAGAGCTGGCAGATCGGCATCTGAGGGGGCGGGGCTTGGCATAATGAGGAGGAGCCACCGGCTTTTAAAGCAGGGCAAGAGGATCTGCTCGTCGCCCTGACGTGGAGTATAGTTTCTGCATCGCCTGCTGTATTGTATTCATTGCTGATTGACTACCCAGTTACCGACTAGCTAGTACGAGGACCCCGCATTAGGTTTTTGACATGGCTTTCCTATTTGACGATTCTCTTGCTTGTTCCCTTGGTATTTTGTATGCGCGGTTTTCTGTATTTATGTTTAAACGCAGGTTTGCTGTTTGGAGGTCTGCCCGCCTATTTGGTGAATTCATTTCCCACCCAAGTTTTCTGTTAACAAATCCATCTGGTTTGAGTCCTAATCACAAGGCATCCAGTGGTTTGTTGTAGTCCATTCTGGGTGCAGCTTTAACCACAAGTTATCCGATTGTGTGACTGCCCTGCAGGCTGCTCAACTCACCAACCTCGCAAACAAATTTACAATAGATTACACTTCTCGTATACCAAGTCATGCTCATGTCTCCAGACAATGTATTTATGTGAATAGAGTTTATGTATTTACACCGAGCCGTCTCTTGGTCTTGAAACCAACTGAGCTTAAGTGGTATTCAGGATTGATTATTACCTCCCTGGCTTGGGATACTAGGTATTACAGTCCTCATTGTTTTGAAATCTTGTATCGGAAAAATCTGTCCATTAAGATCCTAACAACGCTCATCCAGGGTAGGCTTGTGCACCGATTTTTTTTCGGTTCGATTCGGTTAGATTTTTCGGATTTTTGAACTTTTCGATTCGGCTCGTTTCGACCGATTTCTGTTTCGATTCGGTTCGGCTCGATTCGTTTTTCGTGTAATTTTTTTCGGAATATCGACCATTTTTCATATTTTCGTATCACTTAGCTCGTTTTTTGTATCGACTTTTCGTAAGTTCGGAAATTTTCGTTTTTCAGAAAGTCTGTTCTCCTCGTTTCAAAGCAATAAATTTCGATTTGACACATTTCAAGTCCATTCGAAAATTCCGAAAATATTTCGTTTCGGGTCGGAAAACTTTTCGGATCTGCCATTTTCGGATCTAAAAATTTTCGGAAATTCGGCCGCATCCGAAAACACGAATCGGGAAATTTCGTGAAAATTCCGAAATTCCGAAACCCGAAACGCACATCCCTAATCCAGGGTGAGCGCCACACCACCCGTTACAAATGGAAGGTGAAAGCACTTATTGGCTGAGATACATCCAGGTGGGGACAGACATCACAGACATTTTGGTTCTCCTTTGTTCCCTGCACTTTGGGGATTAAAATTCCCCGACCCTGCAGTGAATTCAGCATTCACCACAGTGTCCCCGAAGTGCAGGGAAAACCCACCGAACGTAGCTGAAAATAATCCACCGCAAAACCGCCGCATCAAAGGGAAAAACCAGCGCAAAACCTCAAAAAAACACTGCATGCAAACAAAAAAAGCAGACGATCCGCGGAAAGCAGCGCACCAACCAGCCGCCGGAAAAAGCCGATGAATGGGTAAAAAACGAACAAATAAAAAAAACATTGAAAGTTTCAAATTTGAAACACTGTTTGCAAAAAAACTACTGGATGAAAATGTCTGGAATTTACATATAAAGATCCTATGAATGATAATAAAAAGGTCTGTTACGGAAAAAAGAAAAACCGCTATTTTAACAGAAATCGTAAAAAATGTTTTGTCAAAAAAATCCAGAGAAATGTCTAAATAATCCTAAAAAAAGTAATTAAAGAGACTTTTTGCTGCAGATTAAAATAATAAGCGGTTTATTAGATATTGAATTAAAACGAGAATATTTTTAACATTGAAACCTATGGGTTTCGCCTGATTAAACCTGCCGAATTAAACCACTGAACATCAGGGCATTTCACTGACATTCCTCTGCTGTTCGGTGTCTGTGAATAGATTAACCATTGCTTCTCTATGGGGGATTTCACTGCCGTCGAACAGCACCGTACTGGCTGGCAAGTCGCCAAAATTTGACAAACTGCCTTCTCTCTGAATAGCCGAATGGCCACAAAATTGCACCGTATGGGGAAACTCACTGTTCGGTGCATTTCGGTGCAATTTTGGGGCCAGATTGGTTCTTTCTGAATAACCCTGTATGTGTGTATTGAATATGAATGTCAATCATTGGCAGAGCATGTGCCGGGATTGGAATTTCCTGATAATATGGGAAGAGCTGTAAGCAGGGAGATGGGTCACTTTATGTAAAGAAAACCTATTATATATAAAAAAATAAATATATACATGTGCGCACCCTCTGCATATCGTCGCTGCCAAACATTTCCCACATCGCAAGCATTTTGGTTTGGAAGCGATGAGATGCATTCAGGAATCAAGCTGTCAATCACTGGATGCTTTTATGATTGACAGGTGAGAGTGACTGTGTCTCATCGCAGGGTTTTTTCACAGTAATGATCTTAGTTTACCTGTGCTTAGTTGTCTACCTATTATTGAGCACAAATTAACACCCCGCTCTTTCAGATCTCTGTAACCCTCGTTAATATGAAAGGCAAGTTGCAACGAGCTGCAAGAATAGCAGAGACTGACAGGAGGAGGTTAACTAGTACAATACCAAGCGCACTTTGTGGAAACAACAAATATTATCATAAAAGTTCATTGAAACATGGGATGCATAGTTAAACCTTAAAATAGGGTAAAACAGCAATTTAGAGTAAATATTGTTGTTCTGAGATAGTCAAAAGAGTAAACTTATATAAATATGCTCATTTTAATTTTACATGTATTATCCTTTATCGAAATAGGTTTACAGAAAGGTTGTAAACTCTAGATGGCGTCCACTATCTGGCATAATGTCACACGGGGTCTGCATTATCAGCATGCAGGCAGAAATGGCCTTCGTGTCAGTAAATGTGCTGCAGACAGATAATAAAATGGTGAGATCTCCTGCTTACACAAGGTCTGCATTATCAGCATACAGGCAGGTGCAGTAAATGTGTAGCAGACTGATAATAAAATGGTGAGATCTCCTGCTTATGGGGATTTGTAGTGATCAGAATGAGATTATTAGCAATGCAATATCTGTATGTGCTGCATAATGCCTGTGTATGGCAATTACAGCAACACCTTGTATCTGCATGTGCCGCATAATGCCTGTGTATGGCAATTACAGCAACACCTTGTATCTGTATGTGCTGCATAATGCCTGTGTATGGCAATTACAGCAACACCTTGTATCTGTATGTGCTGCATAATGCCTGTGTATGGCAATTACAGCAACACCTTGTATCTGTATGTGCTGCATAATGCCTATGTATGGCAATTACAGCAACACCTTGTATCTGTATGTGCTGCATAATGCATGTGTATGGCAATTACAGCAACACCTTGTACCTGTATGTGCCGCATAATGCCTGTGTATGGTAATTACAGCAACACCTTGTATCTGTATGTGCTGCATAATGCCTGTGTATGGCAATTACAGCGACACCTGGCTTGTACCTGTATGTGCTGCATAATGCCTGTGTGTGGCAATTACAGCAACACCTTGTATGTGTTTGTGCCGCATAATGCCTGTGTATGGCAATTACAGCAACACCTTGTATCTGCATGTGCCGCATAATTCCTGTGTATGGCAATTACAGCAACACCTTGTATCTGTAGGTGCCGCATAATGACTGTGTATGGCAATTACAGCAACACCTTGTATCTGTATGTGCTACATAATGCCTGTGTATGGCAATTACAGCGACACCTTGTATCTGTATGTGCCGCATAATGCCTGTGTATGGCAATTACAGCGACACCTTGTATCTGTATGTGCCGCATAATGCCTGTGTATGCAATTGCAGCAACACCTTGTATCTGTATGTGCCGCATATTGCCTGCGTATGGCAATTACAGCAACACCTTGTATCTGTATGTGCTGCATAATGCCTGTGTGTGGCAAATACAGCGACACCTTGTACCTGTATGTGCTGCATAAGGCCTGTGTGTGGCAATTACAGCAACACCTTGTATCTGTATGTGCTGCATAATGCCTGTGTATGTCAATTACAGCGACACCTTGTATCTGTATGTGCTGCATAATGCCTGTGTATGGCAATTACAGCAACACCTTGTATCTGTATTTGCTGCATAATGCCTGTGTATGGCAATTACAGCGAAACCTTGTATCTGTATGTGCTGCATAATGCATGTGTATGGCAATTACAGCGACACCTTGTATCTGTAGGTGCAGCATAATGCCTGTGTATGGAAATTAGAGCAACACCTTGTACCTGTATGTGCCGCATAATGCCTGCGTATGGCAATTACAGCAACACCTTGTATCTGTATGTGCTGCATAATGCCTGTGTGTGGCAATTACAGCAACACCTTGTATCTGTATGTGCTGCATAATGCCTGTGTATGGCAATTACAGCGACACCTTGTACCTGTATGTGCTGCATAATGCCTGTGTGTGGCAATTACAGCAACACCTTGTATCTGTTTGTGCTGCATAATGCCTGTGTATGGCAATTACAGCAACACCTTGTATGTGTATGTGCCGCATAATGCCTGTGTATGTCAATTACAGCGACACCTTGTATCTGTATGTGCCGCATAATGCCTGTGTATGGCAATTACAGCAACACCTTGTATCTGTTTGTGCTGCATAATGCCTGTGTATGGCAATTACAGCAACACCTTGTATGTGTATGTGCCGCATAATGCCTGTGTATGTCAATTACAGCGACACCTTGTATCTGTATGTGCCGCATAATGCCTGTGTATGCAATTACAGCAACACCTTGTATCTGTATGTGCCGCATAATGCCTGCGTATGGCAATTACAGCAACACCTTGTATCTGTATGTGCTGCATAATGCCTGTGTATGGCAATTACAGCGACACCTTGTACCTGTATGTGCTGCATAAGGCCTGTGTGTGGCAATTACAGCAACACCTTGTATCTGTATGTGCCGCATAATGCCTGCGTATGGCAATTACAGCAACACCTTGTATCTGTATGTGCTGCATAATGCCTGTGTATGGCAATTACAGCGACACCTTGTACCTGTATGTGCTGCATAAGGCCTGTGTGTGGCAATTACAGCAACACCTTGTATCTGTATTTGCTGCATAATGCCTGTGTATGGCAATTACAGTGACACCTTGTATCTGTATGTGCTGCATAATGCATGTGTATGGCAATTACAGCAACACCTTGTATCTGTAGGTGCCGCATAATGCCTGTGTATGGCAATTACAGCAACACCTTGTATCTGTATGTGCTGCATAAGGCCTGTGTGTGGCAATTACAGCAACACCTTGTATCTGTATTTGCTGCATAATGCCTGTGTATGGCAATTACAGTGACACCTTGTATCTGTATGTGCTGCATAATGCATGTGTATGGCAATTACAGCGACACCTTGTACCTGTATGTGCTGCATAAGGCCTGTGTGTGGCAATTACAGCAACACCTTGTATCTGTATTTGCTGCATAATGCCTGTGTATGGCAATTACAGTGACACCTTGTATCTGTATGTGCTGCATAATGCATGTGTATGGCAATTACAGCAACACCTTGTATCTGTAGGTGCCGCATAATGCCTGTGTATGGCAATTACAGCAACACCTTGTATCTGTATGTGCTGCATAAGGCCTGTGTGTGGCAATTACAGCAACACCTTGTATCTGTATTTGCTGCATAATGCCTGTGTATGGCAATTACAGTGACACCTTGTATCTGTATGTGCTGCATAATGCATGTGTATGGCAATTACAGCGACACCTTGTATCTGTAGGTGCCGCATAATGCCTGTGTATGGAAATTACAGCGACACCTTGTACCTGTATGTGCCGCATAATGCCTGCGTATGGCAATTACAGCAACACCTTGTATCTGTATGTGCTGCATAATGCCTGTGTATGGAAATTACAGCAACACCTTGTATCTGTATGTGCTGCATAATGCCTGTGTATGGCAATTACAGCAACACCTTGTATCTGTATGTGCTGCATAATGCCTGTGTATGGCAATTACAGCGACACCTTGTATCTGTAGGTGCCGCATAATGCCTGTGTATGGCAATTACAGCGACACCTTGTATCTGTATGTTCCGCATAATGCCTGTGTATGGAAATTACAGCAACACCTTGTATCTGTATGTGCTGCATAATGCCTGTGTATGGAAATTACAGCAACACCTTGTATCTGTTTGTGCTGCATAATGCCTGTGTATAGCAATTACAGCAACATCTTGTATCTGTACTGTACGGGGATTTACACTGACAAATCCCTGGCTGCTGGAATGCAGCAGTAAAATGTGTTGAGCTTTTTGTTACACTTGTCTGATGAAGTCTCTATTCTGTATCAGATGAAGTATGTTGGATTGCAGCTGTATTATGTATTTACACACATTTTCCCTGCATTAACTCTTGTTTCTTCATAGAGTGTTCTCTATGTCTTCTCCCATGCACAGTGTGAGCGCATTACTACCATTGCTTTATTCCGTATGATTGTGTTACACTGTTACGGCCACATTACAATCTTGTTGCTAACGTTAGCGCTCCTATGGACTCCATCAAGTGGATGCTCGCGGCGGTGCTCAGCGCTGCCGCGAGCATCCAGGGGCTTTGCGTGCGGTAACAATGCAGGCAGCTTTTTAAGTGCCTGCATTGTAATTCCGCGCTATAACGGGGGTGGTAGGGAGAAAACTGCCGGTGCAGTTTTTTTCTCCCTACCGCCCCCGTTTTAGCGTGGAGAATGTAATGTGAAACCTTATTGTCTTATATTTAGTTTTTTATTGATTCTCTATCATGTCGCTAAAAGCAATAAAATCTTAAATTAAAGTGCCTGAATTAACGTCTTTATTCTCCATGCTATTTCTCTCATGTCATTTTTGGTGTTACTTTCTGCTTTTTTTACATTCATGTCGTTTTGCGCCAGAATGTCCCTTTAAGTGTGTCTTGGCTCGTGCTTCACTCTCAGTTTTTCAGACCGCGCTTTATTCCCTCTATTTTGTGAAGCCTCAATTGGACGAAATTTAAAATGACTATTTTTGTTCACATTGTATCAGAGAGCTTCAAAAGCCAGGCGTATTTTTACTCATTGTTGGCAGTCACCGAGTCCAAATAATGGCAATATCTCTGATTTCGCTGCCATCTAGGACTATTTTTGAAAAGCGCGTATCGAGAAGAATTGAGCTTCACACGCGGGAACTCCGTCGCCTGACCAATAAATAACGAGACAAATAGAATGCAAAGCAAATTATTTATAAAAACGCTTCTTTTTGTGTATTATTGTTATAAATTGTCCTGAACAGAAAACAGAAAGAGCGCTAACCGCACCAAGAAAAATCGGAATGTTCCATGGTAAAATACGAAGGCACAATTCTCACGTTGTGTCGGATTTCTTCCATCTTTGGACCAAGTATTCACGCAAAAAATAACAATGGGAAATGGGGAAAAAACTCCTGTTACTTACAAAGCAGACGGATTGCTCTCCTGGAAGTTCTTGATGAACCCTTTAACATTGCTTCAGAGGATTCTTACATTATATGAGCCAGG
Organism: Leptobrachium leishanense; assembly: GCA_009667805.1. Taxonomy (NCBI): domain Eukaryota; kingdom Metazoa; phylum Chordata; class Amphibia; order Anura; family Megophryidae; genus Leptobrachium; species Leptobrachium leishanense. The sequence goes on along the minus strand of CM019068.1, from coordinate 11,230,978 downwards.
AAATATTTTTCACCGGTTCTGTGATTGACAGGGCTTTTCGGGTGAACTTGCACTCTCAGCTTTGTAGCCATTTTTACGAATCTTATATCGTTTTGAAAATTGTAACACGCACAGATCCTTCGCAGTGTAACAATTGTATTGCGTTGGTATTATGACGGTGTCAAGACTGTCCATTGAATTTGACAATGTTTTTCTTCAGGCCAACGTATGGTGGTTTCTAGGAGGAATACTTGATGAAGAAAATGTTATTTGTTGCTTAAAGTTAAATGATTACAGAGCTTTGACCTGGAGGCCATAAAGCTGATACGCAGAATAACGTACAGGTATATCTCGAGAAGGAATAGATGCTATTCATGGTTGTTTGCCATAGAAGCAAATAGGATTTCCATTTTTTTTTGAGGTTGGCGTCTCACCCTTGGGTGTCTCATCCTGTCAGGTCTCCCACGCAGCCAGTGACCAGACACACTGCTGTTTTGCGGCATTTCAGGTGATGCATTGATGTAGGGTCACCATTCCGGAAATTAACTAGGCTTGTGCACCGATTTTTTTTTCGGTTCGATTCGATTCGATTTTTCGGATGTTTAAACTTTTCGATTCGGCTCGTTTCGACCGATTTCTGTTTCGATTCGGTTAGGCTCGACTCGTTTTTCGTGTACATTTTTTTTTCGGAATATCGACCATTTTTCGTATTTTCGTGTCACTTTGCTCGTTTTTTGTATCGACTTTTCGTGATTTCGGAAATTTTCGCTTTTTCGGAACGTCTTTTCTCCTCGTTTCAAAGCAATAAATTTCGATTTGACACATTTCAAGTCCATTCGAAAATTCCGAAAATATTTCGTTTCGGCTCGGAAAACTTTTCGGATCTGCCATTTTCGGATCTAAAAATTTTCAGAAAATCGTCCGCATCCGAAAACACGAATCGGGAAATTTCGTGAAAATTCCGAAATTCCGAAACCCAAAACGCACATCCCTAAAATTAACATTTGATGTCTATTTCCGGTCAAGGTCAGGATCCGGAGGTTTGGTTCTCACATCTCCTGGCAGAGGCAGCCCGAGAGTTTGTAACTCCTTAGGGAGGAGTCAGATGTGATGCTCTTCTTGTGATATAAAGAAATGCAGAAATTAACCCTATAAATATTATTAATGAAGGATCCCTTTACTCTCTTGGTAGATGCCAGTGTGTGAAGTGTGGTCCTCCCTCTCCTCCACGTACCGCCAGGCTGTGTGTCCGGGAAAGCTAGCAGGGTTATTCAAAGAGAATCGAAAAGCCACCGCACATTCGGTGACTTTTCGTTCTCTTCAATCCGGTTCGATTTGGCGATCCCATTTCGGCGACCCTGCGGCGTATTCAGCAAGCACCACAGGGCCACCGTAATGCAGGGAAAAGTCACCACAAACATGAGGAAAACTCACCGCAAAACCCGTCGAAGGCACACCGAAAATCTGCAAAAACATCTGGATTAACCCCGGCGAAGACGCCAGAGAAACCCGAGCAGGAGCCGATCACAGCGCAGAGCAGCCGCAGGAAAAACCCGACACGGCAGACGAATGGAGTGAAAAAAAAAACAGTTTGCTTGAATGTTTGAAAAGAAACTACTGAGCAAAAATGTCTGAAATTTACATATAAAAACCAATGAATGATAATAAAAAGTTGTTACAGAAAAAAGAAAAAAACGTTTTAAGAAAAAAAAAAGGAAAAAAATCCAAAAAAATGCTTAAAAGATCTTAAAAAATCGAACAATAAAGAATCTTTTTACTGCAGAATATTATAATCAACGGTTTCTTAGATATTGAATTAAAATAGGCTTCAATGTTAAAAATATAATAAATGAATAAATCTGCCACATGAAGCAACCGAATGGCAGGGCAATTCGGCAACTTTTCACTGCTGGTTTTTGTTCTCTGCATACAAATAAACAGTTTTTGTCTTAGTTCTTAGTCTATTGCAGCCCCAAGTAAAAAGGTACCATGGAACCTTCAAAATACCAAAATCGACAAAAAATAAAAAACAATGCGCAAATCGTGCATATATCAGTTAAATACCAAATAGTTGGATCACCAGACACAGTTGGGTCACTAAATCTGTACTCCGTCTTTACTTTTGATCTGGGAAAAAATCAAAAAGAAGAGTACATTGCGTAGTATTTTAATAAAAATCATTAAAAAATTCTTCAACAAAAAGCTCACTCACATTCTTCCAGGCGCATAACAAAATGTGCATATAAACATTTGCCACAATGGCTCAGACTTCCCGAAATAAACGTCCGAAGAACATCCAGGGTCCACTTCTGAAGGTCCCAGGTTTCCTCGGATCCGTTCCTCCCCGGGGCCTCCGAGCACACCGTCAGATGTTTCAATCCTTTTCAAAAGTCGCTCGACGCGTTTCGTGGGTACGTCTGTCCCACTTCATCAGGAGTGTAAATCAGAATGTTTCAATCCTTTTCCCTTCGGTTTATAAAACTCTTTAAAATTGGGTCAAATGCCTAACAGCTGAGGTTTTCAAGGTCTCACCCAATCACAGCTTCAATATCGGGATTCCCTCTAATACTACGCAATGTACTCTTCTTTTTGATTTTTTCCCAGATCAAAAGTAAAGACGGAGTACAGATTTAGTGACCCAACTGTGTCTGGTGATCCAACTATTTGGTATTTAACTGATATATGCACGATTTGCACCATTGTTTTTTATTTTTTGTTGATTTTGTTCTCTGAATAGCCGAAGCTATTCACTGCCCCTCAAACAGGCACCGAACAGGCACCGTATGTGCAGGCAATTCACCAACATTTGGCGAACTGCCGGCTCTCTGAATAGCCGAATGGCCAAGAAAGGTAACTGTACCCTGAATTTCATCGTTCGGTTACCTTTCTCCAGCAATTTGGATGTCTTTGAATAACCCTGTGTGTGTCCAGGAAAGCTGGCAGGGTTATTCAGAAAGCGGTGAAAAGCAGGAGAATGACTGGAGAATGGAAAATTCTAGGTCAAAATAGCCAAACCAGAAAAACTCTCCCAGTCATCTCACTTTCCAAATCGACTATTTTGACCTAGAATTTTCCATTCACCAGTCATTCTCCTGCTTTTCACCGCTTTCTGTATAACCCTGATGGTCTCTGCTCGGCCAAGAGAAGGCCGCATTCTCCAACTACCCAGTTGGATGCAAGTGTCTCCAGTCTGTCTGTGATGCTGTCTGGTGTAGAGGCGTGCCTCACCGCCCCAGCGTGATGGGTCTTGGTGGCCTCTGGTGGCATGTTGAGCCTCGGCCGCCATCTCCCTGATGGGGTTTCCTCTTCAGAGTAGTCCCAGGGATAGGCAGTGACCACCCTATATTTAGGCACAAGACGTTCCACTCCAGAGCCTGGATTCAATTAGGCTCTGGTATCTGTAAGTGTGCAATTTTACTCACCGTGAATCACACATATAGTTTTTTGCACTATCATCTCCCCTTTTTTCTCCCATCTATATCTCCTGCTGTGGAGTCCATCAAGACCACTAGAGGAACGGACACGTCCAAACAAGTTCGCCACATTTGTGGAAGGGGTAATATTGACACTAATCTCGAGCACTTTGATGCATCACCCATCCACTTAGGAACCGGAAAACCAATAGCAGAGACTTTCTCGGACATTGGCAGACAGTCCCTTTCTATGGACTATATTGGTCACTATAGCTAGACCCTCGTTTTCACTGTGTTTCACTGTTGCATTTGCACTTTAATTTTATTGCATACACAGACCACTGTATCAATATCTACACCCTTTGTGATTTGCATTTGCACTTTGTATTATATACCGATGATCTGTATGGTACATGCAATTAGCCTTTGAGATATCACATAAGGAGAAACCTTAATTACTGCACCACTAGTTACCCTACATTTTCCACTCGATCTTATCTGCACATCCATCTCGAGAGCCTGTGCCACCCTCTAGTCGGCAGCACCAACTCATATCTACATCATTATATCTAGTTACGAGCGCCTCCACCGAACCCTCCTTTTTCTACTGGCTGGGGCAATGTGTCATCAGGAGGGGGTATGGTCCACATGTCCAGCGTGGGGAGTGAGGCAGACCGTATGCTACACCTCCTCATTGGCCTGTGAAGGTTCTGGAGAAGTTGGGTTCCTCCCCTTTGGAAGGACAGGGACGGAGCCTTCTATAAAAAAACATGTCTCGAATTAGGGATGTGCGTTTCGGGTTTCGGAATTTTGGAATTTTCACGAAATTTCCCGATTCGTGTTTTTGGATGCGGCCGATTTTCCGAAAATTTTTAGATCCGAAAACGGCAGATCCGAAAAGTTTTCCGAGCTAAAACGAAATATTTTCGGAATTATCGAATGGACTTGAAATGTGTCAAATCGAAATTTATTGCTTTGAAACGAGGAGAACAGACGTTCCGAAAAAAGGAAAATTTCCGAAATCACAAAAAGTCGATACAAAAAACGAGCAAAGTGACACGAAAATACGAAAAATGGTCGATATTCCGGAAACATGTACAATTCCGAAAAACGAAATTTTCCGAAATCCCTAAAAGTCGATTCAAAAAACGAGCTAAGTGACACGAAAATACGAAAAATGGTCGATATTCCGAAAAAAAATGTACACGAAAAACGAGTCGAGCCGAACCGAAACAGAAATCAGTCGAAACGAGCCGAATCAAAAAGTTTGAAAATCCGAAAAATCTAATCGAATCCAACGGAAAAAAAAATCGGTGCACAATCCTATCTCGAATGAGATGATGCTCAGGTGTTGTCTTCAATGTTTACACATCTACCTGTTGGATTCCTGGTACTCTGACCTTTGGCCTGTCCTTACTGATCATATCGAGAACGCTGCCTGCCGTGACCATTGGACCGTCTATGACCTCGCTTTCTGGTGCTACGTTCTTTCAGACTATCCATTTCCCCCAGAAGGTTCCGCATACCGGGCTGTTATTAACCAACCCTAATGATAAAATTTCTGCGTGATCTTTCTTTTAAGCCAAAATAACACAATTTATGTAGAAAGCTGCATCAGGCTTTTAATGTCATCCCGAGTACCTCGTGCCACCCGCAAACCCTCCGCAAAGTCATTACCATGCGAGGTATCGCAATTAGCTATTTTGTTATTTCAGAATCTGAGGGAACAATTCCTCTAAACATTCTCTTGTTAGTTAATAACACCCTATTAATTCCATCATTAGTTTTTGAATTAATGAATGCGCATCGCGGTCGTGAAATGTTTTCTGCTTGGAGATTGCCTCGATGCTCTCGTTAAACAAAGCGGGTAATTTACAATAAAGGCTATCAATGGGAAGGAAGGTAGAATACAGGCTGCGCGGGCAGCGATTCCACGTGAGATCGTTATCTTAAAATCCTGGCGCATCACATTCTGTATCTGAGCAGGTGACATGTATCTCAGAGCGTGAAAATAAAAACTTAATGAGCATGGATAGAAGTTTAAACAAAGTGCGAGATGCAGCCCCCCACCTCAAAAGGCAGAAGTGAACGCATTTCCAATTCAGATAAGGTTCGATGCTCCTGTTTTAGGGTTACAAATAAGGATTAGGGTTTGGGTTAGGAAATAGGGATAGAAATTAGGGTTTGGGTTAGTGATTAAGGTAAGGGTAATAAATCAGGGTTTGGTTTAGGAAATAGGGTTATAAATTAGGGTTTGGGTTAGGAAATAGGGTTATAAATTAGGGATTGGGTTAGAGATTAAGGTTAAGACTAGACATTAGGGTTTGGGTTAGAGATTAAGGTAAGGGTTAGAAATTAGGGTTTGGGTTAGGAAATAGGGTTAGAAATTAGGGTTTGGGTTAGGAAATAGGGTTAGAAATTAGGGTTTGGGTTTGGAAATAGGGTTAGAAATTAGGGTTTGGGTTAGAGATTAAGGTAAGGGTTAGAAATTAGGGTCTGGTTTTAGGAAATAGGGTTAGACATTATGGTCTTGTTTAGAGAGTAGGGTTAGGGTTAGAAATTAGGATTAGACTTTAATGTTAAGATTAGAAGGTAGGGTTAGAAATCAGGGTTTGGCTATGGCTGCATTGAACGCATTTCCAATTCAGGTGAGGTTTGGCCGTATATGAATTCTGCATTACGGTGTTTTGGTTACAAATAAGAATTTGGTTTAGGGTTAGGGTTAGGTTTAGAAATTAAGGTTAGTGTTAGATATTGAGATTTGGTTTACAAATTAGGGTTAGACATTAGAGTTTGGGTTAGAGACTAAGGTAATGGTTAGAAATTAGGGTTAAAGGTTAGGGTTTAATTTAGGAAATAGGGCTAGGGTTAGAAATTAGACTAGTTACAGTTTATGTTAGTGATTGTGTCCCTTTAAAATTAACCTGCAGATTAAAGCTGAGGTTGATTGACTCACATTGCACATCTTCATAAAAGAAACTCACCTATTTGTTCCTTCTTTCCGTATGAGCTTCAATGCTGGTGTGGACAGCCATTAATTCAGTACCATGTGACTTCTATTGGAATTTTGGAAAAGCTCTGATTGGCTGAAAACACCGTTTTTTTCCTTCACCTTTCTGTCCAAACACAGATGTCTCGCCTTATGCAAAGCAGGCAGAAACCGGTACGTTATCTACATATTTGAAAATTTCTCGTTGTGCTACTTCATGCAAAACATAAAGGCGATTGATATAAACACACGGTAGTTTGTGTTTACGGTTACGCTTTCTCGCTGATCGCGCGTGCTTTGTCCTCCAGTCTCCTGGAAACCAGTTATTTTAAGATAATATAAAAAATAAAAAAAATCGATCGTTTTATTGGCCGGTAGAGAAAGCGTCTATAGGGGATATAGGAAGTATTTCCCAAAAGTAATAAAGTCACGAATCATTATGACTGATATTCAGATTATGTTATATACAATAAACTCTACATTCTACAACAAACCACGATGGCAGCACTCTTCATGTAATAAGCATAACAAGCGACTGCTTCTCACGACAGAAAAATGCAATAAGCCATGAAGAAATCACACTAATTCATACATTTAAACATTTTCATGGTTTTTAACTCTTTCATAGATTTTTTGCAGCTTTTAACCTTATGTTCTGTTAAAGTCATGGGAGTTTAAGATTTAGTTTACAAAATATGGCCATAAATTGTTTAAGCTTGTCACAGCGCTAATGTATCCCACCTCAACAGGTCCTATCCCTGTCACCTAATGATCGCATTATGGGATTAACTCATATAGAATTTTATTATCTATTTATAACACAATTTCCCAAATCTCTGCATTCCGTGGATAATAAGAAACTCTTTGCTGCAGCGCTTCCTGCTACTGTGTAACATCCAGAAATCCAAAACGGTGCAGCGCCAAATAGAGGGTGAATATATAGGGTCCTATTCCAAGGGTGGTGCTAACTTAACCAGAGCTGTTGTAAATTTAACAATTCCATAGGGCAGGATTACAATTGTGATGCTAAAACGGCGACACTAAGGCAGATAATGTGCGCCATATTACAGGGCAGGTGCTAATCCAGCAGCCTGCCCCATAAAGCAGCGCTAAGCCTCAGGATACTTGAGGCAGCGCTAAGTACTGCCGCGAGCATCCCCTCCATGGAATCCATAGGACTCCATTGAGACTTCGACTGCCGGTTCACATGACCTGCAGGATCTCGCCTCTCGCGAGATCCAGCAGGTCGGTGGAGTGATTCGTGAAGGGAGACTGGGGACTTTTTTTCCCCAGTCTCACTCTGCTCCCGGCGACCAGAAGTGGCTAATCGGGCCGCCATTCTCACCACTGGATAAGAGATGAGTATGTAATTTGTGGTTTTTGGGGGGATTTGATTCCGCAGAAGCCGTATCAATGAGCACCAGCTCCTAGTTGGGGGTGTCTTTCAGTAAACGCAGCGGGACGTAATTTGCATTAGGACTGGGTTTGGGTTAGAGATTAGTGATGGGCCGAACACCCCTGTGTTCGGCTCGTATTCGAACATTCGAACAGCCAAAATGTTTGATTATGAACTCGAACACAATGTTAATCAATGGGGATAGAACACGTAAAATGTGATCAGTTCTCCTAAATGTACCGGCAGCTGCCGGTACATTTAGGAGACCTGTGGCTGCAGCCCCCAGCCCCCGTGCCTCTGCTGTCCCGGCCTCCTGTTCCTCCGGTCCGTCTGCTCCTCTGTCCGGCCGCGGCTCCTCTGTCCCACACCTCGTCTTCATGCTGAGCCCTGATTGGGCAAAGTCCTGCACCTGACCTGGACTTTGCCCAATCATGTCTCTAATTCAATACTGAGCCCTGATTGGTAAAAGTTCTGCACCTGACCTGGACTTTGCCCAATCAGTTCTCAATATTGAATTAGAGCCCTGATTGAGCAATCAGGGCTCAGCATGAAGACGAGGCGTGGGACAGAGGAGCCGCGGCCAGACGGAGGAGCAGACGGATCGGAGGAACAGGAGGACCAAAGGCACGGGGGCCGGGGGGTTGCAGCCACAGGTCTCCTAAATGTACCGGCAGCTGCCGGTACATTTAGGAGAACTGTGAACACATTTTGTATTATGGAATGTCCACGATCGAACGGACCGCGAACATCCCATAATGTTCGGCGTTCATCGAACACTCGAACGGCCAATGTTTGATTCGAACTCATGTTCAAATCAAACACTCAGCCCATCATTATTGGAGATTAAGGTAAGGGTTCGAAATGAGAGACAGGGGGACTTTGGAACCTGCATCTCTAAATTGTACATCGCACAAGGTTAAGTGAGGAGTGATTGGAAATGACAGAGTCTGGTCTTTACAATGAAACCAAACTTGTCCATGTAAGGTGTAAAAATAAAAATTAGAAAAAAAGTAAATGCAAAATGTATTTTTTTCCTCTGTTCTCCGGCAGAGGCTAAATATGCTTTTAAATATAAAACAAACAATGCCGCTGCGCTAACTCAACGCAGGCAACAGATTTTGACCCTTTGCATGATTTGACGCAGAGAGAAATGGTTTCAGTTTTTTAAAATTTTGTTTTTTTAAATTTAGTTTGCCCCAAAACCAAAATTTTAAAAGTCAGTTTTTGTTTAGGGGGGAGTATGGGCGCTCCACATTTCTGTGCCTACAGGCTCCTGAGATGCAAATCCATCCCTGGGCTTATATCTGCAAAGGCGGTACTCACCCGGTACCAGCCCCTGACAATACATGTGTTGCCAGAGGTAACGGTTCGACTTCACGCAGCACTAGAAGCCGACCCAAGCAGGAGGGACAGAGGCCTCTGTATAGCCCGACCACTTTAAACCACTAATGTGGTCAGGATGTAGACACTTTAACGTGCGGCCAGCTGGCATTACACCCATTAACACATGCTCATGCACCCCAGATATGGAATGCATTGTGATTTTGGAGAGTCTCCTTGCAACATGGACAATTCCTATCATGGCCATAATGACCACTAGAACATCTCTGCCTCTTCAGGCTCCGCACATCAGAAACATCCAATTCCATCCCGACCTCTAAATAACAAACTGCAACCTCTCCATTATCCACAGCCAAACGGACGCTACACAAGCCAGGCATCAATCACTTTCTAAGCGGGTTTTATCATCATAATAAGCTTTTATTTATATCCCCTACGCATTCCGCGGAAAAAGTTATTTTTTTTTTTATAAAACCCATTTACAAATTTCTCTGAAGCCCAAGTGAATCAAACTGCAAATTAGAAATTCCGTGTAATGTGTTCAAGACTCAACCGGCTGACAACTTGTTGCCTGAAATAATGATAATCTTTGATTTCCACGTTCTCTTATCCTTTGCCTCGTGTTACTCTGCAAAGACAGGTACAAAAAAAGGGAAAAAAATACAATAAAAGACAGGAAAATTAGCTATTAGGCCGCTCGGGTGCTGTCACATAATACTCAGAATAAATGTGTATCTTAATAATGTTTCCATAAATATTCTGCCGAGTGGAGGCTGAACAAAAAGCCTTAAGGGGTTATTCAGAGAGAAACGAAATGTCGCCGACAATTTGATGCTCGCTCGTTGCCCGAGAAACAAATTCCCCGACCCTACGGTGAAATCAGCATTCACCGCAGGGTCCCCGAAGTACAGGGAAAATCCGCCAAACAGATCCCAAATATTCCCGGAAAAATCACCAAAAATTCATGATAACCCGCCAATAACCTGCTGACAACCGGCCGATAACCTGCCAATACGATTCGAAAGTATCAGGTCACTTCGAACCACTGCAAGAAAACCTGCCGAATGTACTAGACGATCCGCCGCAAACCCGCTGAACACGGGTGAAAAAAAATAGGTGATCCGCCGAACACAGTGCCTGCCAGGCGCAGGAAAAAACTGAAAAGTTGATGCTCGGGGTTAAAAAAAACATTGACACTAAAAAATTTCAAACGCTGTTTGCAAAAGAAATAATGGATGAAAATGCCTGCAAATTACATATAAGGTCCTAGGTATAATAATAAAATGGTCTGTTACAGGAAAAAAAAAAAAACGATATTTAAAAAAAAATAAAAAATCGGAATAAAAATGTGCTGAAAAAATCCCGAAAAATTGCCTAAAAAGTCCTAAACAAAAAATAAAAAAAGAGACTTTTTGCAGCAGATTAAAATAATAGACGTTTTATTAGATATTGAAATAAAACGGGAATATTTTTAACATTGAAGCCTATGGGATTCGCCTGAATAAACCTGTCGAATGAAACCACTGAACATCAGGGCATTTCACTGACATTTCTCTGCTGTTCAATGTGAATAGATTAACCATTGCTTCTCTATGGGAGATTTCACTGCCGCCGAACAGCACCGTATTTCACTGGCAATTCCCCAATATTTGGCGAATTGCCAAGTTTTGATTAGCCGAATGGCCCTGAATTTGCACTTTACCGGGAAATTCATTGTTCGGTGCCGTTTCGTGGTTAGATCGTCTCTCTCTCAGTAACCCTGTATGCACTCTTATCCATGATGATTAACCATAGAGCTGCAGCTTTATACAAACTACAAATCCCCTGATGCTCTAGCAAAATGGAAGAGACTATGGGCTCCACTTAATTTGGTGCGATTGCCAAAATTGGGTCTGTTTGTGGATGGTTTTCAAACATCTTTCATTGCGGGAGATTTAAATGCAGGTTTATTGTCCTTTTGTTTCCCCATAAAAGTTTGTCTCGAATATCGACTCTCGCGGCTACACTTTTTAATAGGCACGCGCAGTGCCGAAAAACTCAGCTCGATTCGATTCGAATTGTTTCGGAATCTGAAAATATAGGATTGGGTAATATATTGGGTAATATAGGATTGTAATAAACCAATTTGGAATATCCAAAACGTCTGATATGTTCAGTAGCTTCTGATATTTGGAACCCTTATGTATAACATGTAAAAAGTTGGTTAGGGGGACTAGGGTTAGGGCGAGGGTTAGTGCCCGGGTGAAGGGTTAGGTTTAGGTTTAGTGTGACAATTTCTGTATGTCATTTGATTAGGATCAGACTAGGGTTAGGCTAGGGATAGAGTTAGTTTAGGCATAGAGTTAGGGATAGGGATAGGCAACAATTAGAGTTAGGGTTAGGGTTAGTGCTAGGGTTATGTATACAGATTCTGGGTGTCATATGATTAGGGTCGGGGCTAGGGTTAGGGTGACAGTTTCTCTGTTTCATATGATTAGGGTCAGGCCTACAGGTCTATTCAGTAAAGGGTGAAATTCAGGAGAATTAGCAGGAGAAGTTAAAAATCTAGTTCAAAATACACAAAACCAGAAGAATTCTCAAATTTATCTCACTTTCCAAATTGGCTATTTGTCTAGATTGTTCTCTTCTCCTGCCAGTTCTCTAGAGTTTCCCCTTTAGTGAATAGACCTGCTAGAGATAGATTAAGGCTAGGGTCAGGGCTAGGTTAAGGGTTAGGCGAGGATTAGAGCTAAGTTTAGTGCTAGGGTCAGGGTTATAGTTTCTGGGTGTCATATGACTAGCACTAAGGTTAGGCTAGGGTTAGGGTTACTAATTTTTTTTTTTTTACTTTTCAGAGTAAATATGAATTTTCCTGATTATATTCGGACTTGGCCAATTATAATAAATGGAATTTTTTTATATTCGAAAAACTATTTGGTTCAGACATCAGCAAATCGAAATTAGGATCAATCCAAATAGCCAAATTGCCGATATTTTGTACCATTTCCGCATAGGTCCAAGCCCAATCAAAAATGTAGACTTTCTCAAGGAAATATCAGCTTTATCAATTTAGTTTGAAATTATTGGTAAGATGATTTCCAAAAAAAAATAATACATATGCTGAAATGGTGATAATAAAATGGATTTTAAGACAATAGAAAGAGAATAAGACTGAGATCTTTTTTTATACATTGTTTGTTTTCCAATATTCATGTATAAAGACACAAATGCCGACCTAAACAATCTTTCAGATTTTTTTAACGGCCAGCTTTTTGTTGGACGAGCATCATTTTTCGAATATCAGCTCCAACCGATATTTTTCAACTAATTTGACCCATATTTATAAAAATAAAAATATATTCTAAAATATAAATATAATATAATATATAAAATATATTCAGAAGTGAAAAATTAAACAAAAGAGCGAGTTCATGCCAGAAAAAAACAAACCTTTTTCATTTAAATTGCATTAAAAATAAACCCCGTTTTCCGAAGCTTAAAATCTCTACCTTTTATATTTAATCCATTAGAACAGACCAAGCAAGAGAAGGAAAAAAAAAATGATTAAGTGGAAATAAAATATGTTAAAATTTGTGTACATGAATGGAAAAAACTAATCTTTTTTTTCTTCTCTCTCTCTTAAATTTGACATTTACCATGGAAGAGTAGGCAGGGAACAGACTCATTGAAGTTCAGAGCCGGCTTGTTGCTCGTGGCATTTCAAACGCAGTAATAGTAATAAACAAAATTGCATATCCGTGCCCCAAAATTGCAGGACCTGTACCCAAATCACTTTGGAACCAAACCTCTTCAGAGCCGACGTCAAAGCTGATGGGGAAGACGGTGAACTTTACAGACGATTTTTACTTTTTTTATGATGTCTGTAATTTCGCTTTCATCATAAACAGAGCCTGTTTATTTTTAATGTTTTGGGCACCGAGACCGCACTCATCGGCATCAGGGACCAGAAAGGAACAAAGGAGGAAGCGCAACTAATTTAAAATTAAAAATCTGGCTCCTGGTGCCTCTTTCGAACTTGGTGCTCGATTTAATTGAGTTTGATTTCCGATAAATTTAACGCTTTGAACTAAAAAATAAGGGCTTACCGGGGTTTCTTCTGTGACCTCAGTACAGCCCTATATGTGCTACACATGTGCAGGGCTAAAAAATTCAGCTTGGTTCGTACGGGTTGTTTTACAGAATCTGTAAATATCGAATTTGTAAATAATTGGAATCGATTCGGAATATTGGAAGCTTTTGATGTTTCAGAATCAGACCAATTCAAAATGTAAGAAATGTCCAATATATATTCGGCCGTCTCCTATATTTAGAACCTTTATGTATAACATGTAAAATAATTGGTGGACATGTGCAAAACGAAAAAAAAATTGTTTCATTTCAGATCATTTCATTTTTTTTTTTCGTTTCGGTTCATTATGTTACCGGATTCGAATTTTGGGCCGATTTGTTAGTCCGGATGGCTGGTATTTCGTATTTCATTTTTATTAGCTATTTCGTATTTATTAGTTACTTCAGAATGTGAAACAGATTAATTAACTACTTAGATTGTGGTAAAAAAAGATACGTATTCTCCCTGTCCTTGGTGCTGAAATATATTTCAGTACCAAGGACAACAGCCAGCCGGTACTACAATAAAATGAACATACCTGGCAGTACTAAAATAAAATACCAGCTGGTACTACAATAAAATGAAAATACCAGATGGTACTAAAATAAAATACAGCCGGTACTACAATGAAAAATCAGCCAGTAATAAAATACAAGCCAGTACTGAAATAAAACACTAGCCGGTACTACAATGAAAATAGCAGCCAGTGATAAAAGAAAAATAATATACAGTCAGTACCAAAATAAATACCAGCTGGTACTACAATAAAAATTCCAGCCTGTACTAAAAGAAAATACCAGCCAGTACTATGGTAAAATGAAAATACCAGCCATACTAAAATAAAACACAGCCAATACTACAATGAAAATGGCAGCCAGTAATAAAATGCCAGCCGGTACTACAATAAAAATACCAACCAGTACTAAAAGAAAACACCAGCGGGTACTACAATGAAAATAACAGACAGTGATAAAATAAAAATAAAATACAGCTGGTACTTCAATAAAAATATCAGACATACAAAATAATCCCAAAGGTTTCAATGTAAAAAATATTCCCCGTTTTTATTAAATATTTATTCAACCGTTTATTCTTTTCACTTGCAGCAAGAAGTCTCTTTATTAATTTATATTATAGGATTTTTTTAGGCATTTTTCTGGATTTTTTTTGTGAAATTGCTGAACCATTTTGGAGCGCACCACGAAATACAACAAATTAATTCTGAAAAACTGAATCAATTTGTTCTATTTCGATTCATTTAGTTTAGTTTCATTTCGTTCCGTTTTCATTTAGTTTCGGATCTTTCCAGTACGTATTTCGGAAGTCCTCCCAAAATACGAATCCTGTAAATTTCGTCAGAATTTTGATTTGAAGCGAAACGCACATCTCTAATAACTGGTTAGGGGGCTAAGGTCAGGACTAGGTTAGTTTAGGGTTAGGGCAAGGGTTAGGATTAGTGCCAGGGATAGGTTTAGGTTATGACTAGGCTTAGGTGGACAGTTTCTTTCTATGCATCATATGATAAGGGTCAGAGCTAGGGATAGAGATAGGCTGGGGTTGGGGTTAGAGTTAGGATAGGGCTAAGTTTAGAAACATAGAAACATAGAAACATAGAAAAATGTCGGCAGATAAGAACCTTTCGGCCCATCTAGTCTGCCCAATTACATGGATACTTTACCTGGATTTATCTTTTGTTTAGGATAGCCTTATGCCTATCCCATGCTTGCTTAAATTCAATTACTGTTTTGGCCTCTATCACTTCTACTGGAAGACTGTTCCGTGTATCCACCACCCTCTCAGTAAAATAATGCTTCCTGATTTTACTTTTAAACCTTTGCCCCTCTAATCTAAGACTATGTCCTCTTGTTTTGCTATTTTGTTTCCTTTTAAATATACTCCCTTCCTCTACCTTGTGGATTCCCTTTACGTATTTAAATGTTTCTATCATATCTCCTCTGTCTCGTCTTTTTTCCAAGCTGTACATGTTAAGATCATTAAGCCTTTCCTGGTAACTTTTCTCCTTCAAGCCGTACACCATTTTAGTAGCCCTTCTCTGAACTCTCTCTAAGAGGTCTATATCCTTCTGGAGATACGGTCTCCAGTACTGCACACAGTACTCCAAGTGAGGTCTCACCAGTGCTCTGTACAGTGGCATGAGCACTTCCCTTTTCCTACTGCTAATACCTCTCCCTACACAACCAAGCATTCTGCTAGCATTAGCGCTAGGGTTACGGTTACAGTTTCTGGGTGTCATATGAATAACGCTAGGATTAGGTGTAGTGTTAAGGTTACATTTTTTTTTATTTTTTTTTAGTATTCTGATTATAAATCGGAAAAAAATTGGATTTAATTGGCCAGGTCTGAAAATAATCTGAAAATTTTGAATTATTTTTATTTTGGGGAAATCGATTCGGTCTGGACATCAGCAATTCTGAATTCACACTGATCTGAATTGTTGATATCTTGGACCATTTCCGTAGACGTCCAAATCAAATTGCATATGTCTAATATTTACAAGCTCATGCAGACTTCGTGCAAGGTCATGCTTGGCTCCTACGGTACCAATTAGTGGCTTCCAAACACTTTAACTCGAGTTGCTAACAAAGCTGCTGTGAGGGAATAGAGTTGACAACAGTAGTTATTGACGCGTTCTGATATTTCCCCTTTAGTGGCTCCCTACTACGGCTAAAAGGGACAAGAGCCCAAGGTTTTCATCGGTTTGATATGATATCCTGTCTACTCGTCCACGTTTGTTTCAGTGTGATAAGAGCTGCCACTTACTGGTACCATTAGCTTGTACCATTTCCTCTGGTTATTGCCAAAGAAAAACAGAGACAAGATACAATAATTAACAAGTTATAGCAACATGTCTAAAAAAGCAATTATCATTATGGAATCCAGAAGGTTTTATTGATAAGGGGGGCGGGGGGATCCACAGGTCACAAGTAAGGTAAAAATCAATGAAATAATGATGTTAATGCAAGAAAAATTTTCCAAAGAAAGCTCAATCCTTCTAGTACTTTTAGAAAATTTGATATCCCCAAAGACGATCATGGAGACGCAAGATGAATCAGAAAGTGGTGGAGCTAAAAACGGACCATCATGCTTTACCAATGTCATTGTGGTTTCTCTTGGAAAGAGTGCTTTGAAGGTGTCAAAACCCATCTTGGTGATGAGGCCCCAAGTCTCCTGAAGGTCCACAATTGGTTAAGCAGATTCAAGTATGGACGTTTTGACATCTGTGATGAAACAAGAGTCCACGGATAAGCCCATGGTGGCCAAGAGTAATGGTTGTGTAGATTATTGACCCTGAACACATGCCTTCCATTTTTAATAGCTTTGATAATTTGCTTTAATAATGGAATTGCAAATCATTAAGTGAAAAACTAGAGGTTTACAGCTTATCTGTTTCTTAACAAGATAGTTCCTCATTCAGAGCCCAACAGGTTGAAGCTTTCTTAATCTTTATCTTCCAAAATATTCCATTTTAAATAGTATATGTGATGTAAATCACTTTGGACTTGGGGTGCATAGAGGCATATTTGTAGGGATGTGCGTTTCGGGTTTCGGAATTTCGGAATTTTCACGAAATTTCCCGATTCGTGTTTTCGGATGCGGCCGTTTTTCCGAAAATTTTTAGATCCGAAAATGGCAGATCAGAAAAGTTTTCCGAGCCGAAACAAAATATTTTCAGAATTTTCGAATGTACTTGAAATGTGTCAAATCGAAATTTATTGCTTTGAAACAAGGAGAACAGACGTTCCGAAAAAACGAAAATTTCCGAAAATACGAAAAGTCGACACAAAAAACGAGCTAAGTGACACGAAAATACGAAAAATGGTCGATATTCCGAAACCATTTACAATTCCGAAAAACGAAAATTTCCGAAAATACGAAAAATCGATACAAAAACCGAGCTAAGTGACACGGAAATATGAAAAATGGTCGAAATTCCGAAAAAAGAATGTACACGAAAAACGTGTCGAGCCGAACTGAATCGAAACAGAAATCGGTCGAAACGAGCCGAATCGAAAAGTTTAAAAATCCGAAAAATCGAATCGAATCGAACCGAAAAAAAAATCGGTGCACAAGCCTACATATTTGTAGGGTGCAGGACTCTTAATTAATATTGGCCCATTGCCCTCTCTTGTCTGCAGAAAGTAGGTATAATTGTGAATGTGCAAGAATGTCATTGTCTGTCTATTGTCTGGTATTGTGTATCTTATCTGTTTCTATATGAGTAGGTTGTAAATCTGTTGACTGTAATCTGTTATCCTGATTCCCATTGTCCTGCCTCATTAGAAATGTTAAGTAATGTTTAATTTTAACTGTCTACCTAATCTCGTTATGTGTGTCCTTCCAAAAGGCAAATGTTTGTCCAATTATCTGTTTTGGTCTGGTTGTGACCCCCTGCAGTTTCTAGGGGGGGTTTGTTTATGTAAATGACCCATGTGTGACCGAATAAATGTGTGTGTCCCTGATTAAACCAGTTCCATTCTAACCCAGAAAGTCCTCAGATCTACAGATCATCTTATTTCTGGAGGATGCTAGCAGGCTCTCTATGTGTATCCATCTTTAAGATGTGGCTAAGGACTAGAGAGAGACACAGAGAACCCGGGTGTCCAGCGAGGAAGCAGCCTTTTGACAGTGAAAGTGTCGGTGTACAGAGATCTGTTACAGTGTATAAGGAGAGAGCTAGCACATGTTATTAGGAGGAGGAGGAGAAGGAGGAAGAAGTTCCATCTATTACCTGCTTTGAAACTTTCTGCTCAGCTACAACAAGAACTTCTGGCGGAGCTACAGCCTGCAACTGGAATGGTGATGCTGTTGACCTGTTTACTTTAACATCGGCTGTTCGAAAGTTCGCGAACTGCAAACTTTTTCGGGAAGTTCGCAAAAAGTTCGGAAAAAAAAATCAATTTTTTAAAAAAAATCCTAAAAAGTCTAGAAATAAAGAGACTCTTTACTGCAGAAAATTATAAGCAACGGTTTATTAGATATTGAATTATAACGGGAATATTTTTAACATTGAAGCCTATGGGACTCAACATTTCCCACACCTTGTTGCTAAACCATCAGGCAGATGCAGCCCTCTAATCAGGCACTATAAAGGGCTGCCCACCGGGGCCTCCCAAGGACCCCCCTTGAGGAGCGAGCGGCTGCCGGATGACAGAGCTGCGACTGTGCGGGCTGGCCAAGCGGGTGCATGTGGCAGAGAGGCGGCGCAGGGGGGGAGCCACTGCACCTGCGGCCACGGCAGACGCCCCCCACAACCAGGATCCAGGGAGCCCCCACTGACTGACCACCAGGCTAAGGTAAGGCGACACATTTTTTTTAAAAAAAAATTAAATCCGAGAACATTTTTAAATGTCCCTGGGAACATAAAATAAAACCTTTTTTTTCTTTCTAATACTCACCTGATTCCTGGATCCACCAACAAGCGCAGCCTCCCGTCTCCCACGCTGTTAGACACTGCATACACCGGCGCGCTGTGTGCAGCTTCTGAGAAGATACGCTACTGGTGTAGAGGGAGCGATGCAAAATACGCAGCCGGCTTCCCCGCTACACTAATAGCGTATCTTCTCAGAAGCTGCACACAGCGCGCCGGTTAAAGCTAGCGTCAGACTGTAGAGGTGCTGCCCGGCAGTGTGCGGATTCATATGCGGCATTATTATACTGGAAAGGTGCTGCCCGGCAGTGTGCGGATTCATATGCGGCATTATTATACTGGAAAGGTGCTGCCCGGCAGTGTGTGGATTCATATGCGGCATTATTATACTGGAAAGGTGCTGCCCGGCAGTGTGTGGATTCATATGCGGCATTATTATACTGTAAGGTGCTGCCCGGCAGTGTGCGGATTCATATGATGCATTATTATACTGGAAAGGTGCTGCCCGGCAGTGTGTGGATTCATATGATGCATTATTATACTGTAAGGTGCTGCCCGGCAGTGTGCGGAAAGTTTGGTGTTCTCTTATTCGGTGCACTTCAGCGATTTCAGTTTACCGACCCTGCGGTGAATTCAGCATTCACCGCATGTTTCCCAAACTGTGCTGTACGGGATCCGCCGAACTCCGCTGAACACACTGCCGAATGTAGCCGACGAACAGACCGACAATCGCAGCCAACGATCCGCTGAACGCCACTGAACTGACTGCTGAAAACTGGCGAAAAACCTGATCAGCTACCGAATGCGAGCGAACTGAGGGAAAAAAACGGCAATTTTTAAGGCTAGGGACAGATGAGCGCATTTTCTGCGGCCACCGTCAAAATGTACGTCGATGCGTGCGCACGCATTTTTTCACGGAATACGCTTAAGTGGTCAGACGACCACAGTCGCACAGTCGCAGGTACTCACCAACGCAATTCTAGGGAAATCCGGCTGTTTGAACGTTATGTAGGCCGCACACTAGCAGCGTCTGACGTCTCCTAATCACGCACACACGCTGCCATGCGGCCGCAGCGCACTCTGTACGTCAGTAGCAGCGGTTTCACGTTCTGAGAAAAATGCGTTCATTTGCCGGTTGCGTGGTGTCGGCGCACTTTTGTACGCACGTACTGCGTATATTGGCCGTCATTGGCCGTTATGTGCTGCTACTGCCGCCGTGATTTAGTGCGCCTGCACGCGCGTTCCGACTGCCCCACTCTGACCCTAGCCTTAATAGGCAATAAAACTGCATGAAAATGCATGGAAATAATAAAAAAGGTCCTATAAAAAAATAATAAAAAGGTCTGTTAGAGAATGAAAAAAAATCGCCATTAAAAAAATGGGAATCCAAACTAGGTACCCACTCTAAAGAGGTGCCTTGAAGTGGCGAGTGGGCTTACGTTGCAATGGCCATTGAAACAAACAAAACCTCATTTTTGTTGTACATGGAACACATAGAAACGAGCGCAGATGACACGCTTTTTCCTTGTTATGTTTTATACATTGACTGGGCTGTTACTCCTGGCAGTTGCCGCCGCTCCAAAAATAAGTGAGTATGGGCGCGACGCCATTTTTTCTGCATTTATGTATATCATGCTTGTAACACCAGTCCGTCGTTCTGCAGCTGTTCCTCTTTCCATGTTTTTGTTTTTGATCCCAAATGGGAAGTGTTTGGTGCGTGTATAAATAAAAGCCACCATCTTTGTCTCTCCTTGCTGAAAAGCAGCTGGAGGGGCTTGGAGCTGCTCAGTAGAGCGGCCTTTTGGTTACAATTGTTAGGTACCCACTCTAAAGAGGTGCCTTGAAGTGGCGAGTGGGCTTACGTTGCAATGGCCATTGAAACAAACAAAACCTCATTTTTGTTGTACATGGAACACATAGGAATGAGCGCAGATGACACTCTCCTTCCTTGTTATGTTTTATCCAAACTACCTGCCTAAAAAGTCAAGAAAAATGGCTACATTTTAAAGAAAAAGAAATAAAACAAAAGACTTTTTGTTGCAAATGAAAAGAATAAACGGTTGAATAAAAAAAATAATAAAAACAATAATATATTTTTACACTACAACCGATGGGATTCTCTTGTTTAAACCTGTCAAAGAAGATCAGCCAAAAATCTGTGCATTTTGCCAACATTTTGGTGCAGTTTGACAACTTTCTGAATAGTTTAGGCTAGGGTCAGACGAACGCATTTTTCGCGTCGACCGTGGAAAAGTGCGGTCGAACGAACGGACATATTTTTTCACGGAATACGCGATAGCGGTCATACGATGCGCCTTTTCGTCCGTGATTTTGTACGGATCAACAATAAAACACTTTTTGCGTCTGGACGTTATGTTGGCCGGACATTAGCAGCGTCTGACGTCTCCCAATCACGCAAACACGCCGCTATGCGGACGCAGCGCACTCTGTACGTCAGTAGTAGCGGTTTGACGTTCTCGAAAAAATGCGTTCGTTTGCCACTTGCGTTGCGCGGACGAACTTTCGTGCAGCCGTACTTCGTGTGTTCCCCGGCATTGGACGTCATTTGCTGCTAGCACGGCCGTGATTTTGTGCGGCTAAACGCACGTTAAAACTGCGTTCGTCTGACCCTAGCCTTAACTGCAACAAAATTGCACCGTATGGAAAAATTCACCGTTCAGTCCAATTCGGTGGCAAGTACGGCTGTTATTTAATAAAATGTTATTTTTATTCCCCAACAGTGCTGTTTATTTACTTTCTGTTGGATCAACTGCAATAAAAGAGCTAAAAAAATTATCAAAACTCATGGATGTATAAAAATATATTATATTGATAAACAATACTATATTTGATCTTTAATGGTTCCCTTCTTCAGGAACTCGCTGGTGTTTACTATACTGGACATTAAAATAGGTTCATAGTGAATATATTACCAAAGCAGCATTAGCTCCTCCTTATGTCTAAGCTCATTCAGCTTTTCCTTTTTTTTTAATATAGTTATATATATACTTGACATTAAAAATCACTACAAAAATTCAGCAAATCATTTTGTTTACTTTATGTTGATGATTTATTAAATGTACTTTGTTATTATCATGTTTGTAAAGAAAATATTTTACTCTATATGTGTCGCTTGGCACATGCATTGTGTGATACTTTGTCATCACTTGCTCCTCACTGTGTGACATTGGGCATAGATAGAGTGGAGTCTATGGGCCAGAAGGTCCTGCAAACTGACTGATAGCATTGCATTGTATGGGTGTACATTATGCAAAGGACAACTCCAGTGGTAGATTAGAAGTCTTTTAGGCTCCCTGTCACATCCCATTCATCCCCATGTCTTATCCCAGTTAGCCTAGTTAATACAATAGATCCCCAGCAGCCTTGTCTAAACATTTCCTCTCCCACCCCATTGCCTTTTTACTACTGATTTATCCGATACCGCGTATGTAAAGTGAAACCTAGGCTCAGATATTGGTAAATGTTGCATCATGGGTAAAATCCACAAAACAGAAATAAGAGATAAGGACATGACTTTATTTTTCATTTTTTTTACATGAAATTGCTACAATGAAAAAAAAAATGCAGCATGTGTTTTATAATGTGTTTATTTGCAATGCAGAAGTAATCTAATTAGAGCTCATGTTAGGGTAGTGTCCCTTTAAGGCTGGGGTCAGACGAGCGTAGTGTTAACGTCCGTGATTGCGCCTAAAAGTACGTCCTTGATAGTATGACAGAAAGCCCATCGGAGCCCGACACACGAAGAACGTCCGCACTGAACTGCGGACGCACAACGGCCGCGGCCCACGGACGCAAGGCAGGCAAGAACGTACAACCCCTGGAACGGACGCACAAAGTGCGCTGCGTCCGCAACGTCCGCATAGCTTTGTGTGTGAGTGATGGAACGTGGTCAGACGGACTGCATTTATACGTCCAGCATTTATACGTCCAGCATTTATACGTCCAGCATTTATACGTCCAGCATTTATACGTCCAGCATTTATACGTCCAGCATTTTTCACAGACAAAATGGTTTTGCTTTTTATTGTATTTTCCCTCCTACATCCGTCAAAATATACGTCAGTGAATAAACGGACTGTGTGACCACTACTGCGTCTTCCGTACTGACGTACGTCCGTAGAAATCACGCTCGTCTGACCCCAGCCTAAACAGGACACACTAGCGAACCAAATGCATGTAGGCGGAGTCTGACGATTTTTTACTAGTGATTTTTACTTATCCAGAGCCCTGGTGAGGTGGTCAGGAGGTAAAAGATCTCTGTGCAGCTGCAGTTACTTTGATATTTAACATTTTTGGATGCCTCAGACATCCGAACCCCAGAGTTCATATATACAGTTAGGTCCATATATATTTGAACACAGGCACAATTTTACAGAGAATCGAAAAGTCAGCGCACGTTCGGTGACTTTTCGTTCTCCTCAATTCGGTGCGATTTGGCAATCCCATTTCGGCGACCCTCAGTGTATTCAGCAAGCACCACAGGGTCCCCGAATTGCAGGGAAAAGCCGCCGCAAACCCGCCGAAAACTCGCCGCAAAACCCGGCGAATGCACGCCGAAACCCGAAAAAACATCTGGATTAAATCGCTGAAAGCGCCAGAAAAATCCGAGCAGGAGCCGATCACATGCAGCGCAGCCCTCGGAAAAAGTCAAAACCGCAGACGAATGCAGTGAATAAATTAAAAATTTGCTTGAATGTTTGAAAAGTGAAACACTGTTTGCAAAGAAACTACTGAGCGAAAATGTCTGAAATTTACATATAAAATCCAATGACTGACAATAAAAAGGGCTGTTACAGAAAAATAAGTTTAAAAAAAAATAAAAATTGGAAATTTTCTTTTAAAAAAATTAATCCCGAAAAATGCTTAAAGTATCCTAAAAAATCTATAAATAAAGAGACTCTTTGCTGCAGAATTTTATAAAGAACGGTTTATTAGATATTGAATTAAAACGGGAATATTTTTAACATTGAAGCCTATGGGATTCGCCTGATTAAACCTGTCGAATTAAACCACCGAATGGCAGGACATTAGGGGAACCTTTCACTGCTGGTTTGTGTTCTCTGAATAGCCGAAGCATTGCTTTTTCATGGGGATTTCACTGCCCTCGAACAGGCACCGAACAGGCACCGTATGTGCAGGCAATTCGCCAGGATTTGCCTGCTCTCTGGATAGCCGAATGGCCAAGAAAGGTAACCGAACGCTGATTTTCGGGAGCCATTCGGATCTCTTTGAATAACCCTGTTAGCTTTTTCTGGTATTTACCAAAACATATTGAAGCTATAGTTATATAATGGACATGGGTGAACGTCCACAATCTCAGGTTTAATTGGAGGGTATTTACATCCAGACTGGAGGAAGGATTTAGGAGTTACAGCCAGGTGTGGTTATTCCCTCAATTAGTGCCGGCTGGGTGGAGTAGAGGTAACATCACTGCTCTGCATGGAGAGAGCCTGTGGAGTCATGGGTTTGATCACAGTGAGCAATCTCTCCAGTAAGTGTCCTTGGGCAAGACACCTAATGGTACATACTCGCCACCCAGGACATGCAGTGGCAAGAAAAAGTATGTGAACCCTTTGGGATTACGTGTAGTTTTGCATGAATTGGTCATAAAATGTGCTCTGATCTTCATCTAAGTCACAACAATTTGAAAAACACAGCCTGCTTAAAATAATACAACACAAACATTATATGTTTTCATGTTTTTATTGAACAGAACATGTAAACATTCACATTCCGGTGTGGGAAAAGTATGTGAGCCCCTAGCCTAATGACTTCTCCAAGAGCTAATTGGAGCCAGGAGTGAGCCAACCTTGAGTCCAATCAGTGTGATATTATTGGATGTGTTGCTGAAAGCTGTCCTGCCCTTTAAAAACACACACCAGTTTTGGGTTTACTGGTTTGAAGAAGCACTGCCTGATGTGAACCATGCCTCGCAGAAAAGAGCTCTCAGAAGACCTACGATCAAGAATTGTTTACTTGCTTGAAGCTGGAAAGGATTACAAAAGTATTTCCAAAAGCCTTGATGTTTATGTGTCCACGGTAAGACAGACTGTCTACAAATGGAGAAAGTTCAGCACTGTTGCTACTCTCCCTAGGCATGGTCGTCCTGTAAAGATGACTGCAAGAGCACAGCGCAGAATGCTTAATGAGGTAAAGAAGAATCCTAGAGTGTCAGCTAAAGACTTACAGAAATCTCTGGCACATGCTAACATTTTTGTTGACACATCTACAATAAGCAAAACATTAAACAAGAATGGAGTACATGGGAGGACACCACGGAGGAAGCCATTGCTGTCCAAAAATAATATTGCAGCACGTTTGAAGTTTGCAAACGAGCACCTGGATGTTCCACAGCACTACTGGCAAAATATTCTGTGGACAGATGAAACCAAAATTGAGTTGTTTGGAAAAAACACACAACACTATGTGTGGAGAAATAAAGGCACAGCACACCAACATCAAAACCTCATCCCCACTGTAAAACATGGCGGAGGGAGCATCATGGTTTGGGGCTGCTTTGCTCATTTTGTCATTGATGGAAAAATTAAATCCAGAGTTTATCAAGACATTTTGCAGAAAAACGTAAGACCATCTGTCCGCCAACTGAAGCTCTGCAGAGGATGGGTGATGCAACAGGACAATGACCCAAAGCATACAAGTAATTCAACAAAAGAATGGCTTCAACAAAGCAAAATACACCTTCTGGAGTGGCCCAGTCAGAGTCCTGACCTCAACCCGATTGAAATGCTGTGGCATGACCTTAAGAGAGCGATTCACACCAGACATCCCAAGAATATTGCTACACTGAAACAGTTTTGTGAAGAGGAGTGGTCCAAAATTACTCCAGATCGTTGTGCAGGTCTGATCTGCAACTACAGGAAACGTTTGGTTGAGGTTATTGCTGCCAAAGGAGGGTCAACCAGTTATTAAGTCCAAAGGTTCACATACTTTTTCCACCCTGCACTGTGAATGTTTACATGTTCTGTTCAATAAACACATGAAAACATATAATGTTTGTGTTGTATTATTTTAAGCAGACTGTGTTTTTCAAATTGTTGTGACTTAGATGAAGATCAGAGACATTTTATGACCAATTCATGCAAAACCCCACGTAATCCCAAAGGGTTCACATACTTTTTCTTGCCACTGTACTTGAAAACGAGAGAAATCTCAATGTATCCTTCCTGGTAAAATCCTTTCTCAAAAAAAAAATTAAGGCGGTAAAAGGTCTGGAGTTGATTCTAAGTGTGGTATTTGCATTTGGACTCTATTGCTGTAAAGCTGCATCATGCGTTCAGATGAGCTGTCAATGCAAGAGAAACCATTGTAAGGCTTCAAAAACAAAAAAACTCCATCAGAGAGATAGCGGCAACATTAGGAGCGGCCAAAGCAACAGTTTGCTACATTCTGAGGAAAGAAGAACGCACTGGGGAGCTCAGCAACATAAAAAGGCCTGGATGTCCACGGAAGACAACAGTGGTGGATGATC
Organism: Leptobrachium leishanense; assembly: GCA_009667805.1. Lineage (NCBI taxonomy): Eukaryota > Metazoa > Chordata > Amphibia > Anura > Megophryidae > Leptobrachium > Leptobrachium leishanense. Next base: position 11,204,853 of record CM019068.1, on the reverse strand, counting down.
GCAGGATCCTCTCTATGGTAAAGATAAACCCATTCACAACATCCAGACAAGTGCAGGACGTGGACGTATCATTGTCAAAGTCTACAATCAAGAGAAGAGAGCAAATATAGAGGGTTCACCACAAGGTGCAAACCCTTCATACACCTGAAGAATAGAAAAGCCAGATTAGACTAAAACATCTAAAAAAAGCCAGAGCAGTTCTGGAAAAGCATTCTTTGGAAGGATGAAACTAAGATTAATCTGTACCAGAATGACGGGAAGAAAATAATGTGGAGAAGGCTTGGAACAGCTTAAGATCCAAAGCAAACAACGTCATCTGTAGAAGATGGTGGAGGCAGTGTAATGGCATGGGCATGCATGGGTTCCAGTGGCACTGGGTCATTTGTGTTTATTGATGATCTGACTGAGGACAGAAGCAGACGGATGAATTCAGCAGTGTTTAGAGATATACTGTCAACCCAGATTCAGCCAAATGCAGCAAAGTTGATTGGACGGCGCTTCACAGTACAGATGGACAATGATCCAAAACACACAGCAAAAGTAACCCAGGAGTTTTTGAAGGAAAAAAAGTGGAATATTCAACAAGACTTCAGGCATTAAAGGATTCTCAACAAAGTATTAAAAAAAATCAACATTGTGCTTGTGTCCAAACTCCAAATATATATATATATACACAATTTGCTGTAATCTTGACATAAGTATCAATTGTCCAGTAAGGAGAAAATCTTTTCGAATGTTCTATGTTGTTAATGTTTTTTTTTTTTTCTTTTTCAGGAAAAAGAAGCATTTCAGCACATTTATTTTTATGCTGACATCTGGTCTAGAACACAGATTTTTAAAACGTCACAAGGGACAAGTAGGTACAAAGCCTAAAACACGTTGTGACCAGTTATTAACCAATTCAGGGCAATTTCGGGACTTTTTCTCTTTTAAAATAATATGAGTAGTCACAAGGTGATTTAGGCTTCACCTCCACACGTCTCCTGTGACCTTTTAAGAAAAAAATTTCTAGACCAGGTGTTAGCATAAAAAAATACATGCCTTTAAATAATTGGCTCAGATTCGTTTTATACTTAATTTAATTCTTTTTTTTGTCAGATTGCATTTTTTATTCTCCCAGTTAAACATTTAATATTTCATGGCTTGAAAAATGAGGCACCCCAAAATATGACCTGCCAGTTAATACTTAAATGTGGTGTAAAACGAGCAGTTTTCCAAAAGATTGTTATTCCGTGAATACAAAATTGAAATAAGATAATATTTTTTCATCTATTGGTTTCTCCTTTACAGAAATATCACTGGGATGAAAAAGATGCAAACACTAGATGGCGTCCCATACCTGGCTCAATGTTGCGTGGGCCTGCATTATCAGCATACAGGCAGAAATGGCCTTTGTGTCAGTAAATGTGCTGCAGACAGATAATAAAATGGTGAGATATCCTGCTTACACAGGGTCTGCATTATCAGCATACAGGCAGATGCAGTCAATGTGCTGCAGACAGATAATATAATGGTGAGATCTCCTGCTTATGGGGGTTTGTAGTGATCAGAATGAGATTATTAGCAATGCAATATCTGTATTTGCTGCATAATCTCTGTGTATGGCAATTACAGCAACACCTTGTATCTGTATGTGCCGCATAATGCCTGTGTATGGCAATTACAGTAACACATTGTTTCTGTATGTGCTGCATAATGTCTGTGTATGGAAATTACAGCAACACCTTGTATCTGTATGTGCCGCATAATGCATGTGTATGGCAATTACAGCAACACCTTGTATCTGTATGTGCTGCATAATGCCTGTGTATGGCAATTACAGCAACACATTGTTTCTGTATGTGCTGCATAATGTCTGTGTATGGAAATTACAGCAACACCTTGTATCTGTATGTGCCGCATAATGCATGTGTATGGCAATTACAGCAACACCTTATACCTGTATGTGCCGTATAATGCCTGTGTATGGCAATTACAGCAACACCTTGTATCTGTATGTGCCGCATAATGCATGTGTATGGCAATTACAGCAACACCTTATACCTGTATGTGCCGTATAATGCCTGTGTATTGCATATTATAATGCCTGTGTAAGGCAATTACAGCAACACCTTGTATCTCTCTGTGCTGCATAATGCCCGTGTATGGCAATTACAGCAACACCTTGTATCTGTATGTGCTGCATAATGCCTGTGTATGGCAATTACAGCAACACCTTGTATCTGTATGTGCTGCGTAATGCCTGTGTATGGCAATTACAGCAACACCTTGTATCTGTATGTGTCGCATAATGCCTGTGTATGGCAATTACAGCAACACCTTGTATCTGTATGTGCTGCGTAATGCCTGTGTATGGCAATTACAGCAACACCTTGTACCTGTATGTGTCGCGTAATGCCTGTGTATGGCAATTACAGCAACACCTTGTATCTGTATGTGCTGCGTAATGCCTGTGTATGGCAATTACAGCAACACCTTGTATCTGTATGTGCTGCATAATGCCTGTGTATGGCAATTACAGCAACACCTTGTATCTGTATGTGCTGCATAATGCCAGTGTATGGCAATTACAGCAACACCTTGTATCTGTATGTGCTGCATAATGCCTGTCTATGGCAATTACAGCAACACCTTGTATCTGTATGTGCTGCGTAATGCCTGTGTATGGCAATTACAGCAACACCTTGTATCTGTATGTGCTGCATAATGCCAGTGTATGGCAATTACAGCAACACCTTGTATCTGTACTGTACAGGGATTTACACTCATTATAACCCCCTGAATTGTATATCTGTACAGCAGCGACTGAGTCAGTCACTGCTGTACAGATATACAATTCAGGGGGTTATAATGAGTGTAAATCCCTGTACAGTACAGATACAAGGTGTTGCTGTAATTGCCATAGACAGGCATTATGCAGCACATACAGATACAAGGTGTTGCTGTAATTGCCATACACAGGCATTACCCTATATTCTGTAAAATTCCTGGCTGCTTTAATGCAACAGTAACGTTTCCTGCGCTTTTTGTTACTATGAAGTTTGGGGCTGCTTTCTGTAGCTTGTTTTATGGTATTACACGGTGCCTGGAGAGAGAGATAAAACAAAGAATTTCATTTTTTCATGGGGCATGCCAATTTGTCTTTAAAAATGTGTGCAAATGGTATGCTACAACGATTGGTCTGAGAGGATGACGTCGACAAATCCCTGGCTGCTGGAATGCTTCAGTAATGTTTGTTACAGTGAGGATGGGGGCAGCTCCTTGTAACATCTTTACAGTAATACAGGTTGACATGAGTGGGGTCTCAAAGAGAATTTCATTTTTCATCTATTGGTAAACTAATCTTGCATTGAAAGCTATGGAAACGGGGCTCTATGCAAGAATTTTTGTTTATAACTATATTGCAATGCAAGATCGAGTTTAAAAGTCAATTTCCAGGTGGTTTTAAGCTTCACTTTGCCCATACGGGAACCATTGCTTTTCTGCAAAGTAATACTCTGTCACTAGATGTCAACCACCCATTGGGGACTCAAGATGGCAAGAGAATAAGATACATCAATGTTTAATCGGTTGAATGTAAACACAGCACTCGTGTATGTCCCTTCATTCCGTTATTGCAACAGTCGACTTTATTATTATTTTTTTATTTAAGGTCTTGATTTCATGTTCATCTTATCTCTCTCCCTCATCCTAACCTTATATAATGTTACCGGCATTAGATTCTAATTTATTTCCCCCCCCCCCGTCCAACTGCCTTGCGGTTGATCTTTATAAATTCATTTCGGCTCTGTGATGTCAGCTTAGTTCTTATAATGTCAATGGTATAATTACATGTATTATTCATTATAATAAAACAATATTAAAAAACACCTGATATGGGGAGCTGGTATCACAGGAAGATGAAATAGTAATTAAGAAAATAGTTCAAGAAAGTTCATCGTATTAATAAATCAATTGAGGTGTAAGAAATCTATTGAAATGTTGACCCGCCATCTGCTGCTGGTTATTGCCTGTGGACCCCGCGACTCCAGAGCGACTTGTAGACTGAATACCAAGTAGATAGCACGGTTGGTTAATGTACAGACTAACATAACTAATAATTTGGGGGTTCACTAACAAATTATTTACAAAATTAGGGCCATATTACGATCTTCACGCTAAACCGGGGACGCTAAGGAGGAAAACCTGCCCCGCCGCGAGTATCCCCTGCACAGAGTCCATAGGACCCCATTGAGGCTTCCACTGCTGGTCAAATGACCTTCAGGATCTCGCCTCTCGTGAGATCCGGCAGGTCAGCAAAGTGATCGCGGTCTCCCTCAGCTCTCTCAGGGGCCAGAAGAGGCAGATCGAGCTGCCGGATGAGATGTGAGTATGCGATATTTTTTGGGGTGTTTTTCAGCTGGTGCTGACTGATTCCACAGAAGCCGTATCACTTAGCACCAGCTCCAAGCTGTGAGTAACTTTTCAGTTAACCGCAGCGGGACATCATTAGCGTTAGGACTTTGTGATCCTAACGCTAATTAACTCTTTGAGCTCCTCATAGGGAGCGCAAAGTACAGTAACCGCTCTGAAAAGCACAAGCTTCAAATCACCCAATCGTTTTTTTAACCCGTTAGCGAATGGATTGTAATATGGGCTGAAAACGCTAGAGCCTCTTAACGTTAATGCTCACATAGCTGAGCGCTAACATTAGCGTTAAGAATGTAATCGGGCCCTAAGAATTTTATAAGACTAGTCAAGGGAGCTTCAAGATAAAATGTCCAAGCTGGACAATGGGCTGCACCGAAGGTTTGGTGGCTTGAATATCTTGACTGTTCTAGAGGAACTTCAACCCTCAGTTTAATAATTAACCCAGATTTCCATTCATCTCCATTTGATAAATATACACGGCCTTGTCAAAAAAAGTCATACCCTGTAAAGTCTTCTCCTGCACATTATCCCAAAGATCCTCAATGGGGTTAATGGTCAATGTGTGAAAATGAAGTCTCATGCTCTTCATGCTCCCTGAACCACTCTTTCACAATTTGAGCCACATAAATCCTGGCATTGCCATCTTGGAATATGCCCGCTGTACCATCAGGGGAGAAAAAACCCATTGATGGAAAAACCTGCTCATTCAGTATATTCAGGGAGTCACATGACCTAATTTTTTGGACACATAACATTGATGAACCTAGACCTGACCAACAGAAGCCACCTCAGATCATAACATTGTTGTACTGCAGACAGACATTTCATTTTCGGCCAGGCAGTGTAAGTTCCCACGGGTTGGTGAATGTGGCCAAGTCTGATATTGAACTCCACTATTTTGGTCTAAAAATGGGGACTTCATCCTTAGAGTTCCCTCACGGCTCAGCTAAGTCACACTTCGGAGATGTTTAGTGCCGCCTGGAAACCCTGCTCTAATATAGTAATACTGGATTGTGCCAAGTTTTCCTTATTTGTACAAAAAAGCTAATTCCAGTGATCAAACACTGATAAATAGATATAACATACACACAGTGCACTCTCAATACTAAAAATCACTATAAAGATTACAGTTAAGGGAATCCAATAAAATGGATACTTGTCCAAAGTGATAATAGTCAACACTGAAAAGAACAGAAGAATCTCTAGATAATAAGATAGTGTTGTAGTTATCGTGATTAGACATGTGAACAACAAAACAATTTGTTTCGCTTCGGATAGCTTCGCCCTGTTTTTCAATTTTTTTCAGTGCATTCGTTATGTTGACGTGATTTGTATTTTGGATTGATTCATTGATTCGAACGATCGTAAATCGTGTTTCGGATTGATTCATTATTTCAATTTTATTGGTAAATCATTTTTTGGATCAATTCGATTTTTGTTTTTGTTACTTATTTTGTTTTTATTAATTATTTCATTTTTATTAGTTATTTCATTTTTATTCGTTATTTCGGAATGTGAAATGGATGAATTAATTACTTAGATTAGGGTAATAAAAAGAAAAAGACTCCTAATCCCCATGTCTTTGGTGCTGAAACCTATTCAGTACCAAGGACAGCAGCTATTCCTTGTCCTGAAACCTATTCAGCACCATGGATAGCAGCTCCTCGAGACTCCGGAGCACCGCAGGGCTGCTGTCCATGGTACTGAATAGGTTTCAGCACAAAGAAATAGCTGCTGTCTTTAGTACTGAATAGGTTTCAGCACCATGGATAGCAGCTCCGTGGGGAATCTGGAAAAGTTTGTCCGAATTTTGATACAGAACGAAATACAAATCTCTAATATTGATTGCATTTACTTTATTGTGATCGTAGTATAATAAGATCTTGTGTTTTGTATTAATTCTTTGTAATTATGACTACTTATTTAATAATTATTGTGTTATTATACATTTTTAGTTATTTCGGAAATTGACATTCCAATAATTTTGCAGATATTTCCTTTGGAAAATGCAGCCGCAAGAGATCATATCAGAGCTGAAATTTATCGTGAATTGAAATGCTGGTAAGTCCTCCGAACTGAAAGATGGCTGAAATCTACCCAAAAAATGCTACCAATATTCAGTAGTCTGGTGACAATTTAATTATAATATAATAAAAATAATTAAGTTATCAATTATTTTTATATTTTTGTATATTTGTGTAGTACTAAGTCCCCCTGATCATTACTTGAGGTCAGAAATGTGGGTATATATGCAAAGATAAAATCAATATAACTTTATAATAATCTCACAATAGCCGCGCATGATGCGCAAAGAGTTACTGTAAGCTTCAAAACAAACCTCCATTGGAGTAACTTTAACTCCCACCATATAAAATGACTGGAACGAGCAAACGGTCACTACGAAGAAAGAAAACCAAGTCACACAAAATATAACTTTTAGTGAGATTTTTTAAAAAAGTGACATATCAGCCACCAGGAATAAAAACAATTTTGGTGCTTTTTATTTCAGTGCATTTTGGCTATTCCGTTTCGTTGAAAATACAGGGCATTCACTATTCACCCAATGCTCACTGTATTTTGTAGAAATTGAAGTCGCCGAAGCACTTATTTGACGTTTGTGAAAAACACCGAATTGACCTCTGCAAATTCCACCAAATTTTTAAAAAAATAGGAAGTCTCCAAGTCTCCTAACATGAGTTTAAATCAATAAAAATTTAGCAAAAAATGTGTCTAAATAATAAAAATGTGCTTTAAAAAAAATGAAAAGGTATGTTAAAAAATAATAAAAAAAGTTTTTTAAAAAGTCTTAAAAATACAAAAAGCTCTCTTAAAAAAGTTATTTGTAAAAAATAAATGGTCATTAAAAAAATTAAAAAGATATTACATTTATTACTTTGAGACCTGTGGTATTCACCTGTTGAAGTCTGGTCGTCCGTTGGCACCGTATTTGTGCGATGGTGCGATCATCCGATATCGTCTGAAGTTGTCCGACCGATCCTACAACATGCAGGTAAATCAGCCCTCTTCCACTGCATCCGACCACCGACGGACAGTTTCAGATGATTTTTTGCAATTACAACAGACTAGTGATCTTACCCATTTCAATGGGAGTTATCAGACAATGCTGGGAAGGTCTGGTACAAGTTTACATGAAAAGGCGCATTCTATAGTAAAACCGCCGTTCGCGAAGCCCATAGGATTCAATGTAAAAAATATTTTCGTTTTTATTCTATTTTTATTCAATCGTTTATTTTTTTTATTCCGCAGCAAAATGCCTTTTTATTTATTGACTTTTTAGAAATTTGTAGGTATTTTTCTGGGGTTTTTTATGCAAAACTTTGGGTTCTGATTTTTTTCAAATAAGATGAGTCTTTTTTTTCTCTTTGAGCCGGCTACTTTCAGCGTTGCTGTACCTGTTGCTGAAATTCAGCAACAGAGACAGCGGGGTTAATTCCCCCACTGAACTCTGGTGATTTTTTTAACTTTATTTTTTCCCCTGCTCCAGCTGCGCTGGACGGGGGCTGTCTTTGGAGCTGAAATGGAGTTTCAGCACCAGAGACAATTATTTTCTCCCCGCAGTGGTACTGCAGCGGGGGGGGGGGGTTCAGAGTTTAGTGAATAACCCTCAAAGTGCACACTCTATTATTGATCCGGTTATATTCTGGAACAAAGCAAAGGGATCTCGTTCACTGTAAACAAAATAAAATTCCAAATGAGCTTCAGATTATACCCCAAAATTTTCAGCACCTTGGATGTGTCATCCAAGGTGCTGAAACTGCTTAAACAGCTTGGAGATCATTTTTTTCCTCCAAGGAAACACAGATCCCCACATTATTCTAGGTGTAGTAGCGGGTTTCGGCCAGCAGGGCGAGCACCCAGCCTGTCAAAGAAACTTACTATCTCTAAAACGTATCTTAACCACTTGGCTGCTAAGGACGCGCTCAGCGCGTCCTGCCAAGTGCACCTCCTGTGCTATGCACCTCCTGTGCACCTCCAGAGCATGGCCTTTCCAACGATACCATGACCATGTTAAAAGTAATAAATATATATATATATTTAAAAAAAATAATAGAAAACAAAAAAGTTATTTTTTTTGTTTTTGTTTTGTTAATGCAGCAATATTGTTCCCATTTCAATTATAATGTGAACAATGATGCTGCACTAACGATTTTTGTATGCGGTGCATTTGTTAAAAATCGCGTAATTTTCCCCCCAAAAAAATGTAACGAGACCCCGTTTCTAATTTTTTTAACAAGCGCACCCCATACAAAATATAACCGCAATTGCTCGCATGTTAAAATGTGAAAAAAAACACTTTAAACGTTGTAAATTTTTGAAAATTCTAATTTTATTGCATTTTTTGTTATAATACACAGACGGGACATGACGTATACATATAATAATGAGATATTATGAATCTGCCGAGTCTGCCGGAAAGAACGATATATAATATGTCTGGGTCATATAATAAAACGTGGCTTTCAAAACGTGTTTAAACGTGATGAGCAAAAGTGGTAAAAATGACCTCAGCACACAGCCGTGAAATGGCACAGCAGTGAAAGGGTTAAAAGTATTTTAAGAAAAGCCGTGATGAGTTTTACGGTTTGCAATGGAAAGTTGTTTTGCATAAATCCATAGGGTCCTGACAGTTGTTTATGTTGAAAATGACCTGGCAGTGAAGGGGTTAAACCAGTTTTGTATCGTTTTCCCTCATCATTTATATCTTTTATTTTTGTCGCCAAGTTCCAGAAATTATGAAAATCAGATGCAGACGTTCGATCAGTTTTACAATGGTGGAAATGTCGCGTATCGGAGGTGAGCGCACTTACACAGCAGCTTTCATTACTCACATTGTTTGGCAGTAAATTGGGGAGATATTACACGGAGCTGCTCAGTCGGACATTGCGGAGGGAACGCAGCAAACGCAAACAGTGCCTATTTTTAAAAACTAATCCAGCAGTGACGTTCTAAGGGAGGAGCGAATGCTTCAAAAAAAAAAAATGACAGAGTCCTAACGGCTCAGCTTCATAGAACCTGGAATCGATACAAAACATCTGACCAGAAACCTGCACGTATACATAATATAATAAACATATAGAACTAAATGTAACAAAGCTTTAACCCCTTAAGGACCAATGACGTGCAGGGTACGTCCTGAGAAAAAGAATTTAAGGACCGAGGATTTACCCTGTACGTCATGGTCCTCTAACCCCCCTCCCTCCCTATACATACCTCTCTGGCCGGGGTCCCATGGTGGACTGACTTCCTTGAAGTTGGACCAACGCCAATAAGGACCCCAGCCATTGCAATGAAGTCTTCGCCTGGCGCGATGATGTAAGTTTCAGGAACCCCTCCAGCACTGCCAGGAGAGAGCCTGAAAGGGAGGGTGAGATCCTCCCGATCGACCAGGAGTTTAAAACAAAGAGAGGCTTTGCTGGAAAGGGCACAGTCTGACATTTCAAGCTATGCCTCATATTTAACCCCATAGGTGCAGAATTGCAATTTGGCGCCAATCAGTGCCAGATTGCGGTCCTCTCCTGGAAGTGGGTGACATCTTGGATTTTTGTGACGTAATTTCCGCTGTTATCCTCGTAGCTGCCAAGTGGAGATAGGGGGGTCCTTTGGAGAGGGTCCTGTTTGGTATCATTGGAAAGGCCAGGGCATGACCTTTCCAATGATACCAAACATGACCATATTGCAAGTAAAAAATAATAAGTAAATATATAAAAATATATATTTTTTTTAATTTTTTTTTTATTTGCCTTGGTCGTATAATAAAACATGATTTCAAATCGCGTTTAAACACGATGAGCAAAAACGGTCAAAATGTGAGATCAGCACACGGAAGTGAAATGGCTCAAAAAGCAAAAACATGTAAAAATAAAATTGGGTATTTTTAAACTCAGGACAGAATTTAGAAATTATTTAGCCGGGTTTTTTTTTTTGACGGTTGTAGATTTTGGGGGTCAAGATTTGAAAAGGTGTTTTTTTTTTTCCATTTCTTCATCATGTTTCATACATTCTTTTAAAGTAAATTCTACGATATGATGAAAATAATGGTATCTTTAGAAAGTCCATATAATGGGGAGAAAAACGGTGTATAATATGTGTCGGTTCTATAAAAACAAGTAAGAGGAAAATTAGAGTTAAACACAAACAGCGCAGAAACGTAAAAATAGCGGTGGGTACTTTCGGACAGACAATGGTAAAACTGCCTGGTCACTAAGGGGTTAAGTTAGTAATTATATAGAAATGGCTGGAAACGTTAACACATAAAGGTAAAGAAGCGCAAAATGCTGAGATTTCCTCTGCTCTGGGCATCGTCCGGCTGTCCTGGGTCCGTGACAATTCGTTTATGTTTAATACACGTTTTGAAGCTTTATTCCAGCAGAGTAATAAATCTGCTCATAGAGCTAATGAGCGCGCCGGTGACTCGCCCGCTGACCTTTGCACGGTGTCGATAAAACGCTGGATGTGAAATGAATGACCCGTGTGTTGCCGTGGGAAGAGAAAACTGCAAAACGACAATAAAGGCGGATCCTGACAAATAAATAATGGGAATAATGAGTATTAAAGGCAGGAATTTAATGAGTAATAATGTGGATGAAAGCAGCGGCACAGGGTGCAGGTATTACGGGTCGCGACCTTGTGATAGGATGCAGGTCCGGGCGCACGGCATGGCTCATGATAATGGTGTGGGACGAGGCTCGTGATGAAGGACGTATGAGTTCGCCATCGCCGAGCGATCAGGGTCAGATTGAATTAAATACTAATAATAAAGTAATGCAGCGTTTCTCAAAGCAAAAAAAAGCAGCAAAATATTAGGAGAAATTTAGAATTTTGTGGAATAAATGAAAATAAAATATAATATCAGATTTATGAAACCGTTAAGAGGCTTCCTTTAATATTTAATGATAAAACATGACCATAATCTGAAATAAAACGCCAACCAGGACATTCCCGAAAACGAGAGGAAACTCAATGTATCCTTCCTGGTAAAATACTTTCTCAAAAAATAAATAATAATGTGTGTGTTTGGGGAGTGTGTTTCTCTAGGTGTGTGTGTGTGTGTGTGTGTGTGTGTGTGTGTGTGTGTGTGTGTGTGTGTGTGTGTGTGTGTGTGTGTGTGTGTGTGTGTGTGTGTGTGTGAATGAAACTAGCAGGGTAATTCAAAGAGAATCGAAAAGTCATCGCACGTTCGGTGACTTTTCGTTCTCTTCAATTCGGTTCCGTTTGCCGATGCCATTTCGGTGACCCTGCAGTGTATTCAGCAAGCACCACAGGGTCCCTGAATTGCAGGGAAAAGCCGCCGCAAACCTGCCGAAAACTAACCGCAAAACCCGGTGAATGCACGCCGAAAACCCCCAAAAACATCTGGATTAACCTGCTGAGAACCACGGAAAAACCCGAATAGGAGCCGAACACACGCAGCGCAGCCGTCAGAAAAAGCCGACACCGCAGACAGAGTGAAGTGAGTAAATTAAGAAAACAGTTTGCATGAATGTTTGAAAAGTGAAACACTGTTTGCAAAGAAACTACTGAACGAAAATGTCTGAAATTTACATTTAAAATCCAATGAATGATAATAAAAAGGGCTGTTACAGAAAAAATAAGTAAACTTTAACAATAATAATTCAGAAAAATGCTTAAAATATCCTAAAAAAATCTATAAATAAAGAGACTCTTTACTGCAGAATTTTATAATAAACGGTTTATTAGATATTGAATTAAAACAGAAATATTTTTAACATTGAAGTCTATGGGATTCTCCTGAATAAACCTGTCGAATTAAACCACCGAATGGCAGGGCATTAGGGGAACCTTTCACTGCTGGTTTGTGTTCTCTGAATAGATGAAGCATTGCTTTTTTATGGGGATTTCACTGCCCTCGAACAGGAACCGAACAGGCACCGAATGTTCAGGCAATTCGTCAGGATTTGGCGAATTGCCTGCTCTCTGAATAGCCGAATGGCCAGGAAAGGCAACCGAACGCTGAAAATCAGCGTTCGGTCACCTTTCTCAAGCAATTCGGATCTCTTTGAATAACCCTGTACGTTTTCCCTTTTGAAGTTTGTGTGTGAATATGTGAACACATGTGTCTGTGCGTCTATGAATGATACTGTATGTTTATGTGGCTGTGTCTAGATTGTGTACATTCATGTCATCATGTCTAGATTGTGTGTGTGTTTGTGCAAGCTGAAGTTGATGTGTCTAGATTGTGTGTGTACGTCTATATGGCTGTGTCTAGACTGAGGGCTCTATTACATTCTCCTTGCAAATTCGCACGCGCAGAGCAATTCATTTTGCGCGCAGCGTTAAACATTAACACGCGTAAATTAACGCTGGTATTACGATCCGAGCGCATTTTTTAATCCGTCCGAAAATATCACGTGTAAAAAATATGTGCGAAAACGAGCGCAAATTAACGCTGCGTGCAGAAATCGGTGGGCAGACTGTTTTTTCACGCGATTCAGCCAATCAGAATTAAGAACCACAATTACCTCCCGTTCAGTGTTTGCACCTGTCAAAATCAATCTGAGTATATATGCTGCAGCAATAATAAAAACACGCACAGCTTCTCCATTTTATTGTTTGGGTATGTGTAGAATGAGTAACTATACTGTGCTGTATGTTTTTTTTTGTGCTGGTGTATTTGGTTTCGGCCAGAACGTTCAGATTTGCCGTTACCACCAGCTTTTCAAAGACGTTACAATTATGCGCGCAAACGTCGTTCGTAAAAAGATGTGCATCAATTGTAATACCATCCGCATACCAGCGCACAAACGCATTTTCGCTCACAATGTTAAGTATGGGAACTTTCGCTCGCGCAGGGTTTGCGCAGGGTCACTCGCGTTAGACGTTAACGTGCATTTTGCGCACGAACGTTGTAATACGACGTTCAGCGCAAAGGGTTTTCCCTCGCGTTAATGCATTTTTGCTCACATGCAAAATTGTGCACGAACAGTGTAATAGGGCCCTGAGTGTTTGTATTCATTCATGTAGCTGTGTCTAGAGTGTGTGTGGGTGCAAATGTATGTGGTTTTGTCAGGAGTATGTGTACACTTATGTCTGTATGTTTATCTTGTTGTATCTACATTGTGTGTACATGTTTGTTTACGTATCCCGTTGTATCTAGATTGTATGTGTGTACATGTAAGTCGCTGTATCTAGATTGTATGTGTGTACATGTAAGTCGCTGTATCTAGATTGTATGTGTGTACGTTTATGTGGCTGTGTCTAGGTGGTTTGTGGAGTTTATGTGACTGTGTCTAGATTGTGTCTGTGTGTGTCAGAAGGTATTAATGGTAAAGTATGTCTTTTTGCTGATGACACAAAGATTTGCAACAGGGTTGACGTTACTGGAGGGATCAGCCAAATGACAAATGATTTAGGTAAACTAAAAAAATGGTGGGAGCTGTGGCAATTGAGTTTTAATGTGGATAAGTGCAAGATAATGCACCTGGGACGTAAAAACCCAAGGGCTGAATATAGAATATTTGATACAGTCCTAACCTCAACATCTGAGGGTTGGGATTTAGGGGTTATTATTTCAGAGAATCTAAGGGTAGATAGACAGTGTAATAGAGCAGCAGGAAATGCTGGCAGAATGCTTGGAAATGCTGGCAGAATGCTTGGAAATGCTGGCAGAATGCTTGGTTGTGTAGGGAGAGGTATTAGCAGTAGGAAAAGGGAAGTGCTCATGCCACTGTACAGAGCACTGGTGAGACCTCACTTGGAGTACTGTGTGCAGTACTGGAGACCGTATCTCCAGAAGGATATAGACATCTTAGAGAGAGTTCAGAGAAGGGCTACTAAAATGGTGTACGGCTTGAAGGAGAAAAGTTACCAGGAAAGGGTTAATGATCTTAACATGTACAGCTTGGAAAAAAGACGAGACAGAGGAGATATGATAGAAACATTTAAATACGTAAAGGGAATCCACAAGGTAGAGGAAGGGAGTATATTTAAAAGGAAACAAAGTAGCAAAACAAGAGGACATAGTCTTAGATTAGAGGGGCAAAGGTTTAAAAGTAACATCAGGAAGCATTACTTTACTGAGAGGGTGGTGGATACATGGAACAGTCTTCCAGTAGAAGTGGTAGAGGCCAAAACAGTAATTGAATTTAAGCAGGCATGGGATAGGCATAAGGCTATCCTAAACAAAAGATAAATCCAGGTTAAGTATCCATGTAATTGGGCGACTAGATGGGCCGAAAGGTTCTTATCTGCCGACATTTTTCTATGTTTCTATGTTTCTATGTGTAGATTTATGTTTCTGTGCCTAGATTGTGTGTGTACATTTATGTGTGTTGTGTCTAGGTGGTTCGTGTACATTTATGTGGTTGTGTCTAGGTGGTTTGTGTACATTTATGTGGTTGTGTCTAGGTGGTTTGTGTACATTTATGTGGTTGTGTCTAGATTGTGGGCTCTGTCACCTCCTTCAAGCTAACAATAGCGTCCTTGTTAGCGTAAAGGAGGTCATAGCGCTGCGTCCACACCGCCTTCGAATCGCTAAAGGGTTAAAAACCTGTTAGCGCTCGTTAATTAGTGAATCTTAGTGCGAGTTTACTGTACTTTACGTTTCCTATACCTAACGTGGGGAGCACAAAGTGAAAGAACAAAGTAACAAGCGATGGGAGCACTTGCTTAATAAGAGCTCAGAGGTGCAGGTGATGGATTACACTGCTGCAGAACCCCTTACCTGCAGCTCAAACCACCCCAAAAATCACATACTCACCTCTCTTCCCGCGGAGAGAAGGGCGGCCCGATCCACTGCTTCTGGCCGCTGGAAGCAGAGAGAGACTGGGGGAAGAAAGTCCTCCGTCTCCCTCCCCAATCACTTCACTGACCAGCAGAGAGGCGAGATCCTGCCGGTCATGTGACCTGACAGAACGATCCTCAAAAGGAGTCCTATGAAGGGGATGCTAGGGACGGCGCATTAGCGCTGCCCCCATCATCTACGAGCCTAGCGGCTGCTATGGGGCGGACTGCAGGACTTGGCACCTGCCCCATAATCTGCTGGTGAAACCGGGATGTTAAGGGGAAATTAGTGAACGCGCCGCACGATAGTGCCCTGTGTGTATTCACTTATGTCCAGGCTACTGGCAGCCGGCTTCACCACACGTTTTATGGGACCCGCGAAACAAAGATAAGCTTACAAACTTTACTAGATTGTGTGTATAAGCTTAAGTCGCAGTGTCTAGATTGTGTGTGTACGTTTATGTGGTTTTTTCCAGACTATCAGGGTTATTCAGAGAGAGGTGAAAACCAGGAGAATGACTGGAGAAGTGAAAATTCTAGGTCAAAATAGCCAAACCAGAAAAATTCTCCCATTTATCTCACTTTCTAAATCGGCAATTTGGTCTAGATTGTTCATTCTCCTGCCAATTCTCCTGGTTTTCACCTCTCTCTGAATAACCCTGTGAGTGTTTGTGTACATTTATGTGTCTGTGTCTGGAATGAGTGGTTTGTTTATGTTTATGTGACTGTGTCTGGAGTGTTTGTGTGTGTGTTTATGTTATTATGCCTTCATTGTGTGTGATATGTGATTACCATTGTGTATGTGCGTGGAGTTGTACGTGTGTGATACGTGATTACCTTTGTGTATGTGCGTGGAGTTGTACGTGTGTGATATGTGATTACCTTTGTGTATGTGCGTGGAGTTGTACGTGTGTGATATGTGATTACCTTTGTGTATGTGGGTGGAGTTGTACGTGTGTGAATATGTGATTACCATTGTGTATGTGCGTGGAGTTGTACGTGTGTGATATGTGATTACCTTTGTGTATGTGCGTGGAGTTGTACGTGTGTGATATGTGATTACCTTTGTGTATGTGCGTGGAGTTGTACGTGTGTGATATGTGATTACCTTTGTGTATGTGCGTGGAGTTGTACGTGTGTGATATGTGATTACCTTTGTGTATGTGTGTGGAGTTGTACGTGTGTGATATGTGATTACCATTGTGTATGTGCGTGGAGTTGTACGTGTGTGATATGTGATTACCTTTGTGTATGTGCGTGGAGTTGTACGTGTGTGATATGTGATTACCTTTGTGTATGTGCGTGGAGTTGTACGTGTGTGATATGTGATTACCTTTGTGTATGTGTGTGGAGTTGTACGTGTGTGATATGTGATTACCTTTGTGTATGTGTGTGGAGTTGTACGTGTGTGATATGTGATTACCATTGTGTATGTGCGTGGAGTTGTACGTGTGTGAATATGTGATTACCATTGTGTATGTGCGTGGAGTTGTACGTGTGTGAATATGTGATTACCATTGTGTATGTGCGTGGAGTTGTACGTGTGTGAATATGTGATTACCATTGTGTTTGTGCGTGGAGTTGTACGTGTGTGATATGTGAAGGTATTTTTATAAACACAGAAGCAGTTGGGTTTGTTTCCCGGCTCCTCGTCGTCGTTCTCCTCCGGGAGTCTCGGAGGGTCTCACCTCGGGGTTGATTCCTGCCCTGAAACTGAAATGACTGTGGCCTCAATTAAATAGATGTCAGATTGGTGTCTTCTCCGGGGCTGCTGGTGTCACTATCTCCATTTCCTCACATTCGCTTTGATGAGATCTCCTGTCGTCACCACGCCCAGGCATTAGGAAATTGCTTAATATCCCGTATAAAAGCGCAGCAAGCCTCACCTTTTAGCGAGAGCGCGGCGCGTGATGCGGCTGAACCCGGATAATAAATTCTCGGCCGAGTAAATGGAGTTTAAGTCTCCAGTAAATGTGACGGGTGTCTGAGATATAAAGTCCCTCGCCAGCTTATAATAAACCTGTATAGAGCTGTGTTATTTGGGATGGGGTCAACTGGGTCATGTGGATTCATCATTCAAGATCTCTTTCAGGAGTGACACAGGTCGTCATGACACATTGCCCTTGCCAGTGCCTCATCCACGATCCCTATGTTTGCCGGGATACAGTTGCTGTCAATCTCACGTTCAACATATTGTTCCATGGAGAATCCAATATCTCATAATATCTTAAGACTTTTCCTCCTCCTCCTGTGGACAGTTTATTTTTACATGTCATGCAGCAATGTCTTGAGGGCTTACGGCCCGTCATCTTGGACCTGCATCATCGATCTCTCTGCTCCGACTGTAGGAGATCACCTGGAATGTTTGGGTTCTAGACCAATGTTCATCAACTTTAACCAAACAATCTTGCCAGCTCTGGAAAAGTAGAAGTCTTTAGATGACTGTATGAAAGTGGATGAACTTGACGAAACACATGAAGTTCCAAAACATGTGGAGGGCCAAGGTTAACGACCCCTGCAATACATGATCCTGCATCACTAACATCCCTGGGTTATGTCCAACCATTTCCGATGAGGTGCTGCCAACTGAATAAGTAGTTGTACTTCGAAAACATTTTGGAGGCCAAGGCTGCTGACCCCTGCTCTAGATGATCCAACATCCTTGGAATCAAGTCATTTGTACGTGAAGAGTCGAGGATCACCCTGAAAGTTGCTGGTCAGAAGCATTGTTCCTCGAGTGTAATCATATATACACGTTATTATTGAAGTTGTCTTACAGATGTGCAGATGACTGAGTGAAAAAAGCTGCTCATCAACAAAAGCCCTTAATAAAGCTGGAACGTTCTTCACTGTAAGCAGAGTTCTAGATGATCCCAGCTCCGTAATATCTGTAAGGGGAAGCGAGAATCACCTTGAAATCTGTTCTTTAATTGCAATGTTTTTATGGCTAGAGATTGTGATTTTTTGTCAACCCCTACACATTGAGAATGACTATCAGGGTTATTCAAAGAGATTCGAAAAGTCACCGCACGTTCGGTGACTTTTCATTCTCTTCAATTCGGTTTGTTTTGCCGATCCCATTTCGGTGACCCTGCGGTGTATCCAGCAAACACCACAGGGTCCCCGAATTTCAGGGAAAAGCTGCCGTAAACCTGACGAAAACTAACCGCAAAACCCAGTGAATGCACGCCGAAAACCCTCAAAAACATCTGGATTAACCTGCCGAAAACCACAGAAAAACCCGAACAGGAGCCGATCACAGCCTTCGACACAGCAGAAGAGGCAGTGAATAAATTAGCAAAACAGTTTGTATGAATGATTGAAAAGTGAAACGCTGTTTGCAAAGAAACTACCGAGCGAAAATGTCTGAAATTTGCATATGAGGTCCAGAGAATGATAATAAAGAGGGCTGTTACAGAAAAAAGAAGAAAACTTTAAAAAAGAAAAAAAAAAATCGGACTTTTACAAAAAAAAAAAAAAAAAAAGAAAATGCTGAAAATATCCTAAAATTTTTTATAAATAAAGAGACTTTTTGCTGCAGAATTTTATAATGATCGGTTTATTAGATATTGAATTAAAACGGGAATATTTTTAACATTGAAGCCTATGGGATTCTCCTGAATAAACTTGCCGAATTAAACCACCGAATGACAGGGCATTAGGGGAACCTTTCACTGCTGGTTTGTGTTCTCTGAATAGCCGAAGCAGTGCTTTTTCATGGGGTTTTCACTGCCCTCGAACAGGCACCGAACAGGCACCGTATGTTCAGGCAATTCGTCAGGATTTGGCGAATTGCCTGCTCTCTGGATAGTCGAATGGCCAGGAAAGGTAACCGAATGCTGATTTTCAGCGTTCGGTTATCTTTCTCAAGCAATTCGGATCTCTTTGAATAACCCTGTATGTAATAATGAATGGATTGCTCTTCAATGAGCATTCAATATGTCAAGGAGCGGGAGACATCTGAGGGAAGTTCATCCAGTTTGCGGATGCCATAGGTTAGTTGTCAGCATCCTTGTTTTGGAAATACATCTCCCATAATGATCAGACCCTCAATAGATTGGCTGAAATCTCATGGAAAATGTAGTTCCAACACATCTGGAGTATCAAGGTTGCTGACACCTGCCATCAATGATCCACCATAACTAATATCCCTTGGTTAAGACCAGGGCTTTTTTTCAGGGGGTACTCGGGGGTAGTCAGTACCGGCACCTCACCACTCAGGAGAGAGAATGATGCTCCTCCCTCCTCCTGCAGTGGCAGGCAGAGAATCGGAAGTGCTCGGCAGCTCATGTTGCTCCTGAACGCTTCTGATTGTCAGCAGTGTATGTAGGGACCGATAACCACCCTCCCCCAGTAAGTGACAAGAGAGGGCTGTTCCTCTCTCTCTCTGCAGCCACTGAAACTTTGAACAGCATGGGGATGGGGTGCAGCATGTTTACACACATGTGGAGCTCATACACACTGCGCATTACTGTGAGCGTCATTGCTGTGGAGCTCATACACACTGCACAATACTGTAAATGTCTTTGCTGTGGAGCTCATACACACTGCGCATTACTGTGAGCATCATTGCTGTGGTGCTCATACACACTGCACAATACTGTAAATGTCTTTGCTGTGCAGCTCATACACACTGCACATTACTGTGAGTTTTATTGCTGTGGAGTTCAAACATACTCAGTAAAACTGTGAGTTTCATTACTGTGGTGCTCACAAATGCTAGGGGATTATCCACTCAATGCCATTGTTGCAAAAAAAAAAAAAAAACAGCTAACAGCCCTGCAATATAGGTTTTTCTTGCAACAGAGGCACTTAGTGGATAACCCCCATAGGGCTACACCAATAGTTGTTGTTCATTTAAAGAAACACAGTATTAAAAAATATGGTTCCCTTTTATAGTGTCTTTTTTTAAGTGAACTTCAACTATTGTTTATGAGGACATGAAAGTAGTCATAATAATAAGTTTTTCCCTGGACGTGAGAGAGTACCCCCACCTATTTTTCCAGAAAAAAAGCACTGGTTGAAACCAAGTATATGATCCGAAGAATCATTCTATCACAGCTGGAAGATGGCGGACGTATGACCTGTTACTGGATGAACCTACATCACTAAAGCCCTTGGATGTGGAGAGCTATGGATCACTCAGAAGGTTTCTGTTCCAATACTCTGTTCTTCAAGCCTTCCCATGCCAGCCAATTAGATGAAGAGTTGATGACAACCCTACCGGTGTGCACTTGACTACGTAAAAGTGAACGAGCTGCTCATTAACAAAACGGTTATAATGCCGGGAGGTGGAGGTGGAGGGATTCTGACTTGTCAATGGATGTCCTAGATTAGCCTACACCTTCCCTTTATACATTGCCATGCATGAATGCCAGGGGCCACCAAACCAACTGATGAATGTTTAAGGAAACCCCTACCAGTGTATACGTAGGACAAGAGATGAAGATAAATGAATCTGCGATAAAGCAGGATTCCATAGAATTCTGACCTGTTGACGGGTTCTCTTACAGACAGCTTCGAAGAACATCCCGATGGAGAGAGTCATGTTCTTCGAGTATGAGGTGTCACCGTGAATACGCTGGTTTTCAAATGGTCGTCCTTGTCAAAGTAATGGAAATTCAGAAAGCGTTGAGGTGACATTGCTTATGTTAATAACGCGCGAGACTCTCATTTCTAAACTATTAATCCAAGAGGAAGTTTTGTTTAATTTACATCTTGTGGCTGAAGAATTTTGCAATGAAAACCAAATAATTTGCGCAGCAATTAACCTCAGTGTCAGTTGACTTTTGGAAGTCAATCTATTGACGGAATCCTCTTTCCGAGCCTCATCTCTTTACGGCGAGTTGGTGGGAGAGCGCTGAAAGGTTAACGTGTTCTACACAATAAAATTAAACACTATTCCGTAGTGAAAGCTAACGTTGGCGTTTTGATGAGTAAGTGATACCACCAGGATAAGTGACTTTAACGCACGCCCCCCCCCCAATATTACCTTCCTAACACTAGACCTGTAAAAAAAAAAAAAAATCACTTACAGGCCTATTCAAAGAAAGGTGATACTCAGGAGAATGACTGGAGAAGTGAAAATTCTAGGTCAAAATTCTCACTTTCCAAATCGACTATTTGGTCTAGATTGTTCTCTTCTCCTGCCAATTCTCCTGATTTTCACCTTTCTCTGAATAACCCTGTAAGTGCATTGGTGGTTACTGTACTTTGCGCATCCTACACTTAACATGGGGAGCACAATCTTTAATTAGCGTTTTGGTAAGTAAAATATTACAAAGTCCTAGCGCTAATTTCCGCACCCATGTGCAAGCCAAAGTTTTCGCTACACCTAAAAGCTGGTGTTAACGGATTCCGCATTTGCCTAATCATTTAGCACCCCCTAAACCCCCCAATAAATCTGATAGTCACCTCTCAACCCGCGGCGAGAACGGTGGCTCGATCTGCCACCTCTTGTCCCTGGGAGCAGACTGAGACTGGGAACAAAGAGTCCCCAGTCTCACTCCGCAATCACTCCACAATCTCGCGAGAGCGAGCAGGGCTTGCGACCCAGAAGTGCAACCCTCCATAGAGTCCTATGGACTCGAGGAGGTGATGCTTGCGGTGGCGCGGAGTATTACTGCAGCTAGTGCTGCATTCTGGGCAAGGTGCTGAGCAAGCACCTGCCCCGGAATATCGGGCTGAAATGGGGACCATGCGGGAAAAAACTTGCCACCAATAAAAATACTTAAATTCCAGTGATAGAAAATTTGAACCCTTTCACTGCCAAGTTATTTTCCAAAAACCCATTGTCAGGAACCAGTAGTTTTTTGGAAAATCATTTGTAGTTAATTTTACAGTAAGAAATATTTGGGAATATTCCCAGTGTATTCCATACTGTAATCATTTATTTGGCCAGGAGATGTCACCATCTAATGGCCAAGAGGAGTTACTGCAGGAAGAACTGCATGTTGGCTGGAAAAGCCCAATGTGTCAGGACATTCCCCAGTTGTTTAAACATTTTTAACACTGTAGGCATTATGTCCACTGGGCTAAAACTTTAGGGGCGCCTCCTGGAGCCAAATTTTATTTGCAATCATACAGCACAGCCCCAGGTCATATTGACAAGATCAGGCGCTGCTGTGTACTACCTCTGATTGTGTATACACAGTCACGGTACGGAAGGGGTTAAGGAGAATTACCTTTGAATGTAAAGCCAAAGAGACTAGAGAGAGGTTAAGATTTGTTGTTTATCCATTAATGAAATAGAAAATCAATAAATAAACCATAATTTCTATTTGGCGATCCATATGTGCAGCAAACTCTGTCACTACAATCCAGACTGACGATTCTAATTAGAGAGAGGGGTGCCACCTCTTGCCAAAACCCCTCCCTCTAAAAATGATATCAAATCAAAATAAGCTTTATTGGCAGGACCAAATACATTTTAGCATTGCCAAAGCATATGGGGAGGAGGGGGGTAGTGGGACATATATATGGGGGGAATGGGCAAGTCCATGGACATTATCAGGGGTAAGGGATAATGTGAAGGGGGATATCTCCTTGTAACATTTTTTAAAAAAAGTTTCCAAGTGACAATCAACTGCAAATGTGATTTGGTGCGACCATCATAGGGTGAAAAAAATAAAATGCAGTCTCAGTACAGGGGCAGCTCTCGGATTAGTGAGGACTAAGGCTAGGGTCAAACGAAAGCATTTTTACACGCGAACGTAAAAAAGTGCGTCCGAACGCATTGATGTATTTTTTCACGGATTATGCGAAAACGGTCATACGATGCGCATTTTCGTGCGTGATGTTTTATGAATCCAAACCAGGAAACTTTTTGCGTCTGGACGTTATGTTGGCCGGACATGAGCAGGGTCTGACGTCTCCAAATCACACACACACGCCGCTAGCGGGCGCAGCGCACTCTGTACGTCCGTACTAGTGGTTCTGCGTTCTCGAAAAAATGCGTTCATTTTCCACTTGCGTTGCGCAGCCGGACTTTCGTGCGACCGTACTTCGTATATTGGCCGTCATTGCCCGTCATTTGCTGCTAGTGCGGCCATGATTAAGTGCGCCAGAACGCACGTTACAAATGCGCTGGTCTGACCCCAGCCTTAGACCGAGCTTAAATATAAAGCCCTTCTTCCGGTGCACAAAATTCGCCAAAATGACCTTGCATTATAGGTTAATTCAGTTCTCTTGCTAAACGAGTGAATATCAGAGTGTATTTGTGTTTAATGTCATTCTACATAAATCCCATAATGAGAGGCCCCAGTGGGAGGGAGGCCGAAGGCAGCTACCTACTTTGCTTAACTATAGAGGCACCTCTGTCTCAGCAGCGTGCGGATTCATAAGCTGCATTAATTATACGCAGAGAGGCGCTCCCAGCAGTGTGTTGGATTCATATGCTGCATTTAATTATCTGCAGAGAGAGGCGCTTCCAGCAGTGTGTGATTCATAAGCTGCATTAATTATACTGCAGAGAGGTGCTTCCCAGCAGTGTGTGGATTCATATGCTGCATTAATTATACTGCAGAGAGGCGCTTCCCAGCAGTGTGTGGATTCATATGCTGCATTAATTATACTGGCAGAGAGGCGCTTCCAGCAGTGTGTGGATTCATAAGCTGCATTAATTATACCGCAGAGAGGCGCTTCCCAGCAGTGTGTGGATTCATAAGCTGCATTAATTATAATACCGCAGAGAGGCGCTTCCCAAGCAGTGTGTGGATTCATATGCTGCATTAATATACTGCAGAGAGAGGCGCTTCCCAGCAGTGTGTGGATTCATATGCTGCATTAATTATACTGCAGAGAGGCGCTTCCCAGCAGTGTGTGGATTCATATGCTGCATTAATTATACTTCAGAGAGGTGCTTCCCAGCAGTGTGTGGATTCATATGCTGCATTAATTATACTGCAAGAGGCGCTTCCCAGCAGTGTGTGGATTCATATGCTGCATTAATTATACTTCAGAGAGGCGCTTCCCCGCAGTGTGTGGATTCATATGCTGCATTAATTATACCGCAGAGAGGCGCTTCCCAGCAGTGTGTGGATTCATATGCTGCATTATATTATACTGCAAGAGAGGCGCTTCCCAGCAGTGTGTGGATTCATAAGCTGCATTAATTATACTGCAGAGAGGTGCTTCCCAGCAGTGTGTGGATTCATATGCTGCATTAATTATACTGCAGAGAGGCGGCTTCCCAGCAGTGTGTGGATTCATATGCTGCATTAATTATACTGCAGAGAGGCGCTTCCACAGCAGTGTGTGGATTCAATAAGCTGCATTAATTATACCGCAGAGAGGCGCTTCCCAGCAGTGTGTGGATTCATAAGCTGCATTAATTATACCGCAGAGAGGCGCTTCCCAGCAGTGTGTGGATTCATATGCTGCATTAATTATACTGCAGAGAGAGGCGCTTCCAGCAGTGTGTGGATTCATATGCTGCATTAATTATACTGCAGAGAGGCGCTTCCCAGCAGTGTGTGGATTCATATGCTGCATTAATTATACTTCAGAGAGGTGCTTCCCAGCAGTGTGTGGATTCATATGCTGCATTAATTATACTGCAGAGAGGCGCTTCCCAGCAGTGTGGATATCATATGCTGCATTAATTATACTTCAGAGAGGTTGCTTCCCAGCAGTGTGTGGATTCATATGCTGCATTATTATACCGCGAGAGGCGCTTCCCAGCAGTGTGTGGATTCATAAGCTGCATTAATTATACTGCAGAGAGGCGCTTCCCAGCAGTGTGTGGATTCATATGCTGCATTAATTATACCGCAGAGAGGTGCTTCCCAGCAGTGTGTGGATTCAATATGCTGCATTAATTATACCGCAGAGAAGGCGCTTCCCAGCAGTGTGTGGATTCATAAGCTGCATTAATTATACTGCAGAGAGAGGCGCTTCCCAGCAGTGTGTGGATTCATATGCTGCATTAATTATACTGCAGAGAGGCGCTTCCCATCAGTGTGCGGATTCATACGCTGCATTAATTATACTGCAGAGAGGCGCTTCCCAGCAGTGTGTGGATTCATATGCTGCATTAATTATACCGCAGAGAGACACTTCCCAGCAGTGTGTGGATTCATATGCTGCATTAATTATACTGCAGAGAGGTGCTTCCCAGCAGTGTGTGGATTCATATGCTGCATTAATTATACCGCAGAGAGGTGCTTCTCAGCAGTGTGTGGATTCATATGCTGCATTAATTATACCGCAGAGAGGTGCTTCCCAGCAGTGTGTGGATTCATATGCTGCATTAATTATACTGCAGAGAGGCGCTTCCCAGCAGTGTGTGGATTCAGATGCTGCATTAATTATACTGCAGAGAGGCACTTCCCAGCAGGTGTGGATTCATATGCTGCATTAATTATACTGCAGAGAGGTGCTTCCCAGCAGTGTGTGGATTCATATGCTGCATTAATTATACTGCAGAGAGGCACTTCCCAGCAGTGTGTGGATTCATATGCTGCATTAATTATACTGCAGAGAGGTGCTTCCCAGCAGTGTGTGGATTCATATGCTGCATTAATTATACTGCAGAGAGGCGCTTCCCAGCAGTGTGTGGATTCATATGCTGCATTAATTATACTGCAGAGAGGCGCTTCCCAGGTGTGTGTGGATTCATATGCTGCATTAATTATACTGCAGAGAGGCGCTTCCCAGCAGTGGTGGATTCATATGCTGCATTAATTAAACCGCAGAGAGGTGCTGCCCAGCAGTGTGGTGGATTTAAATGCTGCATTAATTATACTGCAGAGAGGCGCTTCCCAGCAGTGTGTGATTATATGCTGCATTAATTATACTGCAGAGAGGCGCTTCCCAGCAGTGTGTGGATTCATATGCTGCATTAATTATACTGCAGAGAGGTGCTTCCCAGCAGTGTGTGGATTCATATGCTGCATTAATTATTACTGCAGAGAGGTGCTTCCCAGCAGTGTGTGGATTCATATGCTGCATTAATTATACTGCAGAGAGGCGCTTCCCAGGTGTGTGCGGATTCATATGCTGCATTAATTATACTGCAGAGAGGCGCTTCCCAGCAGTGTGTGTGGATTCATATGCTGCATTAATTATACTGCTGAGAGGTGCTTCCCAGCAGTGTGTGGATTCATATGCTGCATTAATTATACTGCAGAGAGACGCTTCCAGCAGTGTGTGGATTCATATGCTGCATTAATTAAACCGCAGAGAGGTGCTGCCCAGCAGTGTGTGGATTTAAATGCTGCATTATTATACTGCAGAGAGGCGCTTCCCAGCAGTGTGTGATTCATATGCTGCATTAATTATACCGCAGAGAGGCGCTTCCCGGCAGTGTGTGGATTCATATGCTGCATTAAATTATTACCGCAGAAGGCGCTTCCCAGCAGAGTGTGGATTCATATGCTGCATTAATTATACTGCAGAGAGGTGCTTCCCAGCAGTGTGTGGATTCATATGCTGCATTAATTATACCGCAGAGAGGCGCTTCCCGGCAGTGTGTGGATTCATATTCTGCATTATTATACTGCAGAGAGGTGCTTCCCAGCAGTGTGCGTATTCATATGCTGCATAATTATACCGCAGAGAGGCGCTTCCCAGCAGTGTGTGGATTCATATTGCTGCATTAATTATACCGCAGAGAGGGCTTCCCAGCATGTGTGGATTCATATGCTGCATTAATTATACTGCAGAGAGGTGCTTCCCAGCAGTGTGTGGATTCATATGCTGCATTAATTATACTGCAAGAGAAGGCGCTTCCCAGCAGTGTGTGGATTCATATGCTGCATTAATTATACTGCAGAGAGGTGCTTCCCAGCAGTGTGTGGATTCATATGCTGCATTAATTATAACGCAGAGAGGTGCTTCCCAGCAGTGTGTGGATTCATATGCTGCATTAAATTTATACTGCAGAGAGGCGCTTCCCAGCAGTGTGTGGATTCATATGCTGCATTATTTATACTGCAGAGAGGTGCTTCCCAGCAGTGTGTGGATTCAATATGCTGCATTAATTTATACTGCAGAGAGGCGCTTCCCAGCAGTGTGTGGATTCATATGCTGCATTAATTATACTGCAGAGAGGCGCTTCCCAGCAGTGTGTGGATTCATATGCTGCATTAATTATACTGCAGAGAGGCGCTTTCCAGCAGTGTGTGGATTCATATGATGCATTAATTATACCGCAGAGAGGCGCTTCCCAGCAGTGTGTGGATTCATATGCTGCATAATTATACTGCAGAGAGGCGCTTCCCAGCAGTGTGCGGATTCATATGCTGCATTAATTATACTGCAGAGAGGTGCTTCCCAGCAGTGTGTGGATTCATATGCTGCATTAATTATACTGCAGAGAGGCGCTTCCAGCAGTGTGTGGATTCTTATGCTGCATTAATTATACTGCAGAGAGGCGCTTCCCAGCAGTGTGTGGATTCATATGCTGCATAATTATCCGCAGAGAGGCGTTTCCCAGCAGTGTGCGGATTCATATGCTGCATTAATTATACTGCAGAGAGGTGCTTCCCAGCAGTATGTTTGGATTCATATGCTGCATAATTATAACCGCAGAGAGGTGCTTCCCAGCAGTGTGTGGATTCATATGCTCTATTAATTATACTGCAGAGAGGCGCTTCCCAGCAGTGTGTGGATTCATATGCTGCATTAATTATACTGCAGAGAGGCGCTTCCCAGCAGTGTGTGGATTCATATGCTGCATTAATTATACCGCAGAGAGGCGCTTCCCAGCAGTGTGTAGATTCATATTCTGCATTAATTATACTGCAGAGAGGCGCTTCCCAGCAGTGTGTGGATTCATATGCTGCATTAATTATACTGCAGAGAGAGGCGCTTCCCAGCAGTGTGTGGATTCATATGCTGCATTAATTATACTGCAGAGAGGCGCTTCCCAGCAGTGTGTGGATACATATGCGGCTTTGAAACAAAAAGCCTTGTTTCTCTAAAAAAAGTTAGGAAACCTAAACTTTCACCCAAAAAACCCTAAAAGAATAAATAAGTAAAGAAACTTTCATTTTATTGGTAGTGGTCTACTTCCCATTCTTAAATAACAAAAAACAACTCATCCGAATCACCGAAATGATCCGCACAGAACCAAAACAAAAACTGTCCAAAATGAAAGACCCAAAACAAAAAAAAACCGAAAAAAACGAAACGAGACAAAAAGTCATGCACATCTCTATTAATTAGCGTTAGGATTACACAGTGCGAATGGCCATGAAATTGCACTGTATGGGGAAATTCACCATTCGGTGCAATTCAGTGGTCAATTCAGCTCTTTGAATAAACCCTTTATTGTTTTTAACTTTTCCATAACTCCTCAAATAGTGAAAAAGAATTAATTATTTTAATATATTCTATTAGCGTCTCCTTCTAAAATAATCTGATATGAAGGACGTGTTGCTGCATTTTTCTAATGAAAATAAACAAGTACAACCAAAGTTACAAAAAAAATCCTACATTTTTCTGTTAAATTTTGGCGAGGCGAGATCCGGCAGGTCATGTGACCGCCTATGGACTCCATCGAGTGGATTCTCGCGGCTGCGCTCAGCGCTGCCGCAAGCATCCCGGGGTGTAGCACCCGTTACCAATGCAGGCAGTATTTTTTGCAGCTGCATTGTAATTCTGTTAAAACGGGGGCGATAGCTGGAAAACCGCACGGCGTCGTTTTTTCTCCCTACCGCCCCCATTTTAACGCGGGGATTGTAGTTTAGCCCTGTGTTTTATGAATATGCTAAATCATTGAACATAAATGTCTCTGAGTTGGTATTTATCCTCGAATACCGGCTCGAGCTGAGAATAATGAGCTACCAGGGGATACTTTAGTTTGTTATTCTACAGCTGGATAATGGTTAACAATTCCTATACAAAGTATAAGAACCATTGGCTGACAGCAAGGAGCCGCTGAAGCCGAGCCACAAACAAAGGTCGTGGCTTGGTTGAAATGGTGACTAAAGCCGTTAACGAGTGGAATCATTACGTGTAACAGCTCCACTGATTTGTTCAGCTGGAATAGGGTCAACACTGTGTTACTTTCTTGCAGCTTCACTAACTATAGAGATACAGACCAATATAAACAAGGTAATGCGAGTCCAAATTCTCTTTAGTGTTGCCTGAATGAGTAGATTCTGACCTGGCCTCAAAGCAAAAACATTATCATAATATTCAGGGATTCATGAATGTTACGTCATGTTTTGGATCCATGTTGCCAATGGGCCTCTAGCTCTTCACTAGCATCTCAAATTGGGACGGTCATGTTTAAACTTTGCCCTGAAGTAATAATCTGGTCCCATTTAGCACTTAAGAAGGAGGCATCCTCATTGTCTCTTCGATTTCTACTGGTTATCGCTTCGTTGTGGTCCTTTGATCATAGAAACATAGAATATGTCGGCAGATTAGAACTGAGGCTCATCTAGTCGGCGTAATTCTATGGATACTTTCCCTGGATTTCTCTATTATTTAGGATAGTCTTATGCCTATCCCATACCTGCTTCTACCACTTCTACTGGAAGACTGTTCCATGTATCCACCACCCTCTCAGTAAAATAATGCTTCCTGATGTTACTTTTAAACCTTTGCCCCTCTAATCTAAGACTATGTCTTCTTGTTTTGCTACTTTGTTTCCTTTTAAATATACTCCCTTCCTCTACCTTGTGGATTCCCTTTACGTATTTAAATGTTTCTATCATATCTCCTCTGTCTCGTCTTTTTTCCAAGCTGTACATGTTAAGATCATTAAGCCTTTCTTGGTAACTTTTCTCCTTCAAGCCGTACACCATTTTAGTAGCCCTTCTCTGAACTCTCTCTAAGGCTAGGGTCAGAGTGGGGCAGTCGGAACGCGCGTGCAGGCGCCACTAAATCACGGCGGCAGTAGCAGCACATAACGGCCAATGACGGCCAATATACGCAGTACGTGCGTACAAAAGTGCGCCGACACCACGCAACCGGCAAATGAACGCATTTTTATCAGAACGTGAAACCGCTGCTACTGACGTACAGAGTGCGCTGCGGCCGCATAGCAGCGTGTGTGCGTGATTAGGAGACGTCAGACGCTGCTAGTGTGCGGCCAACATAACGTTCAAACAGCCGGATTTCCCTAGACTTCTTTTACCCCACCGTCATGAAATACGTCCAGAATTGCGCATCGTCTGACCACTTAAGCGTATTCCGTGAAAAAATGCGTGCGCACACATCGACGTACATTTTTACGGTGGCCGCAGAAAATGCGCTCATCTGTCCCTAGCCTTAGATGTCTATATCCTTCTGGAGATACGGTCTCCAGTACTGCACACAGTACTCCAAGTGAGGTCTCACCAGTGCTCTGTACAGTGGCATGAGCACTTCCCTTTTCCTACTGCTAATACCTCTCCCTACACAACCAAGCATTCTGCCAGCATTTCCAAGCATTCTGCCAGCATTTCCTGCTGCTCTATTACACGGTCTATCTACCCTTAGATCCTCTGCAATAATAACCCCTAAATCCCAACCCTCAGAGGCATAAAATATTCTATATTCAGCCCTTGGGTTTTTACGTCCCAGGTGCATTATCTTGCACTTATCCACATTAAAACTCAATTGCCACAGCTCCCACCATTTTTTTAGTTTTACCTAAATCATTTGTCATTTGGCTGATCCCTCCAGGAACGTCAACCCTGTTGCAAAATCTTTGTGTGACATACTTTACCATTAATACCTTCTGCAATATCACTAATAAACATATTAAAGAGAATGGGTCCAAGTACTGACCCCTGAGGTACCCCATTGGTAACAAGACCTTGAACCAAACAAACTCCATTGACATCAACCCTCTGTTGCCTGTCACTCAGCCACTGCCTAATCCATTCAACAATACTGGAATATTGATCAGTTGAGATAACGTATTTCAGGTGGTCCTCACCTCTCAGATTCTATAATTCCGACCATACTTGCTCCTTTTGACCACTGGTGTTTGGTCCAACCAAATACCACTTAAAAAAAAAAAAGGCCAAACATTTGGCGACTTTGCCTTTAAAGCCGACATGTAACCGGTAGGAAGACAATCTTTGCAAATCACCATTGACATAAGCTGACATAATTCCGGCTGCACGGTCCGCTCGACGAGCTTCCGCTGACATCTCAAGGATTCAGGAGGACAAGTGCTTCTTCTGCCTGACACAAACTGCGAAACGGTTCTCCGGCTACAGAGTGAGAACCAAATAGCAAAGATCACCTTGCACAAATCAATACGGCAACGCGGGAGCAGAGAACAAATTGCCTAACGGTCCACAGTAATAAGGCTTCTTTGGGTATAACTCATTCCAGGCGATAGCCGGCAGGACATTTGTATGAGGCTGACATGGCGGTGAAGGGGCCTCGCCAATATTTCTGTGCTAATACACTGCTCGACAACCTTTCAGGAGAAGGGAAGGGAGGGAGATGGAGTAATCATTGTTACTAAGCTTGGCGAAGCTGCCCGGACTAAATCAAGCATGCAGAACAGGAAATCATTCAAAGCATGGACTCAAACACAAGGAGGACTTTCTATTCCTCTATTGTACAAGCAACAATGTGACGGCAACGTCAGAAATTAACACTAGACGTGTGCGATTGGTTTTCAAATGAATCGCAATTAGGCTAGGGTCAGACTGAGGCAGTGCGAACGCGCGTTCTGGCGCACTTAATCACGGCCGCACTAGCAGCAGATGACGGGCAATGACGGCCAATATACGAAGTACGGTCGCACAAAAGTCCGGCTGCGCAACGCAAGTGGAAAATGAACGCATTTTTTCGAGAACGTTAAACCACTAGTACTGACGTACAGAGTGCGCTGCGTCCGCTAGCGGCGTGTGTGCGTGATTAGGAGACGTCAGACGCTGCTAATGTCCAGCCTACATAACGTCCAGATGCAAGAAGTGTTTTATTGATGATCCGTACAAAATCACGGATGAAACTGCGCATCGTATGACCGCTATTGCGTATTCCGTGAAAAAATACGTCCATTCTTCGAACGCACATTTTCACGGACAACGTGAAAAATGCGTTAGTCTGACCCTAGCCTTAGTCTGAAATTTTGACGATTCGTTTTCCAGACGTATTTCCAAGAATACGAATCATCGGCTACATCCCAAACGAGTCAGTATTTAACAAATCGATCCGGATCGATTCGGTACATAACGAATTGTATTCACTATGCCATAGCAAAAAAAAGTCTTTTAACCCCTTCACTGCTGAGCCATTTCACGTCTTAAAAAAACAACCACATTTTTCTTTTTTGTATTATTATTGTTATTTTGTTTTCTTTAAACATGGTCATATTTGATATCATTGGAAAGGCCATGCTCTGGCCTTTCTAATGATACCAAACATCATTGCTAGCTGCTAGCTGAAAACAGTCGGGAGATATCTGGGTTAAAAGGAACCCTTATCTTTCCTTAGGAGTCAATGAGGACGTTCCCCACACGTCCTCAGCAGTGAAAGGGTTAAGAAAAACAAAAGGATACAAAAATGATTACTTTTTAAAAAAATAAAAAAGGGCTGAATTGTCCTCAGTGAATTCCACCGAACGGGAAAAAAAAAAAAAAAAGGAAGTCTCCTTATAGGAAGTTAAATCAATAAAAATGTAGTAAAACGGGTGTCCAATTAATAAAAAAGGCCTTTAAAAAATTAAAACGTTCTGTTAAAAATAATAAAAACATGTTTTAAAAAATAAAAGGTTTTTGTAAATAATAAATGGTCTTTAATTTTTTTTAAAAAGAGATATTCCATTTATTACATTAACCACTTGGATGCTGAGGACGCGCTGAGCGCGTCCTCAGCATTCCCGCTGTATGCGGAGGACGCGCTGAGCGCGTCCTCCCATTGGGGTCAGCGTTCGGCCGGGTTCCGGCCGATCGCTGGCCCCCCCCCGGTGCGGGCTGACATCCTGGATGTCAGCCGCGCATCCGGGACCACAGCCGCCGGAATTAGGTGTCATCACGGCAGCGCGATGACACCTAATTCAGGCGCCCCCCCCGCATGTGCGGAGGAGGCGCCTGAAAGGGAGGGGGGAGGTCCTTCGGACCTCTCTCCC
Organism: Leptobrachium leishanense; assembly: GCA_009667805.1. NCBI lineage: Eukaryota > Metazoa > Chordata > Amphibia > Anura > Megophryidae > Leptobrachium > Leptobrachium leishanense. The sequence goes on along the minus strand of CM019068.1, from coordinate 11,171,657 downwards.
TCCCGATCGGCGGCGCACAGGGGGTTAACCCAGGCATCATTTGAAGGGCACAGCCTGCCCTTCCAAATGATGCCTGGCATTAACCCCTGGGGAGCTGGATCGCGAATCGGCGCTGAAAAGCGCCGATTCGCGATCCTTCCCGGAGCTGGCCGACATCTTGGATGTCGGCCAAGCCTCCGGGAACTCCCCTGAGGACTGGCGTCATCGTGCGTAGCACGATGACGCCAGTCCTGGACTTAACCCTTACTGCCACCAACGGTGGAGATAGGGGTTCCAATGAACTCCCTATCTCCCGATCTGTGGCAGTTAGGGGTTAAATTTTGGTATGGTTGGATCGGCTAGAGCATGGCCGTTCCAACGATACCAAACATGAAAGTGAAAAATGTTGTAAAAAAAATAAAAAAATAAAAATAAAATAAAAAAAATGTAAAAAAAATTAGAAAAAAAAAATAAACACTTTTTTTTATTTTTTTTGGTTTGTTAATGCAGCAATATTGTTCCCATTTCAATTATAATGTGAACAATGATGCTGCACTAACGATTTTTGTATGCGGTGCGTTTGTTAAAAATCGCGTAATTTCCCCCAAAAAAATGTAACGAGACCATCTCTAATTTTTTTAACAAGCGCACCCCATACAAAATATAACCGCAATTGCTCGCATGTTAAAATGTGAAAAAAAACACTTTACACATTGTAAATTATTGAAAATACATATTTTATTGCATTTTTTGTTATAATATACAAACAGGTCATGACGTATACATATAATAATGACATATTATTAATCTGCCGAGTTTGACGGAAAGAACGATATATAATATGTCTGGGTCATATACTAAAATAAGCCTTCAAAACACATTTAAACATGATGAGCAAAACCGGTAAAAATGACCTCAGCACAGAGGCGGGAAAAGCCTCAGCAGCGAAAGGGTTAAAACCTATTAGATTTGTCTCCTTAAACCTGTTCAATTGAAATCACAGAAATCAGGTCATTTCCTTTCAAATTATTATTATTATTTAAAAAAGTGCTGAATTGTCCTCAGTGAATTCCACCGAATGGAAAAAAAAAAGGAAGTCTCCTAATAGGAAATTAAATCAATAAAAATGTAGTAAAACTGTGTCCGACACGTTCGGTGACTTTTCATTCTCTTCAATTCGGTTCGATTTGGCGATTCCATTTCGGCGACCCTGCGTGTATTCAGCAAACACCACAGGGCCGTCGAAGCGCAGGGAAAAGCTGCCGCAAACCCGACGAAAAGTCACCACAAAAACCCGGCGAATGCACGCTGAAACCGCAAAAACATCTGGATTAACCCCGCCGCAAACGCCAGAAAAACCCGAGCAGGAGCCGATCACACGCAGCGCAGCCTCCGGAAAAACCCAACACCGCAGACGATTGGAGTGAATAAATTAGGAAAACAGTTTGCTTGAATGTTTGAAAAGTGAAACGCTGTTTGCAAAGAAACTATTGAGCAAAATGTCTGAAATTTACATATAAAATCCAATGAATGATAATAAAAAGGGCTGTTACAGAAAAAAGAAGTAAACTTAAAAAAAAAAAAAAAAAAAATCGGACTTAGAAAAAAAATGAAAAAAAGAAAAATGCTTAAAATATCCTAAAAAAAATCTATAAATAAAGAGACTCTTTACTGCAGAATTTTATAATGAACGGTTTATTAGATATGGAATTAAAACGGGAATATTTTTAACATTGAAGCCTATGGGATTCTCCTGAATAAACTTGCCGAATTAAACAACCGAATGGCAGGGCATTAGGGGACCCTTTCACTGCTGGTTTGTGTTCTCTGAATAGACGAAGCAGTGCTTTTTCATGGGGATTTCACTGCCCTCGAACAGGCACCGAACAGTCACCGTATGTGCAGGCAATTCGCCAGGATTTGGTGAATTGCCTGCTCTCTGGATAGCCGAATGGCCAGGAAAGGTAACCGAACGCTGATTTTCAGCGTTCGGTTACCTTTCTCCAGCCATTCAGATCTGTTTGAATAACCCTGATAGATAATTAGATAAAAACAGATACAATGATCTAGATCATTAGACAGACAGATATACAGTTGTGTTCAAAATTATTCAACCCCCACTGAAATTGAGTGGTTTGGCCAGTTTGACATTGATTTTGATCATTCAGTCATCTTGCTTACAATTAAATCAAAGAGGCACGTGTAGGTCAGACAAATATAACATAACATTTATAATGAAATAACCACAAATGTCTTTTCTGTGCTCACATCATTATCAGTTTTATTCAACCCCAAGTGACATTCAATCTTAGTACTTAGTACAACATCCTTTTACAGTTATAACAGCTTTTAAACGTGAAGCATAGCTTGACACAAGTGTCTTGCAGCGATCTACGGGTATCTTCGCCCATTCGTCATGGGCAAAAGCCTCCAGTTCAGTCACATTCTTAGGCTTGCGCACTGCAACTGCTTTCTTTAAGTCCCACCAGAGGTTCTCAATCGGATTTAAGTCAGGTGACTGCGATGACCACTCCAAAATGTTCCAGCCTTTAGGCTAGGGTCAGAGTGGGGCAGTCGGAACGCGCGTGCAGGCGCACTAAATCACGGCGGCAGTAGCAGCACATAACGGCCAATGACGGCCAATATACGCAGTACGTGCGTACAAAAGTGCGCCGACACCACGCAACCGGCAAATGAACGCATTTTTATCAGAACGTGAAACCGCTGCTACTGACGTACAAAGTGCGCGGCGGCCGCATGGCAGCGTGTGTGCGTGATTAGGAGACGTCAGACGCTGCTAGTGTGCGGCCTACGTAACGCTCAAACAGCCGGAATTCCCCAGAATTGCGTTGGTGAGTACCTGCGACTGTGAAGGATGTCTGGACCAGAGATGGACGTCGAGAGGCTCATCAGCGCTGTGGGGGAGCATCCAGGGATCTGGGATACGGCCTGCGAGAGGTATAAGGACAAGGGGAAGAAGGCGAGCGCATGGTCGAGGTGTCCCGTCAGGTGTACCCGGATTATGATACGTGGTCCGAGAAAGAGCAGCACATACAGAGTGAGTATAATATTATTTTTAATTCATAATCCATAAATGTAAATCACAATAATAATAATAAACAAACAAATGTAATCATTGATGTGAAACTCAAATGCTCCCAGCTGCCGGGCACCTCACCTGCATCACTGATGAAATAATTAGATAGAGCATCGCGATACCTGTTGCTGTATCCATTCACAGCTATGATGTCATGGTTCACATCATCCACAAGACCGACAACTGTGAGGGTATCGTCAAAATTAAACATCCCCTGGCCCGCACATAATTATGTAGCATGCAACAGCATTTCACTATATCCACACAGAAATCAACCTGTACATCCAGCGGTCTATGTAAAATCCTCCACTTGTTGGTCAGTATGCAAAGGTACACTCCACATACCGTCTCGCCTGCGACAGCCTATAATTAAACACCCGCTTCTTCACATTCAGGTGTGTCCCTGAGTAGGGCCGTAGGAGGTGTGTGGATAGGCCGAATGCTTCGTCACCCACGAAGGCATAGGGGACTGCCACGTCACTGCAGGCAATGGTGCGGGTCTGGGGATGTTCAGGGTCCAACTCAATTTCATTCCACAGTGTGGAGTTCCTGAACAATGTGGAGTCAGAGTCTTTGCCGTATGAACCGACATCCACATACACAAAATTATAGTTGGCATCTGACACCGGCCAGTAGGCCTATAGAAAAGTAATGTTTATAATTCTGATACAGTGAGCCACTGTGCGGTGGCTTCACTATGCGGACATGTTTGCCATCCACGGCTCCCAGGCAGTTTGGAAAGTTGGCTCTCTCCCAGAATCCTGCTGCAATTTCCAGACATGCCGTATGTGTCGGTCTTGGCAAACATTCGCCCTTCATGGTCTCCCATATGGTTTGGCACACCTTGCGGACGATCTCACCAGCTGTTGATCTGCCAACGCGGAAGCTATAATGCAGATCCTTCAAACTGCACCCACTAGCGAGATACCTAGAAGACAAAACAAAAATGTTTGAATATGATCACATACCATGAACACAAGCTAATGTCACTCTCATCATGTTTTTCAGCACAAAGAGCGATGAACAAATGGCGCACAGTACGCGACAACTACATGCGCGTCCAGAAGAAGCAGGCCATGGCTGCGCGCTCTGGAGCTGGTGCGAAAAAGGTCCGGGGGTACATATATGCCGACCAACTATCGTTCCTCCGCAGGACCCAGGAGCCGCGCAGGAGTGTCAGCAGCATGGACAGCCATCGACCTCTGGCACAAGGTACAACAAATGGTGCCAGGAGGTTCTGCCAGCTGCCAGGAGGAGGAGAACCGGGGTGGTGCTGAGTCGCAAATGGAGGAGGATCGGAGACACCACAGGTGGCAGGTACCGCAACCACGGTCAGCACCAGACCTGGCCAGAAGAGGAGGCACAAGCTGCAGACCTGGAGCAGGCCATGGTCACGTTCATGGAGGCTCAGACCACCCATGCACACAACGCTGCATGCTTGCGGACTCTGTGGACATGTCCTTCTTCAATGCATGTATGCTCCTCCTCAACAGGATGAGCGAGGCAGAGAAGATGGACTACCGGCACAGATCCCTGGAAATATTGGAGGACATCCTTTCCCGTCCCCATCACGCAGCCGCCTACCATGCTGTGCCACAATCCGCCAGTGGATCTTCCGTCTCCAGTGAGGTGCTGTCCACCCGCCCAGCCATGCCCCTGGAGCCAGGCCACACACGGAGTCGGGGTCCAGCTGTAGCCACCCACCGGCCCTCATGACCCAGATGCTCCGGGTATCAGCAACTGTGATGCATGTCATGAATATTATTTAGTTTTGTTTTTGTTATGTGTTATTTGTTTTGATGTTTTATATCCTGACCTTCTTAACGAGTTGTAATATATGTCCAGAATATATTACTGTTTTATTTCATATTATAGTATTATTTATCAACATTGTTGTCGGAGTCATTTATGATTATGTACGTGTGATGTGATGCCCGTGTGTGTGTGGTGTGTGCATGTGACAGTGGGCATGTGACTACAGACATGATGCACTCATGTCAGGTGACTGGCAGCGATGTCATGTATGCAGGTGTGTGACAGTACGTACCTCAAAGTGATGACTATCATCTCCTCCGGTGGTATGGCGGGCCGCATGTTGGTGTCCCTCTTGGTCAGCGGCTCCCGTACCCGCGACAACAGTTCATCAAAGGAGGCGATGGACATCCGCATGTAGTTGAAGAACTTCACGGGGTCCCTCCTCGCAGTGGCCTGTACAGCGTCACGAAGTGTCCATGCGTGGGTCTGGCAGCGTTGATTTCATGAACCCAGGTTCGCCGCTTTCTCTTCCTCTTAAGGTACAGGTACCCATCGCACCAAACACAAAGACATGTGCAGGATCCATCTTTGAAAAACGCCACCATACCCAAAACGGCTTTTATAAACCTTGCCCTTATTTTTTCATTTCTCAATTGATTCGATTCATCTGATTTTTCTCTTTTTTTACCCCACCGTCATGAAATACGTCCAGAATTGCGCATCGTCTGACCACTTAAGCGTATTCCGTGAAAAAATGCGTGCGCACGCATCAACGTACATTTTTATGGTGGCCGCAGAAAATGCGCTCATCTGTCCCTAGCCTTAATCTGCAACCATGCTCTAGTGGACTTGGAGGTATGCTTGGGATCATTGTCCTGTTGAAAGGTCCAACGTCTCCAAGCCTCAGGTTTGTTACGGACTGCATCACATTGTCATCCAATATCTCCTGGTACTGAAGAGAATTCATGGTACCTTGCACACGCTGAAGCTTCCCTGTACCTGCAGAAGAAAAACAGCCCCCAAAGCATGATTGACCCCCTGCCATGCTTCACAGTAGGCAAGGTGTTCTTTTCTTCATAGGCCTTGCTCTTCCTCCTCCAAACATAGCGTTGATCCATGGGCCAAAACAGTTCTAATTTTGTTTCATCAGTCCACAGAACACTATCCCATAACTTCTGTGGTTTGTCCACATGACTTTTGGCATACTGCAGTCGACTCTTCTTATTCTTTGGAGACGGCAAGGGGGTGCGCCTGGGAGTTCTGGCATGGAGGCCTTCATTACGCCGTGTGCGCCGTATTGTCTGAGCTGAAACTTCAGTACCCACATCTGACAAATCTTTTCTCAGTTCCTCAGCAGTCACACGGGGACTTTTCTCCACTCTACGCTTCAGGTAGCGCACAGCAGTCAAAGTCAGCATCTTCTTTCTGCCACGACCAGGTAGCGTTTCAACAGTGCCCTTTGCCTTGAATTTGCGAATGATGCTTCCTATGGTCTCTCTTGGTATGTTTAACATCTTTGCAATCTTCTTATAGCCATTGCCCTTCCTGTGAAGAGTAATCACCTCTTCTCTTGTCTTCCTGGACCATTCTCTTGACTTCACCATGTTTGTAACCACACCAGTAAATGTCTAGAAGGAGCTGAGTATCACAGTCATTTTAAAGCTGCCTAATTGGTGCTTATTATGCTTTATTGCTGCTCCGTGACATCCACAGGTGTTTTCAATACCTGATTGAAAACACTTGAATGAACCTCTGTTCTTCAGAGTGGTAGTCTTTAAGGGGTTGAATAATTGTGTCAATGAAGAATTCACAAAAGAAACATTTACTACTGTATTACAAAACCAATTGATGTCATTTTAGTTGCATATGGTTCTTTAAAAAGTCCTTGTAGGATTTCATTCTGAATACAATTACAAATGTCACTAAATTCCCTAAAACCCTTTACAGCATTGGGGGTTGAATAATTTTGAACACAACTGTAGATCAATAAATAGATAAATAGATATAGACACACAGGGTTATTCAAAGAGAATCGAAAAGCCACCGCACGTTTGGTGACTTTTCGTTCACTTCAATTCGGTGCGATTTGGCAATCCCATTTAGGCGACCCTGCGGTGTATTCAGCAAGCACCTCAGGGCCGTCAAAGTGCAGGGAAAAGCTGCAGAAACCCACCAAACACTCACCGCAAAACCCAGGCGAATGCACACCGAAACCCGCAAAAACATCTGGATTAACCCCGCCAAACACGCTGGAGAAACCCAAACAGGTGCCGATCACAGCGCAGCGCAGCCGCCTGGAAAAGCCGACACCGCAGACAAATGGAGTGAAGAAAAAAAAAAAACAGTCCACTTGAATGTTTGAAAAGTGAAACGCTGTTTGCAAAGAAACTACCGAGCGAAAATGTCTGAAATTTACATATAAAATCCAATGAATGATAATAAAAAGGGCTGTTACAGAAAAAGAAAAGACAATTATTTTTTTTTTAAAACAAATCCCGAAAAATGCCAAAAAGATCCTAAAAAAAAAGAAAAAAAAAAAGACTCTTTACTGCAGAATGTTATAATGAACGGTTTATTAGACATTGAATTGAAACGGGAATATTTTTAACATTGAAGCCTATGGGATTCTTCTGAATAAACCTGCCGAATGAAACCACCGAATGGCAGGTCATCTCGGCAACTTTTTACTGCTGTTTTTGTTCTCTGAATAGACGAAGCTATGGAGATTCACTGCCCTCGAACAGGCACCGTATGTGCAGGCAATTCGCCAGGATTTGGCAAATTGCCTGCTCTCTGGATAGCCGAATGGCCAAGAAAGGTAACCGAACGCTGATTTTCAGCGTTTGGTTACCTTTCGGCAGCCATTTGGATCTCTTTGAATAACCCTGATAGATAGATATGGGATAGACACAAACATGCAGGGTTATTCAGAGAGAGGTGAAAACCAGGAGAATGACTGGAGAAGTAAAAATTCTATGTCAAAATAGACAAACCATAAAAATTCTCCCATTTATCTCACTTTCCAATTTGACTATTTTGATCTAGAATTTTCACTTCTCCAGTCTTTCTCCTGATTTTCACCTCTCTCTGAATAACCCTGATAGTCTGTCCTGCCTGGTACAGATGTAAAATATTTATCTCCAACACAATAAATAGAATAATGCTGAAATAAACATGAGTAAATCACGTAATGCCGATTCTTATCCTGCTCCTCCGTTACAGCATGAGGAGGATATGTCATAATAATTAAAATAAAGCAAACGAGAAAAAGAGAAGCATAAAATATGTCGGATATGAAAATGTGTTCAGTCTCCATCCTGCGAGAAGCTGGGATCATTTTCCAAGTTCAGACACGTTTTAATTCCTTATTGATTTCTACCCACCAGGCTGCAACAGGAGATCTTTATGTTGCAAAAGAGATATTTTCCAATATGCTTTGGAAGATTTAAAGCCGCGTTCTGAGCCGCCGCCGAAACTTAAAAGAAAAGAACTCCTCAGAACTGCTGAAAATTGCTTGTATAACCAGAGGGCTCCTGCTTCTTCCTTCTGCAGCGATGTTTAGCATAATCTGTTTGTTAATTCCGCAGTTATTAAGGATTTGTTTTGTTTTATGCAAAGGGCAATGGTTTGATTGTTCTCTCACTACCTTTTGTCTTAAAGGGCCAGTAACACCAAAAAATGAAAAGTCCTTACTGTGTTTATTTTATGTTACTGATATCTTACATGTGCTTTGTTTTCCTCTATATGTGTCACTGGGTGCATCCATTGTGTGATATTTTCCTCTATATGTGTCACTGGGTGCATCCATTGTGTGATATTTTCCTCTATATGTGTCACTGGGTGCATCCATTGTGTGATATTTCCCTCTATGTGTCACTGGGTGCATCCATTGTGGGATATTTTCCTCTATATGTGTCACTGGGTGCATCCATTGTGTGATATTTTCCTCTATATGTGTCACTGGGTGCATCCATTGTGTGATATTTTCCTCTATATGTGTCACTGGGTGCATCCATTGTGTGATATTTTCCTCTATATGTGTCACTGGGTGCATCCATTGTGTGATATTTTCCTCTATATGTGTCACTGGGCGCATCCATTGTGTGATATTTTCCTCTATATGTGTCACTGGGTGCATCCATTGTGTGATATTTTCCTCTATATGTGTCACTGGGCGCATCCATTGTGTGATATTTTCCTCTATATGTGTCACTGGGTGCATCCATTGTGTGATATTTTCCTCTATATGTGTCACTGGGTGCATCCATTGTGTGATATTTTCCTCTATATGTGTCACTGGGCGCATCCATTGTGTGATATTTTCCTCTATATGTGTCACTGGGCGCATCCATTGTGTGATATTTTCCTCTATATGTGTCACTGGGCGCATCCATTGTATGATATTTTCCTCTATATGTGTCACTGGGCGCATCCATTGTGTGATATTTTCCTCTATATGTGTCACTGGGTGCATCCATTGTGTGATATTTTCCTCTATATGTGTCACTGGGTGCATCCATTGTGTGATATTTTCCTCTATATGTGTCACTGGGTGCATCCATTGTGTGATATTTTCCTCTATATGTGTCACTGGGCGCATCCATTGTGTGATATTTTCCTCTATATGTGTCACTGGGTGCATCCATTGTGTGATATTTTCCTCTATATGTGTCACTGGGTGCATCCATTGTGTGATATTTTCCTCTATATGTGTCACTGGGTGCATCCATTGTGTGATATTTTCCTCTATATGTGTCACTGGGTGCATCCATTGTGTGATTATTTTCCTCTATATGTGTCACTGGGCGCATCCATTGTGTGATATTTTCCTCTATATGTGTCACTGGGTGCATCCATTGTGTGATATTTTCCTCTATATGTGTCGCTGGGTGCATCCATTGTGTGATATTTTCCTCTATATGGGTCACTGGGTGCATCCATTGTGTGATATTTTCCTCTATATGTGTCACTGGGTGCATCCATTGTGTGATATTTTCCTCTATATGTGTCACTGGGTGCATCCATTGTGTGATATTTTCCTCTATATGTGTCACTGGGTGCATCCATTGTGTGATATTTTGTGTTGTATCTTTTCATCACTTGCTCCTCACTGTGTGGCTTTGGTCATAGAATGGGTCAGTCATGTACAGACTTTTAAAAAACGACTGGATGACTTCCTGCAGACACAGAATATTAAGGGTTAAGCAGCGACTGGATGACTTCCTGCAGACACAGAATATTAAGGGTTATAATATTTAATATGTGGGTAAAAGTTTCTTGATCCAAGGAGAAATCTGACGCCATCTGGGGGCAAGAAGGATTTTTTTCCCAGTATGTTGCATATTGGCGAGCATTTCAGACTGGGTTTTTTGCCTTCTTTTGGATCAACAGCAGTAGGTTATGTGGGAGAGGCTGAACCCGATGGACGCATGTCTTTTTTCAGCCTATGTAACTATGTAACTATGACTCACATCATTGTATTGTGTGGGATGTATTCAAAGGACATCACCAGGGGTAGATTAGAAGTCTTTAAGGCTAGGGTCAGACGAATGCATTTTCGCGTTGTCTGTGAAAAAGTGCTTTCGAACGAATGGACGTATTTTTTCACGGAATACGCGATAGCGGTCATACGATGCGCATTTGCGTTCGTGTTTTTGTACGGATCATCAATAAAACACTTTTGCATCTGGACGTTATGTTGGCCGGACATTAGCAGCGTCTGACGTCTCCAAATCACGCAAACACGCCGCTAGCGGACGCAGCGCACTCTGTACGTCAGTACTAGTGGTATCACGTTCGACAAAATGCGTTCGTTTGCCACTTGCGTTGCGCGGACGAACTTTCGTGCGGCCGTACTTCGTGTGTTCCCCGGCATTGGACGTCATTTGCTGCTAGCACGGCCGTGATTTTGTGCGGCTAAACGCACGTTAAAACTGCTTTCGTCTGACCCTAGCCTTAAGCTCCCTGCCAGCTCTTATCTCAGGTAGCCTAGGCAACACAATAGATCCCCGCTGCCTTATCTGAACATTCCCTCCCTGATCTCATTTAACTCTTAAATACTGTATACCATAAAGCACAGCAGTAATGTAAAACGTCTGCAATGATTTTAGTAAATGTTGCATCATGGGAAAAATCCACAAAATTTAACAGGAGATAAAAACCTAAGGCTAGGGTCAGACTGAGGCAGTGCGAACGCGCGTGCAGGCGCACTTAGGCTAGGGTCAGAGTGGGGCAGTCGGAACGCGCGTGCAGGCGCACTAAATCACGGCGGCAGTAGCAGCACATAACGGCCAATGACGGCCAATATACGCAGTACGTGCGTACAAAAGTGCGCCGACACCACGCAACCGGCAAATGAACGCATTTTTCTCAGAACGTGAAACCGCTGCTACAGACGTACAGAGTGAGCTGCGGCCGCATGGCGGCGTGTGTGCGTGATTAGGAGACGTCAGATGCTGCTAGTGTGCGGCCTACATAACGTTCAAACAGCCGGATTTCCCTAGAATTGCGTTGGTGAGTACCTGCGACTGTGCGACTGTGGTCGTCTGACCACTTAAGCGTATTCCGTGAAAAAATGCGTGCGCACGCATCGACGTACATTTTGACGGTGGCCGCAGAAAATGCGCTCATCTGTCCCTAGCCTTAATCACGGCCGTGCTAGCAGCAAATGCCGGGCAATGACGGCCAATATACGAAGTACGGTCGCACAAAAGTCCGGCTGCGCAACCCAAGTGGAAAACGAACGCATTTTGTCGAGAACGCAGAACCGCTAGTACGGACGTACAGAGTGTGCTGCGTCCGCATAGCGGCGTGTGTGCGTGATTAGGAGATGTCAGACGCTGCTAACGTCCGGCCAACATAACGTCCAGACGCAAAAGTGTTTTATTGATGATCCGTACAAAAACACGAACGCAAATGCGCATCGTATGACCGCTATCGCGTATTCCGTGAAAAAATACGTCCATTCGTTCGAACGCACTTTTTCACAGACAACGCGAAAAATGCTTTCGTCTGACCCTAGCCTAAAACTATATTTTTCATTTCTACATGCAATTACTTCAAACAACAAAAAAAACAGCAGCATGTGTTTTATAATGTGTTAATTTATTTATAAAGTATTTTATCAGGAAGGATACATTGAGATTTTTCTTGTTTTCAGTATGTCCTGGGTTCACGAACATTGAATTGTTACATAAATACAAAGTAATAAAATGCAAGATATTAAAAACAAAAACACAAATATACAGATTAACAGAAAAAATATATATTTTGAGCAAAGTTCTTGGTAGAGAAGGGGTTAAAAGCGTCATTGTCACAAAATGCATTTCGTATCTTTAAGGCTAGGGTCAGACTGAGGCAGTGCGAACGCGCGTGCAGCCGCACTTAATCACGGCCGCACTAGCAGCAAATGACGGGCAATGACGGCCAATATACGAAGTACGGTCGCACAAAAGTCCGGCTGCGCAACGCAAGTGGAAAATGAACGCATTTTTTCGAGAACGTGAAACCGCAGGTACTGACGTACAGAGTGCGCTGCGTCCGCATAGCGGCGTGTGTGCGTGATTGGGAGACGTCAGACGCTGCTAGTGTGCGGCCTACATAACGTCCAGACCCAAAAAGTGTTTTATTGATGATCCGTACAAAATCACGGACGAAAATGAGCATCGTATGACCACTATCACGTATTCTGTGAAAAAATGCGTCAATTCGTTCGAACGCACTTTTTCACAGACAACATAAAAATGCGTTCGTCTGACCCTAGCCTAAGACTAAGGTCAGACGAAAGCATTTTTAACGTGCGTTTAACCGCACGAAATCACGGCCGTGCTAGCAGCAAATGACGTCCAATGCCGGGGAATATACGAAGTACGGCCGCACGAAAGTTCGTCCGCGCAACGCAAGTGGCAAACGAATGCATTTTTCCTAGAACGTCAAACCGCTAGTACTGACGTACAGAGTGCGCTGCGTCCGCTAGCGGCGTGTGTGCGTGATTGGGAGACGTCAGACGCTGCTAATGTCCGGCCAACATAACGTCCAGACACAAAAAGTGTTTTATTGATGATCCGTACAAAATCACGGACGAACAGGCGCATCGTATGACCGCTATCGCGTGTTCCGTGAAAAAATACGTCCATTCGTTCGAACGCACTTTTTCACTGACAACACGAAAAATGCGTTAGTCTGACCCTAATCTAAAAAGCTTTGCGATTATTAAAGCCTTTCCTAGACATTCTATTCATTCTGACGGCACTTTGATTTAGTGGGACCTTGTTAGTACATTCTTCACGGTTTCGTTACTTCTCGTTTCAAATATATTTGTATTTAGTGATAATCAGGCGCTGCAGCGCGTCATGTGTTAATTATCGGAGCTTTCTTCACAGCCTGATGACAACGTGCAGTTCTTGCGTTTGACAGTTTATTGCACAAATGAACAACAATTAATTTCTAGCAAAACTTTCAGGGCCGGACTATTACAGAGCATCACTTTGTTTTCTAAGAGTTTGAGCTGGACCTGGAAATGAAAAGTTTCATTTTGTTTAACATTGTTTGTGAATTGTCTTTTAAATGAGCACAAAAACTGTAATTAGATTACTTGTGCTTTACAAAAAAGACAACGTTATACATTCACCTTATAAAACTCGTTATAAAAACATTATAAAGCACACGCTGCTGTTTGTTTTAAGTAATTTCATGCAAAAAGGAAAAATAAAGTTAGGATTTTATCTCCTTTTTCCATTTTGTGGATTTCTCCCATGATGCAACATTTACCAAAATCGTATTGCAAGTCTCTCTTTACAGTTGTGGCATAGGATAAAGCAGCAATGAAGAGGCAATGGGGTGGAGGAGGACATGTTTAAACAAGGTTGCAGGGGATCTATTGTGTAGTCTAGACTACCTGAGATAAGAGATGGCAGCTAGATGAGATCTGGTAGAGTGCCAGCAACACTTTATACCCTCCCCAATGAGGTCATTTATACATTCAGCTGGCAGCTCCATTTTGTGGATTTTTCCCATGATGCAACATTTACTAAAATCATTGCAAAAGTTTTACATTACTGCTGTGCTTTATCTTATACAGTATTTACCAGTTTAACGAGATGGAGGAGGGAATGTTTAGGTAAGGTAGCAGGGGATCTATTGTGTTGACTAGGCTACCTGAGATAAGAGCTGGCAGCTGAATGATATAAAACAAGGAGCTTAAAAGACTTCTAATCTACCCCTTGGTGATGTCCTTTGAATAGATCCCACACAATACAATGATGTGAGTCGTGACTGACACAGTCACTCCATTCTAGAACCAAAGCCACACAGTGAGGAGCAAGTGATGGCAAGATACAACACAATATATCACACAATGAAAGCACCCAGTGACACGAACAGAAGAGAATATCACACAATGGATGCGCCCAGTGACAGAGGAAATATCACACAATATGTGTCACTGGTCGCATCCAGATGAAAATATCATACAATGGATGCGCCCAGTGACACATACAGAGGAAAATATCATACAATGGATGCGCCCAGTGACACATACAGAGGAAAATATCACACAATGGATGCGCCCAGTGACACATATAGTGGAAAATATCATACAATGGATGCGCCCAGTGACACATACAGAGGAAAATATCATACAATGGATGCCTCCAGTGACACATATAGAGGAAAATATCACACAATGGATGCGCCCAGTGACACATATAGAGGAAAATATCACACAATGGATGCACCCAGTGACACACATATAGAGGAAGATATCACACAATGGATGCGCCCAGTGACACATATAGAGGAAAATATCACACAATGGATGCGCCCAGTGACACATATAGAGGAAAATATCACACAATGGATGCGCCCAGTGACACATATAGAGGAAGATATCACACAATGGATGCGCCCAGTGACACATATAGAGGAAAATATCACACAATGGATGCGCCCAGTGACACATACAGAGGAAAATATCATACAATGGATGCCTCCAGTGACACATATAGAGGAAAATATCACACAATGGATGCACCCAGTGACACATATAGAGGAAAATATCACACAATGAATGCACCCAGTGACACATATAGAGGAAATTATTTTCTTAACTAAATATACAAGAGAAAAACAAACACGTGTAAGATATCAGCAACATCAAATAAACACAATAAGGACATTGCATTATTTGGTGGTACTGGCCCTTTAATATTTTTTATTTTTTTTAAAGAGACACTCTAGGCACATTGATCTCTTGGTTGGTATCATTATCAGTGACCAACAGGGCTTTCCGTTTCGTTTCCTTTTGATGTGCAAAGTGTAGTTATTTTGCCCCCTGCCAATCATTCATAGATAGTATTTGATGTAGGCATCACCTGGTCAGTACCTGTGGGGCTGCCCAGCTGGAGATGCCAGGTGTTGTGTTCTTGGTGTCTCTAGATACTTTTCTTTTGTCACGTCCCCTCCAGCAATTCCTGAATTAGAGCGTTAGAATATTAATTTTAGAGGTAGCAGATCCAGGCAACCATAAAAGCCTGAAGACACCTGATCTCGGCAGGTCCTTAACATCTTCACTAGCGAGTGATTTTTGTTGAATTTTTTTTATCATAACATTTACAAGTAAATATAGGGGAAGATAGAGATTATGCACAGAAATTGATGTTCTGAGATAGAAAATGGATAATTTATTGTGTATTGGTTTATGCTTTACAGAAATATTGCTGGGATGAAAGGTTCTAATCTCTAGACGGCGTCCCTCATCTGGCACAATGTCACACATGTTTAGAGCTAATAAAAGCTTCTCAGTGTGTGGGCTGAGAGCTGAAAGGAAACTCGGTTCCCTCTGAGAAAATATTGGAGGAGCTGCGTTCTCACATGTTCCTGCCGGACTTGACCCCTCACTGTATGTACTATATGACAGGCAGACGGCACCACTCTGTGGCCAAGTAATGCTACTGTCTCTACAGTGCACCTGGTTCTGCTGTGTGCATCCGACAGGAAACAAATCCATGTCATCCTATTCCAGCACATCAGGTTTGATGTCTCATTCGTTAGAACGTTAGCAGCATTTTCTGGAGCCATTTGCAAACGAATATTCTTTTCAATAAACAAAATGAATTTGCTAGGGATGTGCATGGCTGAACAATTTGTTTTGTTTAGTTACGTTTTAAAATAATTTAGATTTTGTAACTAATTTTGTCTCGTATCGGATTGATTTGAAATTTCGAATCGATTCGATAGTTGTTGATATCCATTTGATAGTTCATTTCAAATTCGATAGTTGATATCAATTATTCAAAGTCATCTTTTATGATGATGACACAGTGTAAAACAAAATAAATTTGCTATATGCCCTTACGTTTCGAATTCGTATCATATCGATTCGTTATTCGGAAGTACTTCCAAAATACGAATTATCAAATTTCGTTCCAAATTCCGAATTTTTCCAAAACAAATGCGCATCTCTAGAATATGCATCGCTGCAGAATAAAACCAGATTGGCCTAACGTATCCTTGAGGCGCCAGCAGGTGCTTTTGCACATCAAGTTAAGTCAATCTTAGCAGTGGATTGGAAGGACGGGAGCAGGAGTGGATGGAGGCAGGATAGTTCCAGCGTCAGTGGGAACCAGGGTTGAGCATGCCACAAGGGTGTGAGAAGAAGCATCCGGATCCCCCGTCGGCGGACTTCTTGGATCGTTCGCGTGATCATCGGGAACGGCGGAAAAGCGTAGGCCCCGGACGGCGGCCATGGTTGGAGAAAAGCGTCCACCGCAGTTGCCTGTGGGTCCGGAAGCCAGCTGAAGTAGGCCTCTGTTTGACGATTCAAGCGGGAAGCGAAGAGATCGAGGTGAAACGGTCCCCTCAGTTCCGACAGGCGGTGGAACGTAGCAACATCTAGTTTCCAATCGCTGGAGTCCCTCCAATATCTCGAAAACCAATCTGCCACAAAATTGGAAGAACCGGGAAGGTATTCCGCCCTGAGAGAGATGTTCCGTTCCAAACAGTAATTGAAGAGGGAAAGCGTGAGGTCCGACAGGAGCTTGGAGCGGGAACCCCCTAGGCAGTTCACGTACTGGACCGCGGAGATGTTGTCCATCCGGAGAAGAAGGGTGCAGTCCCTGAGGTCCTGGGTAAAACTGCGAACGGCGAACGAGCCGGCGATGAGCTCCAGGCAATTGATGTGGAGTTGCCGTTCCTCCGGAGCCCATGCTCCTCCCGTGGATATAGTGCCGCAAGTTGCTCCCCAGCCCGACTGGCTGGCATCGGATTCCAGAATGAAATCTGGTAGAGAGCCGAAGATGGCTCGGCCGTTCCAGGCCTCCATATGGCGTAACCACCATAGGAGCTCCACCCGAACCTCCGGGGTGATGGAGACCAGCTGGTCGTAGGAGGGGTTGAGACGAAGGTGTGTTGCCTTCAGACGTTGCATCGCCGCGATAGTGTAGTGGGCCAGGGAAGATGGCTTGAATGGAGGAAGAGAGGAGACCTACAACTCTCGCCAAATCTCGGAGACAGATGGTGTCCATGCTGAGGACTCCGCGTAGGGATTTCTTGATGGCCCGAAGCTTTTGCGGGGGAAGCCGCAGCTGGCAAGACATTGAGTCTATATCGAATCCGAGGAAGGTGACGGTTTGGGCGGGACGCAGTGCCGATTTGTCCCTGTTGATAATGAAGCCCAGGTCTTGTAGGAGCGTGACCACCAGGGTTGTATGGTGAGCGGATTGCGCGGGGTCCTGCACCAATAGAAGGATGTCGTCTAGATATATAATCGTCCTGACGCCTTGGGATCGTATGAAGGCCATTACCGGTTTGAGCAGCTTCGTAAAGCACCATGGCGCGGTGCTGAGGCCGAACGGCAGGCAAGTGAACTGCCAGAGGTCGCGATGCCAGTGGAACTGCAGGTACGGGTGGTGAGTGGGATGGACCGGGACCGTGAGGTAAGCGTCTGTGAGGTCCAATCTCGTGAACCAGTTGCCGTCTCGGAGGAGATCTCTGAGGAGGTGTATACCCTCCATTTTGAAGTGGCGGTAGGCCACAAAGGTGTTGAGAGTTTTTAGATTTATAACCGGTCGAAGGTCCCCAGATTTTTTGTGGACAAGGAAGATAGTGCTGGCGAAGCACGGGGAACCCCTGGCGGGGGTGATGGCGCTTTTTAACTGCAAGGAGCGAAGTTCCCGGTCTATCAACGTTGCTTCCTCTGAGGAATAACGGGCCGGGGGCGGGGTAGCAGCCTGGACGGGAACCTGGGAGAAGTCGATTAAATAACCTGCTACCGTTCGCAAAACCTACGAGTCTGATGTGAGTGTGCGCCATTTGGGAAGGAAATAGCGTAAGCGACCCGCGACCGGGATGTGTGGAAGTGGGAGCGTTGAGGCACTTACCAGCGGAGTAGCGGCGTCTGGGTCTGTTGAAGCCGCGACCAACAGGGACTCCTCGTGCCAGGATCGGGCTGGGTCTGTACTGCACCTCCTGGTTTGGCGTGAAGCGAGGTCTATGGGTAGCGTTATAACGGCTGGCGACCCGACCTCTTGGTGCGCCAGCCCTGGAGGAAAAACGTTGTTGGGGATGGAAAACCCTTTTCATATTTGATTGAACCTTTTGAAGGTTCGTATAAACATTAACTTTTCGGTTAAGGTCTCTCATAAAGAGATCCCCGAATAGTAAGCCTTTTGCCGCCGGACCCAATTCCTTAGTAGCCATGCTGGTAAGTTTAGCGTCCAGCCGAAACAACGCCGCCTTACGGCGTTCAGATGAAATGCCAACGTTGGCATTACCCAACAAGCAGAGAGCACGCTGTGCCCATTCGCGGACTAGAGCAGGATCAAGCGGGGTGTTGTTGGCTAGTGCTTCGTCCGCCATTACAAAAATAAGAGACAGGGGACCGGAGACGTCCAGAAGCTTATCCTGGGCGACACGGAGACCCTGTTCCAAACCCTTTCTAGGGTCCCTGCCAGCCTTACCCATGAAAGTGACGAAGTCTTCGTCAAATTCAGGGGTAAGTGATACCTTGTCAGGCAGAGTCGGGCGAGGACATTCGGCCCGCAGGCGCGCCCTATCAGTTTTGTCCAGGGGGCAGCGCAACCAGAAGCGCAAACATTCCGCTATGTGGTCCGGTGGGAGCCAAGCGGAAGACCTGGGGTGGGTGGTGGTGCGCGGATCAAAAAAGGGCAGGCCTCGAGAGTCGAGGATCTGTAAAGGGGTATCTGCGGACACTTGGGAGCGTGGCAGCGCAGGCATGGAAGCGAGGGGAACAATCGCCATAGTATCGAAACGGGGCTCACCCGTTGAATTTGGAGTGGCCGGTGGGTTACCGGTGGACTCTATATCCTCCTCTTCAGGATAATCAGCCTGGTAGTCATCCAGGTCGTAAGCCTCTACGCCCTTGGGGTCTGAAGCGTATCTGGAGGATTTTTTAACTGGTGCTTTACCCTTGCCAGCAGACTCAGACTGGCCTTTCCAGGGTCTTTTTCGCGATGGTCCAGCAGACTCAGATTGATCCGAGTGTGAACCATCGGAGTGGGCCGGTGACTGGGCCCTTGAAAGAACCGGGGGTTCCGGGGGTGGGGGGGCCGGCGGAAGGCTCGCAAGCGCTATGGGGAGAGTCTCCGATATGGCGGCCAGCAGCCAGGCTTTCAACTCCTCCTGGTTGGAGGGAAGTTGTGGAGGATCCATAAAAATGTAGAAGAAAACGGGGCTCACCCGTAGGTAAATATATATATTTTTATTAAATATATCAAATCCGTGTGTGCGGATTACAGTCGCCGCTCAGCGAAGCTCACTCGCGATTTTCGCGGGCTTTTTAAGGGTCCGCCGGAGCGGAGTATATAGGTATGCGGGGCTCACCCATTTTTTGGTAGCAGGAGAGGGTCCGAGCAGCAGGCTTTCAGGAATTTTTGTTGGAGATGGCACCTGTCGACATGAAGCTCGGCACGTAGCGGAATGGCGGCAGTTATTCCAAACAGGGGAAGATGTCCGCCAGCGCATGCGCAGAGAAAGCCGCGCTACTCTGAGGCGAGTATACACCTGCGGGACTGCGCGCGCCGCGCCGTAGCATAAAAAACATTAAAATAATGAATCATTTAAAAGCGTACGATGTAACCTGCACCCGGCGGCCCAGGGATAAAATACCTCTTGGTCCGCCGGGAGAAGGGAAAAAAGGAGGCAAGCGCAAGCCTGCAGGCGGGAAAGTGCCCACGCAGCAGGGAAAAACCTAAGGAAAAAACGGTTAACATATAGAAACCTAGTAAACATCCAGAAATACTTATTTAAGTAAATATATATCAATAAAGTAATAAAAACAACTGAAATATATCCTGGCGTCCAGGAGCTGTTTTAAAAACGACTCACCTGGAGGCCAGCAGCAAGAAAAGAGGGCGTGGCTAAGGACTTACTACACTCTTATTGTTTATTGGTTACTGCTGTTGCTATGTAAACTCTCTTTGCTGCTGTTGATTTAGTAAAGAAAAGAGAATGCAAAATATGAAGCCTCCTGCCTTGATATAAAATTAATAAAATGTCACATTTGAGTGTGTGCTTGTGTTACGTGCAAGCAGGGCCGGTGCTAGACTAGTTTGCGCTTTACGCAAGGCCAGCTACTTGCCCCCCCACAGCTAAAAACAAAAAATAAAAGCAACGCAACATGAAACTGCTACGTTTCTTTTACTTTTCAAGAATAAAATGTGATAAAGATACATGTAAACATCAGACCTCATATACATGTAGACATCATATCCCAGATACATGTATACCCAGACACAAAACTCCAGATACATGTATATCCAGATATTGAAGGAGAATCAGGCTGGAAGATGGTTGCTACTATGAGCCAGGCAGCCATCTTGTTCAGAACATTGGTTCACCAGTAAATAGAATAGATTTTATTTAGATGAGAAGAGCAGAGCTTACATAGAATTTAAGGAATGTGTGTTAGATTAGAAAAGCTAACAAGAAGACCAGGCAGAATCCGGCCAGCTCTTGGCACGGAGGGACAGGAAGATTGATGAATGAGGCAAGGTCATTGAGATGTGCAGAGGAACAAAGAGAACATAGAAAACAGACCAGGCCCCAGGCTATCTGAATAAACAAAGCCTATAGGGAGGGAGGCACTGCCCGGAGAAAGACAGCACAACAAATCACAGACTGTCAAACTAACATGAAGTGTATCAATTTATAGTTAAATGTGGAATGTTCTTTGTGTTTATGCTAATGATGGGAGGTATTAACCCACGTGGGGTGGAATAAAGTGTCATCGGGAGGTGGGCTAATTGGGATGTACCTAATTACGTATTTTTGGGTATAAGACCCCTTGCACGGGGTGAAAGGGGGGCTCACTCTTTGCGATTCAATCCTGTGTGAGCACTTGTGTGACGACACAATAAACGTTTGCCTTTCCTGAAGAGACTCGTGTTTGGACAATCCTTGCTTGTGTCTGGTCCGGCGCCGTTTTAGAAGTGAACCAGTCTGACTCCGGTTACATTTCTTGGGGGCTCGATAGCCGGGATAACGGGCCCTTTGCCAGGACACAGGCAACGGCTGCTGAACACAGTGCGTCGATATTGACTGCAGGTGCACGAGAATCCCGCTGGTTGGGCGTCCGTTGAAGGTGAGCTGACATCTGCAGGCGCCAAGCAGGATTTCCTGTTCAGTGGACCTCGTCTCGTCCCAAACGGACCCCTGACCCGGGAACTGGGACACCCGAGTCTGAGGAAATAGCGAGCAGCGCCGGCGATAGGTAACGTGTCTTCTATGTTTTGTATGTCTGAAGGAGATACCGGTATCTAGGGGAAACGTCCGACTGAGATAGACGGATAAGAGGATGCGATGGCCACCATCCTATTGGCATATCTAGCCCGCCGCTGATAGCACTGACATTGCTAAGGAGCCAGAGTGGCTAGCGGGTGTCTGGATTCGGGGGAATTGAATGCCAATCAAAGTGTAGTTCTGTAAGAGAGGGAGGAGGTAGCCACGTGGAGTTGCATAAGTCATTTAGTGTTTGTAAACAGAGCTTCACCACGTGGGTAAACGGGAAAGGAGGAGGGTTTTTCTGTGACTGGGCTGAGAGCCTGAGTCAGTGCCTAGTGTGTACGCCGTGTAGTGAGAAGGGCTCATAGTGGAGCCAGCGGTAGCTGCAGAGATAGTGGTGCTGAGTGGGTAGATTATCCATAAGGCAGATTGGAATTGCAGACGGAAGTGTAGACAAGGAACGGGGTGCACATAGTCACACGCAGTCAAGAGTTAGAGTTCAAATTACGGGGTATAAGGAGCCACAAAGGAGGGAATGCACCCTCGGCTAGTAGAAAGAGTTGACGTGTTTTCTGTTCTGTGCTGAAAGTATCTGATACGGTATGTGCTGTGAATGAATTGACTCGAGTGCTGTGAGTGAACGTGCGCCTACTCGCTCCGCGAGGAAGCAAATACGAGTGTTGACCCCGAACGTACGTTTCCTGCTCAGGCGACTGCAGTCGGCTACTGAAGGGGGAAGCGCCTTAGACACAAACGAATTGTTGACTGAAGTATCAGACTGTAGATTTTAACTGTTGTTGAAATAATATATCTGTATTGCAAAGAGTACTGTTTTCAGGAGTGACAATGGGTAACGGGTCATCAAAGCCCAAGAAGGTAAAGGAGGGGGAGACGCCCCTAGAATATATGGTGCGAAATTTCGATGCATTATATAAAACTCATGACTATGGTGTAGAATTGACAAAAGAAAAGCTAAAAGTAATGTGTACAGTTGTGTGGCCGTTATTAGTCCCAGGATGGCCAGAACAGGGGTCAATGGACCCGGAGTTGGTACAGAAGGTACATTCCCAAGTCACAGAGCAGTACGGACATCCTGAACAATACCCGTATATAGATATATGGAGATATTGTATTAAAAACAAGAGTCATTTTATAATGATAGCGGGGAGAAATAAGAAGCAGGACCCCCCAAATAATGAAGAGAGAGGGAGACCGGTGTTAGAACAACCGGAAGAGAGTGATGGTCTGCCCCCGTCCTATCCATCATGTTATGGGGCAGCTAGGGAAGCTCTGAATGCCGCGGTTGCGCGGGCGGAGAGGGGGGAGCGGGCAGCTGCTGTGTCTCGGTCAGCTCCCTCTGCTCCGTCCCGAGTGGCTGCGGAGGAAGAGCAGGGCGCAGCGGGTGGAGGGGACAGAGAGGCTCCACCAGAGAAGATTGAGATGCCCGATGGGAGCGTATATAAATTAGTGCCCCACGGAATGGTGATGAAAAAGAGGATGAGAACCAGGGAGTTACCACACGCGCAGCGAATAATATACATAAACCACGGGATCTGTACCAACACAATCCCACAAGAGCGCTATGCAGTT
This sequence comes from Leptobrachium leishanense, assembly GCA_009667805.1. Classification (NCBI taxonomy): domain Eukaryota; kingdom Metazoa; phylum Chordata; class Amphibia; order Anura; family Megophryidae; genus Leptobrachium; species Leptobrachium leishanense. The sequence continues at coordinate 11,148,499 of CM019068.1, read as the reverse complement.
GCCTTTGCGGAGGTGCCAGGCCCCCCATTAGCGGATGGGAACCCAGGGCCAATGCAATACACATACGTCCCATTCACGACAACAGATCTTTTTAACTGGAAAACACACACACCACTGTATTCCACAAATCCCGCAGCAGTGGCCAGTATGATAGAGTCAGTTATGCTCACACATAACCCCACATGGGCAGATTGTCAGCAATTAATGTTGACAATGTTCACCACAGAGGAAGAGCCCGAATAAATAGTAGCGCGCAAAAGATTTTACTCGCCCAAGCCGTAGCAGATGCTAAACCTCATCCAGAAGCGTGGGCAGAGGAACACTACCCCAAAACAGATCCTAAATGGCCGTACAATACAGTTGAAGGAGTTGCCCATCTGCAGACATACAGAACCGCTGTAATTATGGGTGTTAAAGCGGGAGGGAAAAAGCCCACAAACATGGGAAAAATAGCAGATGTGGTGCAAGAGGTTAAGGAATCCCCAAGTGCGTTTCTAGAGAGATTGCTGGATGCGTACAGGATGTATAGTCCTATTGATCCTGAAGCGACGGAGAATCAGAGGTTAATTAACTCTTCGTTTGTGGGTCAGTCACAAAGGGATATACGGAACAAAATACAGAGAATAGATGGGTTTTTGGGAAAGGTATTAGCGAGTTAGTTGAGATCGCTAATAAGGTGTATCATAACCGGGATTTAGAGGAAATAAAGAAACAGAAGGGACATACCGGGGTGGTTGGATACATGGGGAATGGTGGAGGACGAGGTGGCCCAGACAGAGGGAGGGCAAGGGGTAGGGGGGCTAGAGGAAGAGGTAGGGGAGCCCCTAGGGAACCCCTAGGACCCAATCAGTGCGCGTGGTGCCGGGGTGAAGGTCACTGGAAAAACGACTGTCCTGCATTTTTGGCTAAATTTGGGGGACAGGGTGAAGTTGGGGAGGCGGGAGGTCAAGCCCCTAATGGCCAGGTAACAGACGGAAGGTATGAAAGAAGTGAAGGGAATGGAGCGGGGTTTGTGGGACTGGCGGGGACATCATTCGAAGGGCAGGATGCATATTGACGGGGACCTGGGCCCATCCCGCTCGGTAGCCACGAGCCCACGGTCACAATGAGAGTGGGAAATAAAGATGAAGTTTTTATGGTTGATACTGGTGCCGAATATTCTGTTGTAACTAAACAAATTGCACCTCCAATGGGAAATGAGGTTGATATTATGGGAGCAATGGGAGTGTCTGCTAAATATCCTTTTCTTGCTTCTAGAAAATGTAGTGTGGGTGGGCATAATGTTGAACATGAATTTTTGTATATGCCCGAATGTCCCATCCAACTCCTGGGGCGGGATATCCTGTGCAAATTGCAAGCCCAAATTACGTTCCTTCCCGGGGGTCACGCTCAATTAGACCTGCCGAGAGTGGCGGCTCTGCTCGGCAGCATAATCCAGCCAGTCCGCACAATCCACAATCTGTGAAAATTGCAGTAGTTATGCCAAGGGAGGAAGAATGGCGCACGGCACCTACTCTGCCTGCCGCGCCGGATCCGCATGCACTACTCCTTGAAATTCCTGGGGTATGGGCGGAGGAAAACCCGCCAGGACTTGCCATAAACATACCCCCGGTATATGTGGAATTAAAGCCCGGCGCAACGCCTGTGGCCCTAAGACAATATCATATCCCACAAAAAGCCAAGCAGAATATACAAATACATTTACAGAGACTTAAAGATAACGGCATATTAAAATTCTGCGTGTCACCATGGAACACACCCCTATTGCCAGTACTGAAAGAAGGCACACAAGAGTACCGCCCTGTCCAAGATTTACGAGCTGTCAACGAGGCCACAGTAACACTACACCCTGTGGTTCCTAATCCATACAATTTACTGGCGTTAATTCCCGGAGATACACAATATTACACAGTGCTTGATTTAAAAGACGCTTTCTTTTGCATCCGTCTGGCTCCAGCAAGCCAGCCCCTTTTTGCATTTCAGTGGGAAGAGTCTACCACGGGGGCGCGCCATCAAATGACGTGGACGCGCCTCCCTCAAGGTTTCAAAAATTCGCCCACGATTTTCGGGTGCGCGCTCAGCCAAGATCTCCTCGCCTTCAACGCTCAGCCAGACAAAGTAGTGTTACTACAATATGTTGATGATTTATTACTGGCTTCTCCCACAGAAAAAGACTGTTTATCCGCCACAAAAGCTTTGCTACATCTGCTAAGCCAAGCAGGTTACAGAGTTTCTAAAAAGAAAGCACAAATATGTAAACGCAGTGTAAAATACCTGGGCTTCCAGTTAACAGGTACCAAACGTGCACTGGGGGCAGAAAGAAAAGAAGCGGTGTGCCGCATACCCCAACCAAAGACCAGGAGACAAGTCCGTGAGTTCCTGGGAGCTGCAGGCTTCTGCCGCCTGTGGATCCCCAACTTCGCAGATATTGCCAAGCCGCTTCATCAAGCCACCAAGGGGGGAGAACTAGACCCCTTTCATTGGGAAGAAGAGCAAACAGCAGCGTTCCTGAAATTAAAGACTCTGCTGATGGAAGCTCCTGCACTGGGTCTGCCAGATCATAGCAAGCCTTTCCAGCTGTTCGTACATGAACATAATCAAACAGCGACAGGAGTATTGGTCCAGACCTTTGGCTCATGGCTGAGGCCTGTGGCCTACCTCTCCAAGCAACTCGACCCTGTGGCCTGCGGCCTACCCCCATGCCTGAAAGCAGTGGCTGCCACCGCAATGCTGATAGCAGAAGCAGACAAGCTGACCCTTGGACAAGTTCTTCATGTCAAGGTGCCCCACGCTGTCAAGGCTCTGCTGGATGTAAAGGAGGTTACTGGTTCAGCAACAGCCGGATGACGAAGTACCAAGCCATGATGTGTGAAAATCCACGGGTTCATTTGGACCTCATCGCTACCTTAAACCCTGCTACTTTACTGCCTGACTGTGAAGAGGATCCAGATCATGAATGCCTCCAAGTTATGGAAGAAGTGTTCAGTAGCAGGCCAGATTTGAAAGACGTACCCCTAGACAAATACGATCTACAGCTATTCACTGATGGTAGCAGCTATATGGATGATGGGAAGAAAGTCTCCGGCTATGCAGTAGTCTCAACAGAAGAAGTCATCGAAGCAAAGCCACTGCCAGGCCATACATCTGCACAATTGGCTGAAATAACAGCTTTAACCAGAGCCCTTGAAATTTCTGAAGGCAAAAGAGTAAATATCTATACAGATTCCAAGTACGCCTTCATGACAGTCCATGCACATGGTGCACTCTACAAAGAAAGAGGCCTACTCACGTCTTCAGGACAACAAATCAAATATGCGGCTGAAATCGCGGCCCTCCTGGAAGCAGTGTGGAAACCAAGTGCTGTCAGCATCATGCACTGTCGTGGCCACCAAAAAGGCCGTGATGAAATTCCAAAAGGTAACAGACGCGCGGACCAGGCCGCAAAAGCAGCTGCAAAACCGCCACCGCCAACAGAAGATCAAGCTAAAGTATTGATCTGCAAGCAAGAACCGCAATCCTCTATGCCAAATTACGAGTTCTACATGAATTTGAGAAAGTTTGAACCCCACGGCGAGTTCATTGAAATAATACTGCACAAATGGCAAGATGATTATGAACTGTTAGAACTCAATCATGATTACATCCAATGGCTTTTCCCAACTCGGACACAAGGCCGAAATTTCTACTCTACTCCTCTAAATCCGCAAGAGACACGCCTAATGGTTAACACCTCAGAAGTTCAGCAAAGACTGCGCAGAGCCTACAAAATGATGCTGAAATTCTTCGGCGTAAAAATAGTGGGGGAGGAGGAAGACAAAGAAACAACTGAAGTTGAACGAGCAGAAAATTTCGCGTCACGTTTTGAAAATTTGACAATCAATCCTCACAATAATCTACGAATCACACGAATACTGCACAGTCTGGGAGAATTGGGAGCAGAAGAATATCAAGTCCCACTGGTGAGGTTCTTCCTCAAGGAGATCCTTATCAAGAACAGACTGCCAAGAATGAAGAAAAGTGCAATGAACTTTTTCATACCAGCAGTAAGAGATTCACAAGACAGACAAGATTTGTTATTTTTCGCATGGCGATACTATTTCCCAAAAGAAGAATTCATCTGGGGAAATCATGGAGAATTGGCACGATACAAACCAAAACCAGTGGTAGCTGCACTTCTACCGGCGCCACTGAGCGAATGGACACCTGTGTACTCAGAGAAAGAAAAGAAGTGGCTGACAGAAGAACCCGGAGGATATGGAGAAGATGGATGGTTCCAGATGGAGAATGGACGAATAGTCCTACCAGCAACACTGGCTCCTGAAATCGTAAGAGCACTTCACGCAAGTACCCATGGAGGGAGAGAAATGATGGAGCAACAGTTGGAGCCACATTTCTACGTACCAGGATTGTCAGCAATCTGCAAAGCAACAGCTCAGCAGTGTGTAACATGTGCCAAAAACAACCCGAGAACAGGCCCATCTCAACCCCCAGGGAAACAGCCAATCGGGCTATCCCCAATGGCATCATTACAAATAGACTTTACAGTGCTGCCACCCTGCAAAGGATACAAATATTTACTAGTGATGGTGTGCACTTTAACAGGATGGGTGGAAGCCTTCCCAACAAGAACTGAAAAGACGACAGAAGTGGTAAAGAGCCTGATGAAAGAAATAATACCACGTTACGGACTTCCACTCGAGATAGGGTCGGACAATGGCCCTGCATTTATCCAGAACTGTTTACAACAACTTGCCCGGCTACTGGGCATCACCTGGAAGCTACACACTGCCTACAGGCCCCAAAGTTCGGGAAAAGTTGAAAGAATGAACCGTACCCTAAAGACTTTGATGTCCAAACTGTGCCAAGAGACGTCACTAGGCTGGTTGGACTTGCTGCCGATAGTCCTTTTGCACATTAGGTGCAGACCAACCCCCCAATTGAAGCTAAGTCCGTACGAACTTATGTTTGGACGGCCAACCCCTCTGATTAATGGACTAAGGGGGGACCTTCGGGCATTGGGAGAAACTAAACTAAATGATCAGGTAGTAATGCTGGGTAAATCAATGCAGAAATTAAATACTTGGGTGGGGGATAATATACCGCATTTTCTGTATCCTTCACTGCATAAGTATTGTCCGGGTGACTCAGTATGGGTAAAAGAGTGGAAAAATGATCCACTGGGTCCAAAATGGAGAGGTCCTTATCTTGTCCTGTTATCAACCCCTACAGCAGTAAAGGTTGCCGAGGTGGTCCCGTGGATACATCACTCCAGAGTAAAAGCAGCTGCAGCCAGTCCTGAGCCAGCATGGAAGGTCGTTACCAACGAGACCAACCCGCTGAGGCTGAAGCTGACAAAGACCACAGCCATGAGCACCTAAATGATCCTAACCCCGATGATTCAGAGGATCAACAAGTGGGTGTTTTGATGGGCACAGGTCCTGACCACCCGCCAACGGGGGATACCCACAGGGTGCTTTTTAGGGGCCCGGCCCCCACCCTTGATCATCCAGAAATGTTCTTTACTTTTGAAATTCCGGTGGGGAGGGATTGGGTTTATGTGACTGTGAAAAGAATTGCCCAAGGAATTCTGACATTCGGGGCATTTGTGGTGCTGATTTTATATCTTGCTAATCTGATTTATGGACTCTCACGTGGAGCATGCCCCAATTGTACAAGCAACGTGGGGAAAGTGGATATTTCCCATATCTGGAATGGTACGCACCCGGTGATGGAGAACCGTACCATGTGGAGACAAAAACGAGAAATATCATCCGAGATATTGCCAAGAGGACATTTACTTGTGCAATTTAAATATGACTATGCTAAGAAATCTGGGCAGGAGCATGTTGGGTGTGCAGCAGAATGCACCCAGAGACAATTCATATCCCATTTGCTTCTGTTCCAATGAACCTGAGTATGTTTGCATCAGGGAATATCACAATACACTCTTTTCGGCCACCCAGAGAACAACCAGAAATGTATGAGGCCGGATACCCATAATAGGGTACATATATCCCCAGAATGGTGTTTCCAAATAGGGCCAGATAGAGACACACATAAGAAGGAAGGGTGTTACTCAAGCAAATTCAATTGGACATCATACATATACACAATTGACACAGAGGGACACTCAAATTATCTATACATACAGTGCAGAAAACTCACGAGTGAGCAAGAAGAAGTAATTGCAAGTGAGTCTGGAGGGATGCAGAGTGTGCTGGAAACGACGAGACGAATGAGGCGAATGATGTTGGAACATTACACCTATCACCATTCATGTTAGAAGAGGGATACCAGGTGTGTTGTGGGAGAGTGTGTTACACATGGGTTCCACCAACAATAACGGGAATGTGTTATTTGGCTAAGCTGGTCCCAATTCAGAGACTAAGGGGAGAAGACACAAACACAGACACTGAACTGCACCCTAGGTACCCACTGGTGTTTGAAAGACCGAAGAGAGAGTTGTTTGCAAAGATGGATCGAATATGGACATGGTTGCCAGCATGGACTGGATGGGGAGGAGAGATGATGAGGAGATTGAATAGCTATGTCAATCTAATGGATGAGATTCTGAATAGAACCAGTATGGATATCCAGCTGCTGAATCTGGAAATGCGAGAGTTACGAAAGGTGCAGATGATACATGATATGGCGCTTGAGCAGATCAGTGCGGCTTTGAATGGATTGTGTGAGATGACAATGCATTATGAATGTTGCACCTTCATCAGAAACACTACACACGAAGTCCCAGACTATTACCAGGTAATTCAAGATCACCAAGAAAAGGTAGCACAGTTGCAGGGCACAGCCAGGAGGATTGCTGCCGAGGGCTGGAATCCGCTCCGTGGGTTTGGAGCAATGGGAGAATGGTTTGGATCGATCCTGAGATTTATCTCACAGATTGGATCCATGATACTCATGATAGTGGTGGTCTTGATCATAGGGATACTGATATACCGCATAGGGCTATGCATATGGCCACTGTGCAAGACAGCACTGACACCCACACAAACACAGAAGATACCACTGATAATTCCACAGGGAATGTTCCCAGTGAACGGAAAGCCCCCCCAGTATGCAGAGTTTCAGAATAGTGGAGTGTAATGGCTACAAGTGCCAGGAAAAAGATCCTGACACTTGAGCCAAGGGGGGAATGAAGGAGAATCAGGCTGGAAGATGGTTGCTACTATGAGCCAGGCAGCCATCTTGTTCAGAATATTGGTTCACCAGTAAATAGAATAGATTTTATTTAGATGAGAAGAGCAGAGCTTACATAGAATTTAAGGAATGTGTGTTAGATTAGAAAAGCTAACAAGAAGACCAGGCAGAATCCGGCCAGCTCTTGGCACGGAGGGACAGGAAGATTTATGAATGAGGCAAGGTCATTGAGATGTGCAGAGGAACAAAGAGAACATAGAAAACAGACCAGGCCCCAGGCTATCTGAATAAACAAAGCCTATAGGGAGGGAGGCACTGCCCGGAGAAAAGACAGCACAACAAATCACAGACTGTCAAACTAACATGAAGTGTATCAATTTATAGTTAGATGTGGAATGTTCTTTGTGTTTATGCTAATGATGGGAGGTATTAACCCACGTGGGGTGGAATAAAGTGTCATCGGGAGGTGGGCTAATTGGGATGTACCTAATTACGTATTTTTGGTATAAGACCCCTTGCACGGGGTGAAAGGGGGGCTCACTCTTTGCGATTCAATCCTGTGTGAGCACTTGTGTGACGACACAATAAACGTTTGCCTTTCCTGAAGAGACTCGTGTTTGGACAATCCTTGCTTGTGTCTGGTCCGGCGCCGTTTTAGAAGTGAACCAGTCTGACTCCGGTTACAATATCAGATACATGTATCCCCAGACATCAAACCCCAGATACATGTATACCCAGATATCAGACCCCAGATACATGTATATCCAGACATCAGATACATGTATCCCCAGACATCAAACTCCAGATACATGTATACCCAGACATCAGACAACAGACACATGTATACCCAGATACATGTATCCTGCGTGCAAGATGATAATTCATAATTTGGTGGACAGGGATCTCTGAGTTCCCACACTTAAGTGGATTTGAAAGTAAGCCTTAATAAATCCAGCCTGGTAAAAGAAGCATTTTAGCAAGGGAGACCATTCACTTATTACAGCGGTAAGAAAGCAGATTGTACAACAAATGCTTATACCGGCTATTGAGTAATTGAGTAATCTTTCATGCCTTCATGATGAAGCATTCAAATGCACATAAATGATTTCTTTTAATTGAGACAAAGAAACCAGGAGCAGAGAGAACACCGGGAATGATGCATGACTGTGCTTTTAATAAAAAAACAGATAGTACAACAAATGCTTATGCCCGCTATTGAATACGGAGATGTAGTGTATAGGGATGAGCTGTTCGGGTTCGGACGGTTTGGAGTTCGACCCGAACTTTGGCAGTTCGAAAGTTCGCAAATTTCGAACTTTTTGGGCGTGTTCGGTTCGGGTTAGAAAAAAAAAAGACATTTTGAAAAAAGTATAGAAAATGCTTAAAAAAATACTAAAAAATCTAGAAATAAAGAGACTCTTTACTGCAGAATATTATAAGCAACGGTTTATTAGATATTTAATTAAAAACTAATGTGTACGTGGAAAGATTCTCAACTCTAAATGACCTCTGGTCACAAACGGGCATAACACCAGGTGTTTTTAGTCTGGTAATCAATTTGATACATTGTACAATATACTGAGGGTGGGGTGGTGTCTGCTTCTGATTGAGATTTGAGAATTAATTTCCCTAAAACATCCTAATATGCTGCATTTAACTGGTGTTTGAAAAAAATCTAAAGCAATGTTATTTTTCACCTCGGGATTAAACATTCACAGGGTTATTCAGAGAGCGGTGAAAAGCAGGAGAATAACTGGAGAAGTGAAAATTCTAGGTCAAAATTGCCAAACCAGAAAATTTCTCCCATTTAGGCTGGGGTCAGACCAGCGCACTTTTAACGTGCGTTCTGGCGCACTTAATTACGGCCGCACTAGCAGCAGATGACGGGCAATGACAGCCAATATACGAAGTACGGTCGCACGAAAGTCCGGCCGCGCAACGCAAGTGGAAAATGAACGCATTTTTTCGAGAACGCAGAACCGCTAGTACGGACGTACAGAGTGCGCTGCGTCCACTAGCGGCATGTGTGCGTGATTTGGAGACGTCAGACCCTGCTCGTGTCCGGCCAACATAACGTCCAGACACCCAAAGTTTCCTGGTTTGGATCCGTAAAAAATCACGCACGAAAATGCGCATCGTATGACCGTTTTCGCGAATTCCGTGAAAAAAAACATCAATGCGTTCGGACGCACTTTTTTACGTTCGCGCGTAAAAATGCTTTCGTTTGACCCTAGCCTTATCTCACTTTCCAAATCGGCTATTTGGTCTAGATTGTTCTCTTCTCTTGCCAGTTCTCCTGGCTTTCACCTCTCTCTCAGGGTTGTTCAGAGAAAGGTGAAAACCAGGAGAATGGCAGGAAAAGAGAACAATCTGGACCAAATAGCCGATTAGGAAAGTGAGATAAGGCTAGGGTCAGACTAACGCATTTTTCGCAGCGACCGTCAAAAAGTGCGTCCGAACGCATTGCCGTATTTTTTCACGGATTGCGTGAAAACGGTCATACGATGCGCATTTTTGTGCGTGGTTTGTTACAGATCCAAACCAGGAAACTTTGGGTGTCTGGACGTTATGTTGGCCGGACATGAGCAGGGTCTGACGTCTCCAAATCACGCACACATGCCGCTAGTGGACGCAGCGCACTCTGTACGTCCGTACTAGCGGTTCTGCGTTCTCGAAAAAATGCGTTCATTTTCCACTTGCGTTGCGCAGCCGGACTTTCGGGCGACCGTACTTTGTATATTGCCCGTCATTGCCCGTCATTTGCTGCTAGTGCGGCCGTGATTAAGTGCGCCTAAACGCACGTTAAAAATTCGCTAGTCTGACCCTAGCCTAAATGGGAGAATTTTTCTGGTTTGGCTATTTTGACCTAGAATTTTCCATTCTCCAGTCATTCTCCTCCTCTTCACCGCTCTCTGAATAACCCTGACAGGGTTATTCAGAGAAAGGTGAAACTCAGTAGAATGACTGGAGAATGGAAAATTCTAGGTCAAAATAGCCGAACCAGAAAAATTCTCCCATTTATCTCACTTTCCAAATCGGCTTTTTGGTCTAGAAGTTTCCATTCTCCTGCTTTTCACCGCCAAAAAATCAGTAAACTTTTTCTGCGTGTCCGAAAATGTCTCCTCTTTTCATACAGACTGCCGCCCCAAGCAGTTGTTTATGGATAGATTAAAGGAAAAGCATTTACCGTCATTTGAAATGTCATTTTTTGGTTTTTTACATATTTCTATACATCCTAGAAATCCGCCACTTCACGGGCAGGTTATGGGGACCTCCTAGACACGATATTTGAAGGAATTTTTCATTTTTATTTTTTACCCTTATTTCATGGAAAACTCACTGTCCCTTTAAAAACGTTTTTTTTAAAACTTTTTGTCCCTGTTTCCGGTCCCCCAGGGCACTACCCGGACCCCCATACACCTTTTATGGCAAATATGTAGCATATATGCCCTCTTGGAGGGCACTCTAAAAAAACGAATTTTCAGCCCCATTGACTTGCATGGGGGTTCGGGTTCGGGTTCGGTCCCGAACAAATGGGAAGTTCGGGTTCGGGCTCGAACCGAACTCGGGGAGTGTTCGGCTCATCCCTAGTAGTGTATGCAGCCGCCCCACAAACACACCTTCATAAATTTACTACACTGTATAACTCGTTCTGCCGCTTTGTGCTACAATGTAACGACATGACCCACCATTGTGACATGTTAAAAGAGCTAAACTGGCCATCGCTGGAATCCAGACGCACCGTTCACCTTTCCAACCTGGTGTTTAAGAGCTTTTCTGTAAACCTACCACCCTACCTGAATAGGCTGCTTCCCCCAGCAGTTCCCTCATCCTATAACCTCCGATCCAGGACCTGCACCTTTCTTTTTGTATTGTGGTATTAAAAGTAAGTGCTCCTTGTTGGTCAAACATTTTCCACTCATTGTTGGTCAAATATTTCCCACTCATTGTTGGTCAAATATTTCCCACTCATTGTTGGTCAAACATTTCCCATGGCTTCAAATTGCTTTTAAACATGAGCAAAAGCAGTAAAAATGAGCTCAGTGCATAGCGGTGAAATGGCTCAGCACTCAGCAGTGAAAGGGTTAAAAACCTTTTTTTTTTAAATTCATTGTTTCCTGTCCCCCGGGGCAGTACCCGGACCCCCATACACCGTTTATGGCCAATATCTTGCATATATGCCCTCTTGGAGAGGAACCTAATTTTGGAACGTTCGAGCATGGACTTGCATGGTGTTCGAATCGTGTTCGAGTTTGCGGTCAAACTTTTTCGGGTGTTCGAGTTCGAATGTGAACTGAACGCGGGGGTGTTCGGCCCCTCACTACTCCTTATTGTTCATGGTGGTGGCAAAAGGAGTGAGTCCCCCTTTCCATCACGTGTTAATGGGAAGGAAGCCGAATGGTTAAACATTAACCCCTTGTTACACCCTCTGTACTTGCACTCCTATTTTAACCCTTTGGTGTCCTTTAAATTCTTTCATGAATCCAGCGCTGGTCTCTCTCTGAGCCCTGCAGGATGAGACATGCCGCCAATATCAGAACGTCACGTGACTGTAAGGGGGCTGGACGCTGCAGCCTATCCAGTGCTCTTAATGCTGGAAGGAGGGGCCTAGTTTCCAAGTGTCCTGAAGCCTTAAAACAGCATGCAAGTTCTGGACAGGACTGGGTTCCTGCTCTCAGAGGACTGAATCGGCCCCTGGAGGGGGGAGAGGAAGCAGGGAGCTCAGTGCAGATAAAATTGTGCGTTCCCACTGCGCAGAGTGTCCCTTTAACATCTTAAACTTTATTTATAAATAATAAAATACACCCTTAAAATACTGCTGACAAGCCTCGGCAAGGTTTTACCTTCTTATTATTGTGCCATGAGATGAAAAGGTTGAACATCACTGGTCTGCAAGGGCATGCGAGACGTGTGCAGCCAGCAAGCCCTCCCGATTAACCCCTCGCCCTCTGCCATCGGGCGAGGATAGGAATAAATAATGAATAAGCTGAAATAACGCCCAGGATTCTATTTGTGACAACAATTTATCATGTTTATATTTTGAAGCGGAGGCTGTTAGACCCACGTGAAACTGATTCGCTCGGAAATTGTGACAAATGTCTCCCTTTCACCTTCCCAGAAAATAATTAGCAGTGGTGTAATTAAGAGGACGTTTATCTAGGAAAAGCTATTTTATTCTGCTAAAGGGCATCACGGAAGCCGGAGGTCGCTACAAAATAACAGAGGTCAGGGAACCAGCATGCAAATTATTGAGTTCCCCTCTTCCTCCATCCAGAATCTGTCACACCAAGATGTAGCTGTCGGGATTTATTAGTCGTGCCCAGTAATTTTGCCTTCTACCCACCCATGCAAAAAATCTTTATTTGTGTGGTAGGTGAGGAGCGAGGCATGCGTGACTTACAAATAATGCATTTGTTGCTTCCGGATGGAGTCCTTCAGATTGTATTATTGTATCAGCCTCTGTCCAGAGCTGGATTGAGATCTTTATGGGGCTGGAGCTGGGGATTTGATCCACCTGTTTTTGGAATCTGGTGAAATTGGGGCAGATATGTATATTTAACTGTGGTGATAGGTGTTTGCAATTTTTGCAGATACGTATATGTATCCGGGCAGACATACCACCGCCACTTACTTCAATAAACATGTGAAGGGTTGTGTACTGTCAGACTTTCCCCTAACTTCTCTTCCTTCAAACGCTCCCTTAAAACGTTCCTATTTAGGGAAGCCGACCCCCCAACTCACTGACGCAACCATCAATCACTCTCACCTTACAGTCCTCTCCTCCTGTTTCCAACCCCAACCCTCCCAGATTGTGAGTTCCTACGGGAATAGGGCCCTCATCTCCTCCTGTACTGTTTGTCAAATGTTATTCAATGTATTGTAACCCTGTCTATACTGTGCTTATTGTACAGCGCTGCGGAATATGCTGGCGCTTTATAAATAAAGAATAATAATAATAATGGTCAGATGGGTGCTTTAGGAACCATGGAGTAGACACGTGCGTTTCGTTTCTTTCCGAATCAAAATTCGGACGAAAATTAGCATTTTTATATTACGAAAGCATTTCCAAAACGTGAAAATTGCCCGACCGAAGATTCGGATCAGTCCGAAATTACGAATAACAGTAACATAACGAAAAAACGAAACGAAAAAAAAAATGGAACAAAATGATCTGAAAAGATAAAAAAATGGAACGAAAATTATCCAAAACGGGACAAAATGTTCCGAAAGGAATAAAAACTGGATTTTTGTTTTCAATAAGGCCAATAGGATTCGCCCTATTAAATCTGTCGAACGAACCGCCGAAAATGAGGGTTAGAAATTAGGGTCAGAAATTAGGGTTACAATTTTTACCGCGTCTAAACCTAATTTCTAATCCCTGATTTTCGGTGGTTTCGCTCGACAGATTTAATCTGGGTATCCTATAGATTTCAATGTAAAAAAAATCACAGTTTTTATTATAAATTTATTCAACCTTTTATTCTTTTCACTTGTAGCAAAAAGTAATAAATAATAAATTATTTATTTTTTAGGATATTTTAGTAATTTTTCTGGATTATCATATATTTATTTTACAATAACGAGGATTTTTTTCTTTGCCGAATGCAAGAGACGAGATCCTGCAGGTCATGTGACCCAGCAGCAGAAGCCTCCATTGTGCTAGCGCTGCCGCGAGAATCCTAGAGGCTAGCGTCCGTTCTGGGACAGGCTGCAGGATTCAGCGCCTGCCTTGCAATCCACTTGTAAAATGGGGACGCTTAGAGATTTGAGAGTGCATCTTTTTTCCCCTAGTGACCCCATTTTAGCATAGGGCACATGAGAGTGCCCTTCATGTCTCTATGCCCCGTTTCATGTCTTTAAGCCTTCATCTATGTCCCTATACCTTTATTTAATGCCTCTAATGCTTTTAATGCCTCTATGCCCCATTTCATATCTCTATGCCCCAATCTTGTGCCCTCATTTCTGACTTTCTTCCCCAACTGCTGCTAATTCAACCTGCAGATCTGTTCTCCCCAGCAGCACACATCTCTGTAATTCTCAGCCATAGCAGCTGCAATATAATACAAGAAGAGCCTGACATCTCGCAGGAGACACGGCAAGAATCCAGGAGTTGCACGTTGCGCATTACAGATCTCTGAATGATGCAAGCTGTACCTCCTTGGTTGCCGTGGGTCTATTTTGCACAGTGAGCATGGAGCTGCAACAGCCGCTATCTTAAACCCTGACTATGCCTGATAAAAATGAAAAGGGAGATGCAGGGTTAACGACCAATAATAATTATCATGTATGTTTTTTTTTTTAAATGACTTGTTCTGCTCAATATAGAAGAATATTTTAAACTTCATAATACATATAGCGATTGTAATGAAAGATCATATTGACGGATGAACAAAACCTAAAAGACGGAATAACAACACAATCATGTGGACAATAACTACAATGGAAACACGTAAAGTTACATAAAAGAGCAATTTAATAAATACGCTGATACTAAGAAAATACCAAAGGAATGAAATAATGTAAATTTGCCCCATTACATTTTTTATTTATTTGTGTATCACCTTTACAGAAATATCACTGGACTTAAAGGCTGTAAACTCTAGATGGTGTCCCTTATCTGGCACAATGTCACACAGGGTCTGTATTATCAGCATACAGTCAGAAATGGCTTTTGTGTCAGTAAATGTGCTGCAGACAGATAATAAAATGGTGAGATCTCCTGCTTACACGGGGTCTGCATTATCAACATACCGGCAGATGCAGTAAATGTGCTCCAGACAGATAATAATATGCTTAAGGGGGTTTGTATTGATCAGAATGAGATTATTAGAAATGCAATATCTGTATGTGCCGCATAATGCCTGTGTATGGCAATTACAGCAACACCTTGTATCTGTATGTGCTGCATAATGCCTGTGTATGGCAATTACAGCAACACCTTGTATCTGTATGTGCCGCATAATGCCTGTGTATGGCAATTACAGCAACACCTTGTATCTGTATGTGCTGCATAATGCCAGTGTATGGCAATTACAGCCAGTAGTGTATTTAGGTTTTGTGCTGCCCTAGGCCTGACTAAACTCGTGCACCCCCTAATTTAAATTTGACACACCCCTTCCTGTCAAGGGCACACCTCTTCCTGGTTAATCCCCACCCTTCCTCTTTAAGCTCCACCTTTTCCTCTTAGAGCTCCGCCTTTTCCTTTCTTTATATTAAAAGTGGATACCAAGTGCCTACTTGTATATTTTGTATACCATTTCAAATGTATCTATTGAGATAAAGAAAATTATGAAATGTTTAAATTCAAGCATTTTTACAAAGAACAGCCACGCATGTCAAGTAAACGGGATCACAGCCGCTCTAATTGGTTGAACAATAAAATCCACAGAAACGTGCACTGCATACAGTATGAGCATATCACAGAGCTGCACAGCAATAAAACCCAGAGAAATGGGCACTGTGTATGAGCATATCAGAGCTGCACAGCAATAAAACCCACAGAAATGTGCAGTGTGTATGAGCATATCACAGAACTGCACAGCAATAAAACTCACAGTAATGTGCAGTGTGTATGAGCATATCCCAGAGCTCCAGGGCAATAAAACTCACAGTAATATGCAGTGTGTATCACAGAATCCACAGCAATAAAACTCCCAGCAATGCAATGTTTGGTGTGTGTCAGCGTTTCAGAATCCACAGCAATAAAACTCCCAGCAATGCAATGTGCGGTGTGTATGAGTGCATCAGAATTCACAGCAATAAAACTCCAGCAATGCAATGTGTGGTGTGTGTCAGCGTATCAGAATCCACAGCAATAAAATCCCAGCAATGCAATGTGTGGTGTGTGTCAGCGTATCAGAATCCACAGCAATAAAACTCACAGCAATGCAATGTGTGGTGTGTGTCAGCGTATCAGAATCCACAGCAATAAAACTCCCAGCAATGCAATGTGCGGTGTGTATGAGTGCATCAGAATCCACTGCAGTAAAACTCCCAGCAAACCGAGTGTATATGAGCACACAGCAATAATGCTGTGGAGCATCTTGTCAGCAGTGGGGTGCCACTGTCAGAGGGTGCACTGTAGCTTTGATTCCCTTCCCGGTGGGTGTTCAGTCCAAAATAGAGTCTGTGTTAACGAAAGGGCGGGCAGCTGCGCGCGTGCGTTTCCTGTGGTTCAGCCAGTCATGTGGTACTGAGACTCAGAAAAATGACAGTGAAATGCCCTGATGTTCGGTGGTTTCAATCAGCAGGTTTATTCAGGCGAACCCCATAGGTTTCAATGTTAAAAATATTCCCGTTTTTATGCAATATCTAATAAATCATTTATTATTTTAATCTGCAGTAAAAAGTCTTTACTTATTGATTTTTTTTAGTACCTTTTAGTAATTTTTCAGATTTTTTTGGCAAAATTCCCTCCCCTTTTTTTAAAAGCAGTTTTTTTTTTTCTGTAACAGAACTTTTTATTATCAATCATAGGATCTTATATGTAAATTCCAGACATTTTCGTTCAGTAGTTCTTTTGAAAACAGCAGGCCACGGGTTTCCGGTGGCAGCATTCAGCGGCCGACTCCATGCACTTTGGGGACCCTGTGGTGAATGGTGAATTCACTGCAGGGTCGGGAAATTTTATTCTCCTAAGTGCAGGGAACTACAGAACACCAAAACGTTGG
Source organism: Leptobrachium leishanense (assembly GCA_009667805.1). Classification (NCBI taxonomy): domain Eukaryota; kingdom Metazoa; phylum Chordata; class Amphibia; order Anura; family Megophryidae; genus Leptobrachium; species Leptobrachium leishanense. Next base: position 11,131,670 of record CM019068.1, on the reverse strand, counting down.
CGTCATTTCGGTGCTCTGTGAGTAACCCATTTAGTGGTGAGGTTTTTTGCTGCCCCCTGGAAAGTGAAATTGAAAGTGTAAATTAGTGAAATCTCAATGTATCCTCCCTGGTAAAATACTTTGCAAAAGTAAAAAAAAAAAAAAAATTTTTTTTTTTTTTTTTTTTTAGGGGTGGGGCCACCCAGTGCGGGCCGCCGCCCCCTGGAAAGTGCCGCCCTAGGCCTGGGCCTAGTCGGCCTAGGCCAAAATACACCAGTGATTACAGCAACACCTTGTATCTGAATGTGCCGCATAATGCCTGTGTATGGCAATTACAGCAACACCTTGTATCTGTATGTGCTGCATAATGCATGTGTATGGCAATTACAGCAACACCTTGTATCTGTATGTGCTGCATAATGCCTGTGTATGGCAATTACAGCAACACCTTGTATCTGTATGTGCTGCCTAATGCCAATGTATGGCAATTACAGCAACACCTTGTATCTGTATGTGCTGCATAATGCCTGTGTATGGTAATTACAGCGACACCTTATATCTGTATGTGCTGCATAATGCCTGTGTATGGCAATTACAGCAACACCTTGTATCTGTATGTGCTGCATAATGCATGTGTATGGCAATTACAGCAACACCTTGTATCTGTATGTGCTGCATAATGCCTGTGTATGGCAATTACAGCAACACCTTGTATCTGTATGTGCTGCCTAATGCCAATGTATGGCAATTACAGCAACACCTTGTATCTGTATGTGCTGCATAATGCCTGTGTATGGTAATTACAGCGACACCTTGTATCTGTATGTGCTGCATAATGCCTGTGTATGGCAATTACAGCAACACCTTGTATCTGTATGTGCTGCATAATGCTTGTGTATGGCAATTACAGCAACACCTTGTATCTGTATGTGCTGCATAATGCCTGTGTGTGGCAATTACAGCAATACCTTGTATCTGTATGTGCTGCATAATGCCTGTGTGTGGCAATTACAGCAACACCTTGTATCTGTATGTGCTGCATAATGCCTGTGTATGGCAATTACAGCAACAGCTTGTATCTGTATGTGCTGCATAATGCCTGTGTATGGCAATTACAGCAACACCTTGTATCTGTATGTGCTGCATAATGCCTGTGTATGGCAATTACAGCAACACCTTGTATCTGTATGTGCTGCATAATGCCTGTGTATGGCAATTACAGCAACACCTTGTATCTGTACAGTGGCGTCGCTGGGTGGGGGCGGGGGGGGCGGCCCGCACCAGTTGACACCCGCGGCGGAGTGACACCGTCACCAGCTTTTTGAGATTGAGGAGGACGTTTTTTTTTTTTTTATCCGTCCGCGGGGCCGCACGTGCAGTTTACCGCCCCCCCCACCCATAGCGGCGGCCGCCGGACGGTCTTAAAAAGGCAAAGTTAGTGAGTGATCATTCATGGTCATGGAGGTGATCGGATGTGGTGGAGGATCATCATGCTGCGGCCCGCGGCCATCTTTGATGCGTCACCGTGATCGGATGGAGGATCATGCTGCCAGTGCCACCTGCGGCCATCTTTGATGCGTCACGTGCAGCGTGGCGACGGCGTGCTCGAGTGTCTGTGCAGTTAGAGATTAATGCGGCGCAGCGCGGCAGCATGATCCTCCACATCCATCCATGATGGATGGATGTGGAGGATCATGCTGCCGCGCTGCGCCGCATTAATCTCTGAGTGACACCCGAGCACGCCGCCGCCACGCTGCACGTGACGCATCAAAGATGGCCGCGCAGATCCCACCCCCTCTGATGCGTGACACCGCCCACACGCTAGAGGGAAATCAGAGCTGCGCCTGCGCCTGCACGCTGACGCCTCTCATCGGCGGCAGCCCGCCCACCGCCCTAACAGCTCCCGCGTGGCGCATTTTCTTTAGAAGCGGGCGGGAGCTGAGGCGTGTACGGTGGTGCCTCCTGCTCGGCTGCTCCCTCACCTGCTGCCTGGCTGTCTTCTTGAGGACTCGAGTCGGAGAGACAGAGTGTGACAGTCTAGACTGTGAGTCTGTGTGAAACAGCTGAGCTGACATTCACAATCACACATGATTATTTATTAACATGAATGATATTACTAAATGACATTTACTATTCATAATCTTCTAAAGTCACAATCACAAAAACAAAGAGTGGAGTAGTGGACAATTTGCAATGCTATAGAGGGGAGGGGACATTACTGTTGTAACACAGTTAAAAATAGTGGTTTTTGCCTGTGTTCTCAAATTCTAAAATTTTAGAATATATGGGGTTATTTTGAAATCTTGAGAACACAGGCAAAAACCAGTCTGTTGTTACCACATTGCCAAACCCAAACACTGGCACTTTATGAAAATAAGCCCCATAGTGTGTCAGTTTGTTTTCATTTACTCACTTAAAAAAATCAAATGGTTTAAGAAATTCTCAAATAACTGTACAACAATAATGTCCCTCTATAGCATTGCAAATTGTCCACCACTCTTTGTTTTTATCAATTAAATTAATTTGTTTAGCTTCACGAACGATGAAGAAATCCCAAACTCCCTTACTTGAGGCAGAATACCTTATGAAACCCCAGTCTCTGACACAATCTAATATAATCCTTGTCAAAGTCCAGCTAATCAACAATCTCTCACTTAATCAAGGTTCTAAAAACCTATTTGCAATCTATAATGGGCCACTCCAGGCTTTCTGGTGATCTTGCTAACTCGCTTTCAACAGATAACATTGCAAGAGACACGGGGCAGTATTACAATGTTGGTGCTAACTTAACCAGAGCTGTTGTAAACTTAAAACCTCCATAGGCTATAATGGCTCTGAGAAGTTTGCAACAGCTCTGGTTAAGTTAGCACCAAGTATGTAATATGTTCCATTGATTTTGTTGAAGTGATAAACAATTTTGTCACATTGAAGGCCAGAAAAGAGAAGTTCTGATTTATTCAAGATGTTAACAAAACGTTTGTGTATTTGTTCCAGTATATTTTTATGGCATTAAGTTTATTGCTTAAAATAAACATTTTCTAAATGTTTTAAATAAATTCGAATTCCTTTGTATTCATATGATCTGGTAATATTATGGTGTAATTTTACTAGGAATTAATATATCTACTATTGTCTTACATTTAGCGTTATATGGGAGTGCTGCATATCAGTAACAATAGTTTACATCATTTTGTGTAAAACTGGGGGGCGGCTCGCTGCTCGAGTCGAGGGGATGACACCATGAGTTACCACACCGGATGACACCAACCCTAGTGACGCCACTGTATCTGTATGTGCCGCATAATGCCTGCGTGTGGCAATTACAGCAACACCTTGTATCTGTTTGTGCTGCATAATGCTTGTGTGTGGAAATTACAGCAACACCTTGTATCTGTATGTGCTGCATAATGCCTGTGTATGGCAATTACAGCGACACCTTGTATCTGTATGTGCTGCATAATGCCTGTGTATGGCAATTACAGCAACACCTTGTATCTGTATGTGCCGCATAATGCCTGTGTATGGCAATTACAGCAACACCTTGTATCTGTATGTACTGCATAATGCCTGTGTATGGCAATTACAGCAACACCTTGTATCTGTATGTGCTGCATAATGCCTGTGTATGGCAATTACAGCAACACCTTGTATCTGTATGTGCCGCATAATACCTGTGTATGGCAATTACAGCAACACCTTGTATCTGTATGTGCTGCATAATACCTGTGTATGGCAATTACAGCAACACCTTGTATCTGTATGTACTGCATAATGCCTGTGTATGGCAATTACAGCAACACCTTGTATCTGTATGTGCTGCATAATGCCTGTGTATGGCAATTACAGAAACACCTTGTATCTGTACTGTACAGGCATTTACACTCATTATAACCCCCTGAATCTTATCCCTGTACAGCAACGACTGACCCCACAGCTCTCCCTGTATTCCGCCAAATCCCTGGTTGCTGGAATGCAGCAGTAAAGATTGTTGTTCTTTTTGTTACAGTGAGGGGGGGCTGCTCCTTTGCTGTAATACAGGGTGGCAGGAGTGAGAATTTTAAATTCTAACCTATAATTAAGTTACAGAATGGCTTGAAGCATTACTGTTTGGTTATTAATTCCTATTCACTCTCTTCCAGAAATGAGTTTTCCAATTGAGCCGATATGATTTATTATTAATCATTTGGCTTTTTTTCAATCAGTCGATAGATTATAATATTTCCCCTCAGGCATTCTGACAGATCTCTTTGGTGAAACCTTTTCTTCTCCGGCCATTCTGACCCGTTGGACTCTGCTTACCCTCTCGGTTTATATATTGCGATGTGTTTGATATTAAACCAGGGAAATACGTCAGAGGAACTTTATTATGTTTTTACAAATTGACACAAATATTTTTTGTAAAGAATATTGTTATTCGCAACAACCTAAACAACTGAAACGTTTGGTAAATTGCTAATTAATTTTCATAATTACGTTTAGTTTAGGAACTGGATAATAAATGTGCCGTCTTCCTCTCGGAGTTTCCATAGTTTACTCTTCAAACAGATGTCTAAAGAGCAATTAGTCCAACAATTTATACGCCGAAATTGAAATATTAGCGTGTTTTATTTACAGCAGATTACTTAGAAGACAATAACGCAAAGCACTGATGTCTCCCCAGGATGATATACACATATACTGCAAATACATTTCTTTACTTCATTGCTCTTTAACCCCTTCACAACCAAGTGATTTTCCAAAAATTCACTGTCGGGAACCAGTGTTTTGTGGTTTTTTTTTTTAGAAAATTAATACAGTAAGAAATGTTTGGGAATATCCCCAATGTAATCCTTACTGTAATAACCTATTTGGCAGGCTCATGGTGTCGCCTGCTGGCCAAACAGAGTTACTGCAGTTAGAATTGCAGCTTGAGGATTCGTGCATCAGCTGAGAAAAACCCGATATGTCAGGAATTTCCCCCAGCTGATTTTCAACAGTTTCAGCACCTTATGCTATAGTTTTGGAGGCATCTTCTAGACTCCAAAAGCAAATGGAATTTGTTTGCAACAAATTAATTTAATTTGTGATCACACAATATAGCCCCAGATCGTGTTAACTCGATGTCAGGCTGCTGTGTCTTCTATCTCTTATCGTGTATACACCATCACAGTAGTGTAGGGGTTAAGTACACAGATATTAAAATCATACAAAAACCTTCGATTGAGTTAAAGGGACACTACCACGTACATAAGCTGTGCATTGCAAATAAAAACGCATTATAAAACCCCTTATAAAACACATTATTGTCAGGCACGCTCACGTACTCGAGGGTTTAAAGCGGTCAGCCCTATGAAATAACAGAAGACCCAAATGCTAATTGTGATACCAGTCCTTGAGTTGCCTGGGTTATGCAATAGCGAGGGGTGAACCTGTTGTCAGGCCAACACACGTAAAGTAAAAGGTGTGCTTCAGCAGTACCAATAAAGCAATAGGTGACCCAAAACCTAGATGCGATACCAGTCCTTGAAATGGCTGGGTTCCGCAATAACTAGAGGTGAACCTATTAGGCAGGGACACACGAGGAGGACAGGAACCAGTCCCTGGTGTTAAGACACGTAGGTAAGGAGTGGTAAATATGAACCAAAGTAAGGGACAGGCAAAAAGCAGAGTCGAGTAACAATAGCCGAGTCAAGGGGTTTAGAGGTACACAAGTCGAAATAGAAAGCCAGGTCATACACAGAATATCCGTCAAGAGTTAAATATGCAAGCACTTAAGGGTCAGACAAGCAGAACCACGAAAGGGCATAGAGGAATGGCCAGAGCAAGTTTAAATCCCGCGCCCTGCCTTCCGATTGGCCAAAACGGGTCACATGCAGTAGGGAGACCCAGATGGAGGCGTGATGACGTTGCGCCGTTGGAGGGGCTACATCCGGGGCCGGCGGCGGCGCACGTGCGCATACAGCGCAGGAAAAGGACGCGGGGGAGACACCGACCCCAGAGCCGCGGGGAGGGACGCCGGGACCGCACCAGCCGCCGAGGCATGACAATTATAAAACACATTATAAAAACATTATAAAACACATGCTCCTGATTTTTTTCTTTTTTTAAAAGTAATTGCATGTAAAAAGGAAAAATAAATACTAATAATAACAGGTTTATATATTTTGTTTCCATTTTGTGGAGCTTTCTCATGATGCAACATTTATCAAAATCTCCACTATTTAGCGGTTAATGAGGAGGTGGAGGGAATGTTTAGATAAGGCTGCAGGGAGTGTATTTTGTTCTCCAGGCTACCCGAAATAAGAGCTGGCAGCTGAATGAGATAAGACAGGGAGCTTAAAAGACTTCTAATCTACCCCTGGTGATGTCCTTTGAATACATCCCACACAATACAATGATGTGAGTCAGTGACTGACCAATTCACTCCATTCTATGACCAAAGCCACACAGTGAGGAGCAAGTGATGGGAAGACACAACACAAAATATCACACAATGGATGCACCCAGTGTCACATATAGAGGAAAATATTACACAATGGAAGCGCCCAGTGACACATATAGAGGAAAATATCACACAATGGATGCGCCCAGTGACACATATAGAGGAAAATATCCACAACGGATGCGCCCAGTGGACACATATAGAGGAAAATATCACACAATGGATGCGCCCAGTGACACATATAGAGGAAAATATCACACAACGGATGCGCCCAGTGACACATATAGAGGAAAATATCACACAATGGATGCACCCAGTGACACATATAGAGGAAAATATCACACAATGGATGCACCCAGTGACACATATAGAGGAAAATATCACACAACGGATGCGCCCAGTGACACATATAGAGGAAAATATCACACAGTGGATGGGCCCAGTGACACATATAGAGGAAAATATCACACAACGGATGCGCCCAGTGACACATATAGAGGAAAATATCACACAGTGGATGCGCCCAGTGACACATATAAAGGAAAATATCACACAACGGATGCACCCAGTGACACATATAGAGGGAAATATCACACAATGGATGCACCCAGTGACACATATAGAGGAAAATATCACACAGTGGATGGGCCCAGTGACACATATAGAGGGAAATATCACACAGTGGATGGGCCCAGTGACACATATAGAGGAAAATATCACACAATGGCTGCACCCAGTGACACATATAGAGGAAAATATCACACAATGGATGCACCCAGTGACACATATAGAGGAAAATATCACACAATGGATGCGCCCAGTGACATATATAGAGCAAGATATCAGCAACATAAATAAACACAATAAGGACATTTCATTTTTTGGAGGTAGCAGCCCTTTAAAATTTGAAGGGACAGGACTTTATCATTATTTTATTCTTATTTTTATCTTTTTTTTAAGCTTTTCTTGACACACAGTGGTTGAACCTTCTGTCAGTCGTTGATACAGAATTTCACCGGCCTCTTTGGATCGTTGCATTAATCGAATCATCTTTGGATGTCAAAGAAAGGTCACGTACTTTAGAAAGAGAGTGGTATTTAGAGACGCCATCTTCAGCCTCTATCAAGAGTCAAGATAAAACCTTCCAAGTAGAGAGCGGCGCTTTGAGTCAGCGCACAGAAGATGAGATATTTATTAACCCCGTGGAAAAGTCCTGCCTTAATCTTTAACCTCCTCTTTCAGAAGATAAAAAGCCATTTTTCCACAAATTGGTTTATATTCGATATTTTGAAGGATTTCTGAATTGGGCACTTTTTTTTCTAAGGGAATCTTGTCACCTTAACAAAGTCTTGGTACATAGAGGAGGAGTTTCTATAAGTTAAAATGTCTGTTTGGCTCTTGTAAACCTTAGTAAAATGCTTTAAGATGCTGTGATTTGGGGCAAACAGCCCCCCCCCCCAGGCACAATAAGACAGTTCTGCAGTTACAGGGATATCCGTGCAGGGCTCTATGGTTTAGAATTCTAAGCATCTTGTATTTACAAACAAACTGTATCATGACTCGATTTAAATCTATCTGGAATGGAAAAAGGGGAAAAACAGAACCTGCAAAACCAAAAATAACAACAGTGCGGATAGTGAAGGATAAAGCAGTGTATGTCCCTAGAGAGCCACTCGCATGACACTTACGTGGAAGTGTTACTTACATCGCTGAGATGGCTTGGCTTGATCACACCTGAGGTCCACCTTGCCGCAGCTTCCCTCCACTTAAAAGGCTGCAATACTGGGATTTGTCAGTTTACAGAATAATTTATTGCCACCAGTATTTCAGTAAATAAACAACATAAAAATGTTAAAAACAACAACAACAAGAAAAGAGCTGAATAAACTAAAATATCAGACACTGGTAGATGTTTTTTCACTATTATCCATTGATTTCATCATCAGGAGCTAAAAACAAACTAAAATACCAGCAACTCATTCTTGTGGATCATAAGCAGCAAAACAAGAAAAGCAACTATTTAAATCTATAAAAAGTCTAGATAAAATGAAATTTGACACTTTAAGCTGAATAATTGAGTTTTTTATGCTTTAAAGCATATATTTTCTCTTCCTCTCTCCCTTCCATAACCTAATCATAGCTCCTTCTCTTCCCCTCTATAACCTGATCACAGCCCATTTCCTCCCCTCTGTAACTTCATCACAGCCTCATTTCCTCCCCCTGTAACCTCATCACAGCCCCATCCCCCCTACTTAACCTCAGCACAGCCCCTTCTCTCCCCTCTGTAACTTCATCACAGCCTCGTTCCCTCCCCTCTGTAACCTCATCACAGCCCCCTCCCTCTCCTCTGTAACCTCATCAGAGCCCCCATCCCTCCCCTATTTAACCTCAGCACAGCCCCATCTCTCCCCTCTGTAACCTCATCACAGCCCAATTCCTCCTCTCTGTAACCTCATCACAGCCCCATTCTCTCCCCTCTGTAACCTCATCACAGCCCTATTCCCTCTCTCTGTAATCTCATCACAGCCTCTTCTCTCTCCTCTGTAATTTCATCACATCCCCTTCTCTCCACTCTGTAACCTCATCACATCCCCTTCTCTCCCCTCTGTAACCACATCACAGCCCCTTCCCTATCCTCTGTAACCTTATCACAGCCCCTTCTCTCCCCTCTGTAAGCTCATCACAGCCCCTTCTGTCTCCTCTGTAATCTCATCACAGCAGCTTCTCTCCCCTCTGTAACTTCATCACTACCCCTTCTCTCCCCTCTGTAACTTCATCACTACCCCTTCTCTCCCCTCTGTAACCTCATCACAGCCCCTTCTCTTTCCTTTGTAACCTCATCACAGCCCCCTTTCCTCTCCTCTGTAATCTCATCGCAGCCCCTTCTCTCCCCTCTGTAACCTCATCACAGCCCCTTCTCTCCCCTCTGTAACCTCATCACAGCCCCTTCTCTCCCCTCTGTAACCTCATCACAGCCCCTTCCCTCCCCTCTGTAACCCCATCACAGCCCCTTCTCTCTCCTTTGTAACCTCATCACTTCCCCTTCTCTCCCTCTGTAACCTCATCACAGCCCCTTCTCTCCCCTCTGTAACCTCATCACAGCCCCTTCTCTCCCCTCTGTAACCCCATCGCAGCCCCTTCTCTCCCCTCTGTAACCTCATCACATCCCCTTCTCTCCCCTCTGTAACCTCATCACAGCCCTTCTCTCCCCTCTGTAACCTCATCACAGCCCCTTCTCTCCCCTCTGTAACCCCATCGCAGCCCCTTCTCTCCCCTCTGTAACCTCATCACATCCCCTTCTCTCCCCTCTGTAACCGCATCACAGCCCCTTCTCTCCCCTCTGTAACCTCCTCACAGTCCCTTCTCTCCCCTCTGTAACCGCATCACAGCCCCTTCTCTCCCTCTGTAACCGCATCACAGCCCCTTCTCTCCCCTCTGTAACCGCATCACAGCCCCTTCTCTCCCCTCTGTAACCGCATCACAGCCCCTTCTCTCCCCTCTGTAACCGCATCACAGCCCCTTCTCTCCCCTCTGTAACCGCATCACAGTCCCTTCTCTCCCCTCTGTAACCTCATCACAGCCCAATCCCTCATCTCTGTAACCTCATCACAGCCCTATTCCCTCTCTCTGTAATCTCATCACAGCCTCTTCTCTCTCCTCTGTAATCTCATCACATCCCCTTCTCTCCACTCTGTAACCTCATCACATCCCCTTCTCTCCCCTCTGTAACCTCATCACATCCCCTTCTCTCCCCTCTGTAACCACATCACAGCCCCTTCCCTATCCTCTGTAACCTTATCACAGCCCCTTCTCTCCCCTCTGTAAGCTCATCACAGCCCCTTCTGTCTCCTCTGTAATCTCATCACAGCCCCTTCTCTCCCCTCTGTAACTTCATCACTACCCCTTCTCTCCCCTCTGTAACCTCATCACAGCCCCTTCTCTTTCCTTTGTAACCTCATCACAGCCCCCTTTCCTCTCCTCTGTAATCTCATCGCAGCCCCTTCTCTCCCCTCTGTAACCTCATCACAGCCCCTTCTCTCCCCTCTGTAACCTCATCACAGCCCCTTCTCTCCCCTCTGTAACCTCATCACAGCCCCTTCCCTCCCCTCTGTAACCCCATCACAGCCCCTTCTCTCTCCTTTGTAACCTCATCACATCCCCTTCTCTCCCCTCTGTAACCTCATCACAGCCTCTTCTCTCCCCTCTGTAACCTCATCACAGCCCCTTCTCTCCCCTCTGTAACCCCATCGCAGCCCCTTCTCTCCCCTCTGTAACCTCATCACATCCCCTTCTCTCCCCTCTGTAACCTCATCACAGCCCCTTCTCTCCCCTCTGTAACCTCATCACAGCCCCTTCTCTCCCCTCTGTAACCCCATCGCAGCCCCTTCTCTCCCCTCTGTAACCTCATCACATCCCCTTCTCTCCCCTCTGTAACCTCATCACAGCCCCTTCTCTCCCCTCTGTAACCCCATCGCAGCCCCTTCTCTCCCCTCTGTAACCTCATCACATCCCCTTCTCTCCCCTCTGTAACCTCATCACAGCCCCTTCTCTCCCCTCTGTAACCGCATCACAGACCCTTCTCTCCCCTCTGTAACCGCATCACAGTCCCTTCTCTCCCCTCTGTAACCCCATCACATCCCCTTCTCTCCCCTCTGTAACTGCATCACAGCCCCTTCTCTCCCCTCTGTAACCGCATCACATCCCCTTCTCTCCCCTCTGTAACCCCATCACATCCCCTTCTCTCCCTCTGTAACTGCATCACAGCCCCTTCTCTCCCTCTGTAACCGCATCACAGCCCTTCTCTCCCCTCTGTAACTGCATCACAGCCCCTTCTCTCCCCTCTGTAACCGCATCGCAGCTTCTTCTCTCCCCTCTGTAACCGCATCACAGCCCCTTCTCTCCCCTCTGTAACTGCATCACAGCCCCTTCTCTCCCCTCTGTAACCTCCTCACAGCCCCTTCTCTCCCCTCTGTAACTGCATCACAGCCCCTTCTCTCCCCTCTGTAACCTCCTCACAGCCCCTTCTCTCCCAGTGTGCTGAAGGTTGCTGAGAACCAGGATTACGTGTCAGCTCATTTGCCAAAATCAAGACAAATCTCCATGGAATGTGCAGCTGCTGTTCGACCAGCCTGTGATATACAATATATTTGTGTCTAGTAAATACATTGATATGAGCCTAATGAGCATAAATACAAAATGCCCTGAAACAAAAAGGTGCCCGACCCAAGCGTATTACAATATTACATGTCAATTGATATTTATTTCAATATTTAGCTTTTCACAAATATCTTTTAGAAAATGATACCTTTCCATATATTTTATGTTGAATAAATATTTATTAAGTTATATAATTATAGAAAATTAAATAAATTTAAGTATTTTAATTCTAAAACAAATTACAAAGACAATGTTTAAAAATATTGATTTTTATTAAAAAAATCTTCTTTTTAGTTTTATAAGTTGGTGTTTAAGGAGTTTTATCATTTCTGATCCTGTTTTACGCAAAACAAGAAGCTCGGCATTCAGCTGATGGAAATTTGCATTATTTTAGAGTCGTTATTTATGTACAGAATCTGAAATGCAATGTAACATCGGTGCAGGAGGGAAAAAAAAACGTATCCACGAGATCTGTCATGGCGATATGTCTGCACAACTAGGTTGGCCGTCCCTGGAGTTCACACACACAGAGAGCGCTTTACGCGCGTAGCGCACATTAATAAACCCGCTAACGAGCGTGACCCTGTCATGCACAGCATTAGAAGCATCTGCCAGACAGATACAGATGTAGCAAAATATAAGGAATAAAAATAGCACATGTTTATCCATAATACGTGACATGTTCCTAAAGTAGATAACCTGGTTTTCTGAGCAGGATGAGAACTTTCCATGGAAGCCAACACTGTTGATGACAATTATGGCTTGTGCTCCAAGCTCGCCGTGCAGCCGCTGCAAGATCTCAGCGTTACTCTGTGATGTGTGTCATTTAAACTTGGGGTAAATGGGCCTTGAAATGTATTTGGGAGGTACACGCCTCATGTTCTATATTATTTCCCTGCCCTCTCTTATGATGAAGGCACCCTGTGCCTGTGAGGGTGCAGGATGTCTGTGTAATCTGTGTTATGTATGAATAATGTTATTGTCTATCTGTTGCTATCTGCTGATAGGATGGCTGGATGGGTTATTTTAGCCTTTTCCAGCTTCCCCTCGCAGGAATGGGTAATTAATTGTGTATTTTTGACTGTTTTTTGTTAATATGCCTTGTCGGGCACACACTACCCCATTATCTGCCATTTTAGACTGTAATCCTGTTTACCATTAGCAACTGTCATTGTTCAATCCTGTCTAGAAATGTTGACGCAATGTTTATGTAACAGTCTGTCCCAATTCTGATTATGTCTCACACTCTGAGAAGCAAACTGAAGAAACATCACATAATTAGAACCTCACAACATAATGATAGGGGAAGAATTATGATGAGGGGAAGTGGGAGACCAGGGTGTTATTTTCCATTGGTCATTAGCTCCACCTGTATATATTTACCCAAATAAAGGTGTTTGAATGTTGGTAACTGTTCAAAGCTCCCAGATCTAAAGCGGCGTCTTATTTCTGGGGGATGCTAGCAGGCTCTTTACTTATATTATTATTATTATAATAGTCATCATTTCTATTACTCAAACAGTTTCCGCAGCGCTTTACAATAACCAAAGGGAACGAGATAAATGGACATATGATGGAAACAAGAGGTGTAGAGGGCCCTGCTCATAGGAGCTTACAATATATCCATCCTTAAGCTTTGTCTAAGGATTGGAGAAAGGCACGAAAGCCTGCTGGGGACAACACGGGGGTCTGGCAAGGAAGTGGCATTAACAGATGTGACCTAGTCAAGGTGCTGAGATCTGTTACACACTCTATTCCCTATAGTAAAATAATGGTCTATACTGTATACGTTGCCCCAGGGTCCTCTGTTCCACCGCTCAAAGCCCCATGTGCCCTTTCTGTGAGTTCCTGCATTCTCTTGGTCCAAGCTGAATTAGTTTTCAAGTTATTGTTTTCCCTTGAAGCAAATCCCTGTGTTATCCCACCCCATGCTCATTTCATTGATCCCAGGTTTGTTCTCCAGGATAAAGCTCCCCTATTCAAACGGTCGATAAATTGTAAACTACCCCCAAAAAACATGACGCCAATGGATGCCATTGGTAAAACAGCAATTCCCTGCATAGCCTAACATGTGATACTGTCCAGAACCAAAAGACAACGACTGTGTTAGATCTATAGGTAGTATCTTTATTGTCGTGCAGGACATTACTGTCTGAAGCCAACGATTATAGTGAGAAGAATGGGAAAATAGGGAAAAGGAGCCTTTTCACCTCATCCTTGATTAACTAGTTACCAAACATACCCTTTGTGTCAGGATCATCATCTAGTTGGACACGTGGTTGTAATGTTTCACGCTTGTTTTTCCCGGCTTGCCCACCAGAGGGTGCCCTTCCTGGATCATTTTCCATCAGATCTGGAGGACTTCATTATGTAAACAGGAATATCCCCACCCATGTCAGCAAGAAACCCGCAGCAACCTGATACAACGTTAAACCCGTGGTGCTCCTACTCCATATTTTGGCGATTAATGAGATTCGGGAACACACAGAGATGTTGACAGAGAGTTTTAAAAAGACACATATGACTTGGAGAAGCTCCAAGGGAAGCCAAGATGTTAACCCCTTCACTACCAAGTTATTTTCCAAAAATCCTCTCTCTCGATCCTCTGGAACCTGTGTTTTTTTTTTTAAATTCATTTTTTATTAATTATAAAAGAAATATTTGGGAATATCCCCAATGTATCTATACTGTAATAACCTATCTGGGAGGGCGATGTTGCCATCTACTGGCCAAATGGAGTTAGTGCAGTTCTGGTCGCTGTGCAGGATCAGCTGGGGACAGGTCTGTTAGAGACGTTCCCCAGCTGCTTTTAAATGGTGTTACCATCTCGAGCATGGTGCTCATGGTACTAGTTCTTTGGGGGTCCCATCCGGAGCCCATGTACAAACAAAATTAATTTGCAACCAACGCATTTCGTTTGCAATCACGCAGCATAACTCCAGATCGCGTTAACACGATATCGGGCTGCTGTGTTTGCTACCGCTGATCTCGGCAGTGAAAGGGTTCATGTTTTTGGGGGTTTTTTGCAGACATCCTTAGCCCCCAATCTATTGCATCCTATATATTTTTTCTGGGCAGCATTTATGATTTAGATAGAAAAAGCACTTATGGCATCCAGGACCCCAAAGGACAGAAACCTGGTTTAATCCCGCTGACCAGTATTAATTCGCCGTATCCGGGGCTTCGAAATTTCTAATAAACTGCAAAATGCCTCCTGTTCCTGGAAATACCGACAATTCCATGTGGTCAGGCAGGGTTTACGATAAACATATTTTTCTATATTTTCGATTTTCTTTACCTTTTCATTACTCTTTTTTATCATTATTTTTTTCCTGCGCCCGCCTGGCAGGCTCTGCTGTTCGCCATCAGTTAATTATAAGGCGGACTAATGGCGGCAAAGCTGTCAAAAAGATTAGTCGGGTATTATCGCAATCCTTGCAAATTCTTGCAGTTTATGCACCTGCTCGCCGTAAAAAAAAAAAAATTATATGTGTATATATATATAAAAAAAGTTTAAGCAGGATTTATGATGAGAAGGTCTCAGAGGAAGCAGCTAGTGCTGACTCAATCTGCCCCTGATACCGTGCAATGAGATTTCCGTCAGCGACCATATGGACAGAATCGAATTAACGCAAAGTTCCAGCTTTATCCTTAAAGCATCCTCCAAAATGAAAATAAATTATCCTTTTTTTTAATTTTAATCCTACAATTTTACTACGCAGTGCGCACCTGCGCGAGCAATTATCTACTTGGTGTAAATTTTCTTACATGCACAGGTATATATATATATATTTATATGGTTATATCGTGCAGACTCTACACTCGTCCTCTCCAAAAGTTTGTTTGAGTTGGTCCTCAACTTTCAATAATGCAAAAAATGTAGGACATGGAAGGAAGTGCTTGCAGGACACCCTAATCATATTTATTCACTGTTTAACCCCTTCTATACCAAGTGAATTTCCATAAAACCAACGGCAGGACCCATTGGTTTTATGAAAACCCCTTATCATTAACACACAGTAAAAAAAAATGCAGAATTGTCTCTACTTTACATGTTCTCTGAAAGGCAGAGGGCTCCCTCTGCTGGCCAAAAAGCGCTACTGCATGTAAATTACAGCTTGAGCTCTGTGGTCCATTAAAGAAAAACGGATCCCAAAACTCATCATATAATTTGAACATATTGGCAGTTGTGCCTGATGTCTCGCTATTTTAGGGGAACGTTCTGGAGCCCATTTTCAAATGAGTTTTGTTTGCAATAATCCAAATTCCTATGCCACGTCCAAGGATAAGAGCAGATCATGTATACTCGATCTCAGGACATCTGCAGGAGATTTTGAAAACAGAGCATACTTAATTGTGGCAGTGAAGGGGTTAAATAAATGCAGTTACGGTTTCACATCATTCATTCTGGACTTGAGAAATTAATATTTGTTTTTCACTATTATTTTATACGTATTTTTTAACACTATTCAAGGAAAGGGGGAAAATTAACCCTTTTGTACTTCAATGCACTGCTCATTGTGATGAAAAATTTTATTGAAATATTTATTTGAAACATGAGATGTGAAGTTAACAATTAAATATAGAGTAAAATAAATGTTTTGCAGAGAAATTGTTGTTCTCCAATAGTTAAAACATAAAATTTACAATAAAAATATGTTCATTTTTAATTTTTCTTGTATTTTTTTTATCCTTTACAGAAATAGAGATGAAAGGTTGTAAACTTTAGATGACGTCCCATATCTGGCACAATGTCACACAGGGTCTGCATTATCAGCATACAGGCATAAATGGCTTTGTTTCAGTAAATGTGCTGCAGACAGAAAAAAAATGGTGAGATCTTCTGCTTACACTGGGTCTGCATTAGCAGCGTGCAGGCATAAATGGCCTTTGTGTAACTAAATGTGCTGCAGACAGATAATAAAATGGGGAGATCTCCTGCTTACGCGGGGTCTGCATTATCAGCATACAGGCATAAATGGGCTTTGTCTCAGTAAATGTGCTGCAGACAGAAAAAAAATGGTGAGATCTCCTGCTTACACTGGGTCTGCCTTAGCAGCGTACAGGCATAAATGGGCTTTGTCTCAGTAAATGTGCTGCAGACAGAAAAAAAATGGTGAGATCTCCTGCTTACACGGGGTCTGCATTATCAGCATACAGGCATATGCAGTAAATGTGCTGCAAACAGATAATAAAATGGTGAGATCCTGCTTATAGGGGTTTGTAGGGATCAGAATGAGAATATTAGCAATGCAATATCTGTATGTGCCGCATAATGCCTGTGTATGGAAATTACAGCAACACCTTGTATCTGTATGTGCTGCATAATGCCTGTGTATGGCAATTACAGCAACACCTTGTATCTGTATGTGCTGCATAATGCCTGTGTATGACAATTACAGCAACACCTTGTATCTGTATGTGCTGCATAATGCCTGTGTATGGCGATTACAGCAACACCTTGTATCTGTATGTGCTGCATAATGCCTGTGTATGGCAATTACAGCAACACCTTGTATCTGTATGTTCTGCATAATGCCTGTGTATGGCGATTACAGCAACACCTTGTATCTGTATGTGCTGCATAATGCCTGTGTATGGCAATTACAGCAACACCTTGTATCTGTATGTGCTGCATAATGCCTGTGTATGGCAATTACAGCAACACCTTGTATCTGTATGTGCTGCATAATGCCTGTGTATGGCAATTACAGCAACACCTTGTATCTGTATGTGCTGCATAATGCCTGCGTATGGCAACTACAGCAACACCTTGTATCTGTATGTGCTGCATAATGCCTGTGTATGGCCATTACAGCAACACCTTGTATCTGTATGTGCTGCATAATGCCTGTGTGTGGCAATTACAGCAACACCTTGTATCTGTATGTGCTGCATAATACCTGTGTATGGCAATTACAGCAACACCTTGTATCTGTACTGTACAGGGATTTACACTGATTATAACCCCATGAATCTTTTCCCTGTACAGCAGGGACTCCCCCACAGCTTCCCCTGTATTCTGACAAATCCCAGGTTGCTGGAATGCTGCAGTAAAGTTTGCTGAGCTTTTTGTTGCAATGTTTGTGAGAGCTGCACTTTGTAGCTTGTTTACAATAAGATAGTGTGAAAAGAAGAGAGATAAGACAGTGTATTTAGTTTCTCGACAGGGGACACACTAATCCTGCCTTAAAAAGATATGCAAATGAGTTATTGATATGCTAATGATTGCTTTTTAATGTATTACATTGCAATAATTGAGTTAACTCAATTTTGTGACTGAAAGGGTTAAACGACACTTGCTTAATTATGAATGACCAGAGGGAAAAAAACATGATCATAATCTTTTGTTCCACATAAAAGATGTAATTTTTGACAGAATACGTGGAAGAAGCCTCGTAAAGCAGCTGCCCTGAAGGATGCATTGTTTAATTGCCCACAATTAAACGGTTAATTCTTCCTCGTCTTACTTTTTATAGATATTTATAATTCTTTTTATTGTTTGTCTTATAGTTTTTATTATTTCGTCTGTGTAATTAAATTGACTTGTTGAGCCAAGTAAATGTTGCGTGCGTGCCAGGCGGCGTAATCCCTGCACGGTGGCTCCGCAGTCGCGCGGTAATAAATTGCTTTCTAGACACTTGAAATGTAATGGGGTCTCGTCGATGTCACATAAAAATAAAATCATATCTGCGTCGCAACAAAAATGATCTGTAAGAACTGTTTATTTGTTTGGAGGTTTTTAGTTTTTTCACCAAAATAACACTGTTTCCGGCCGTGTTTTTGTTGCCATTTAATGAGAAACAATTAGATATCAATTATCTTCATGGCGCGGCTTAAAAAGACGCGTTCCTTACAGCTGGCGGGAAAACACGGGGGGGGGAGCTCTTAGATCTGTAGAATTAAGTTTATTGCACAGGTTCTTAGTATTGATTGGTTTAAAGGACACATCCGTCTAAGCTAATAATTAACCAAAACTGGCAGCAGGATCTCAAGAGGCAGAACCGTAACGCGGGGCTCTGTAATTTCTCCTGATTTAAGTGCACGTTAAAGCTTTGTGTTTTTGAATACGCCTTTTATGTTTCCTGGAATGCGGGCGTGAAGTCGTGCGTATCTGATTAGGTACATGATTTTTGGTTGGACGAGTTGAGCTTCTGAGAGGACGGAAAGACATTTTTTCTCACGCTCAACAGACTCTGCTTTGACTTCACTTGCCTTTTGCTCTGCAGCTCTGTGATACACTCCTACACACTGCACCATTCCTGAATATGAATTTAGGGTGCCTAGTTTGATGCAGGCCACCATGAGATGTAAGGGTGTTTGGCTTGGTGTATGCCACCATGAGATTTAAGGGTGAGGGTTTGGTGTATGCCACTATGAGATTTAAGGGTGCCTGGCTTGGCGCGCGCAACCATGAGATTTAAGGGTGCTGGGTTTGGTGCATGCCAGCATGAGAATTAAGGGTGCTGGGTTTGGTGCTTGCCACCATGAGATTTAAGGGCACATGGCTTGGTGCATGCCACCATGAGATTTAAGGGCGCCTGGCTTGGTGCATGCCCTGGCTTGGTGCATGCCAGCATAAGATTTAAGGGTGCTGAGCTTGGTGCATGACACCATGAGATTTAAAGGCGCTGGGTTTGGTGCATGCCACCATGAGATTTAAGGGCGCTGGGTTTGGTGCATGTTCCCATGAGATTTAAGGGCATTGGTACCATGATGCATGCCACCATGAGATTTAAGGGCATTGGCACCATGATGCATGCCACCATGAGATTTAAGGGCATTGGCACCATGATGCATGCCACCATGAGATTTAAGGGCACCTGGCTTGGTGCATATCACCATTAGATTTAAGGGCACCTGGCTTGGTGCATATCACCATTAGATTTAAGGGCACCTGGCTTGGTGCATGCCCTGGCTTGGTGCATGCCAGCATGAGATTTAAGGGAGCTGGGTTTGGTGCATGCCACCATGAGATTTAAAGGCGCTGGGTTTGGTGCATGCCACCGTGAGATTTAAGGGCACTGGGTTTGGTGCATGTTCCCATGAGATTTAAGGGCATTGCCACCATGATTCATGCCACCATGAGATTTAAGGGCATTGGCACCATGATGCATGCTACCATGAGATTTAAGGGCATTGGCACCATGATGCATGCCACCATGAGATTTAAGGGCATTGGCACCATGATGCATGCTACCATGAGATTTAAAGGCGCCTGGCTTGGTGCATGTCACCATTAGATTTAAGGGCACCTGGCTTGGTGTGCGCCACCATTGCAGTGGGTGGGCTTACACTTGAATGGACATTCAAGTAAACCAAAAGTAAACCAATGCCTCTCTGTCCCGTTTCCACCATTTCCAGCCATGCCCCCTGGTGGTGAGAGCGATCCAGGACAGCTCTTCCCCATCATGGCTAGCCATTCTGCCCTGTGCCACTCCTGGATTCCCCAGTGGCTGTTCAGGCCTGCGATCATATGAAAAAGAGAGAAATCTCAATGTATCCTTCTTTGTAAAATCCTTTATAAATAAATAAAAATAAATAAATAAATATGTCCCATTTTTTCTCAGTCTATTCTGACTATTCTCTGATATCTGATCTTAGAGTTTATATTCCTGACTACGCCCTTGTTTATTCCCTGTATGATATTCTGGTTCCTGATTCCTGGCCTGTCTGATATACTCTCCTGGCTCTTGATCCTGTTGCTCTGGTTATGACAATTCTACTGTATGTTCCTTGTGTCCTGTATTTCTGTTTCTGTGTTTTACCCAGCAACGTTATATTATTTTTATTTATTTATTTATAAAGGATTTTACCAGGAAGGATACATTGAGATTTCTCTCGTTTTCAAGTATGTCCTGGGTAGAGGCCATTGCAAAGACCTCATTCAAGTTCAGGGATCCCTGTGGTGCTCCTGGGTATATCATCTTGCTGTATCTTGTTTAACCCTCACTCTTCCTGTTCTCCTGTATTCTTGTTGAGGTTCCCTTTCCTAGACAGAAGGCCATAAAAGGACCTTATCCTAGTGTTAGGGATCCCTTTTGCCTCCTGTGTTCTCCTTGTTCTCTAGGGATGTGCGTTTCGGGTTTCGGAATTTCGGAATTTTCACAAAATTTCCCGATTCGTGTCTTCGGATTCGGCGAATTTCCGAATGGGGTCGGACCCGAAAACCGATAGATCCGAAAAGTTTTCCGAGCCGAAACGAAAAAATTTCGGATTTTTCGAATGGACTTGAAATGTGTCAAATCGAAATTTATTTTTGCTCTATTCATGATTTCGGTTCCATTCGTGATTTCGGTTCCATTTCGGTAATTCTGGACATCGTATATTTAACTATTATCGGTTATATCGCTGATTCTGTAAATTTTGTATTTGTAAATGCGTATCACTTGTTTCTTGTGGCATTCGGGTCAGTTTAGCGTTTTTTAAATCGTTTTGTTCATTTTTTTTGTTCCTTGGCTTTCATACCATTTTAATATGATTAAATAAAGTTGTGAAATGTATATTCAATTATTCATAAGAAAAAAAGGATCTTTATTTAATAAAAAAAAACACGATAGAATCGCCAGAATTATCGTAGACACTTTGAAACGAGGAGAACAGACGTGCCGAAAAAACGAAAATTTCCGAAATTTCCGAAAAGTCGATACAAAAAACGAGCAAAGTGACCCGAAAACACGAAAAATGGTCGATATTCCGAAAAAAAAATGTACACGAAAAACGATCCGAACCGAACCGAATCGAAACAGAAATCGGTCGAAACGTGCCGAATCGAAAAGTTTAAACATCCGAACAAATCGAACCGAAAAAAGAAATTGCTGCACAAGCCTATTGTTCTCCTGCCATTCCTATTCCAGTTCTGTTATTCTTGTATCTATCTAGTATCTGTGTGCTGTGACCTGTCTATGCAGCCAGCAGCTAAACTGCCTTAAGGGCTGACTATCCCCCTTGATACTCTGTGTTTTGTTTCACATGGAGCTACAGGGGTGAGCGCAAATGACACCTGTTAACCGTGTCTGACTCCAGTGGGTCTGAAATCTGGTTCATAGAAGCAACATCACACAGATACTGCATTCAAAACCAGATGTCATAAAAAGATGGTTGTACTGATTGTTTGCTCTTCTCTGTATTAAAAGATGCCATGACTTTGTGAAGTAGCTCTGTGGAGCGCATCGATGCACTATGATAAAACCCATTCAATAAATCCCATTTTACCAGCTGGTCCTTTATTTTTAAACATCCAGAGGACCAGCAGCAAAGGGGTTAATCCTGATTTTGCAGGACAGGTAATAACCTTAATATCTGAGTGATTCGATTTGACACGTGAGAGTCGCGTTATTCATTC
This sequence comes from Leptobrachium leishanense, assembly GCA_009667805.1. Lineage (NCBI taxonomy): Eukaryota > Metazoa > Chordata > Amphibia > Anura > Megophryidae > Leptobrachium > Leptobrachium leishanense. The sequence goes on along the minus strand of CM019068.1, from coordinate 11,109,768 downwards.
TGCATTCCACGAAATGAAACGAACACATTGATCCGGGTCCTTGGCCGTTTAATACCGCGCATAGAGAATCAATCGTGATTATATGTTATTGCATTCAATAAGAGCACGCATGCAGCTTTACAGCCGGCATTACATTACGTTTACTACGGGGACCCGATGAAATACTTATCCTGATATAAACAAAAAACATATTGAATTAGAAAAGTCTAAAAATAAAAGCTATTGTTCTCCCGTGCCTAGAGATTGTACGCCGGATTAATATGTCTGGAACGCCCCGAGGCCGGATTGCTTATATCATCTTAATATTGTAAAATAACATGAAGCTTTTTTCATTTTATCGTATCATTCAAAATGATACAAGATTATTCGTACGGACTCGATGCAAAACCTCATGAATTGCGCTCCTCCTCCGTCATACAGCCTTCACAGCGGCACAGGCGGGTTGGGTTATCCATGACCTCAGGAACAGAAATCATTGGGTTTCTTTGGTTAGTTTGGCCTTTTTAGGTGTAGTATGTATCTCTTTCTGATGTTGAGATAATGTGGTGATGCTGCTTCATATGCACAGTTGCCAAAATGACATTTTTTTGGCAATGGCCTATTACCATGCGTTCAATGCATTGTACTAGGAGGGGTCATGGGTTAATGTCATGGCGGACCATAGTTTTCCAAATGGCAATAGTTTATAGTCATTTATGTCATTAAGTTATAGTGGTTTATAGTTATTATTTTCATCATGTTTTCATGAAAAGTTTTACAGTCATGACTAGTCAATATATTGTGATGGTTGGTGGCTCACAGTCATGACTAGTCATTATATTGTGGTGGCTCGAAGACATGACTAGTCATTATATTGTGGTGGCTTGAAGACATGACTAGTCATTATATTGTGGTGGCTCACAGTTATGGATAGTCATTATATTGTGATGGTTGGAGGCTCACAGTCATGACTAGTCAATATATTGTAATGGTTTGAGGCTCACAGTCATGACTAGTCAATATATTGTAATGGTTTGAGGCTCACAGTCATGACTAGTCAATATATTGTGATGGTTGGTGGCTCACAGTCATGACTAGTCAATATATTGTGGTGGCTCACAGTCAGGACTAGTCAATATATTGTGATGGTTGGAGGCTCACAGTCATGACTAGTCAATATATTGTGATGGTTGGTGGCTCACAGTCATGACTAGTAATTGTATTCTGGTGGCTCACAGTTATGGCTAGTCATTATATTGTGGTGGCTCATAGTCTTGACTAGTTATTATATTATGGTGGCTTATAGTCATGACTAGTCATTATATTGTGGCAGGTGGTGGCTCACAGGTGTGGCTAGTAAGCAAGGAGCCATAGGCGATGCTTTATACTCGTGGCTAGTCATTACATTATGATGGGTGGTTACGCTTAGTTATGCCTAGCCTAGTCATTATATTATGAAGGGTGGTGGCTCATAGTGGTGACTAGTCAATATGGAGCCATTGGTGATATTTTATCATCATGGTTATATTATGGTGGGTGGTGTTTCACAGTTATGGCTAGTAATATTCTGGGTTGTTAGCTCATAGTAACAGATAGTCATTATATTCTTATGTATGGTGGCTCAGAATCATGGCTAGTGCATATGGAGCCATTGCTGAGGTTTTATCATCACGGATAAACAATATATTCTGCTGGGGCTATATCATACTTATGTCACGTCATTTTATTCCAGTGTAAAGCAGTTATAGTTGTAACTGTGCCAAGCCTAATCATTCGATGGACGGATAAGCCATGGCAAGTCATTATATTACGCTGGCTAGAGGTTTAGCTTAAGGACTAGTCTATATAGAGGGATGGGCAGATGTTCCCATGCGCAGCCAGTCATTATATTTCTATGTAACAGAAATCACGCAACACCTGTTGCCCATTTAGTTCTGATCCCTGTTGGGTTCTGCAAGCTGTGTATGATACGAAAGGTTTCCAGGAACATCTGGCAATTCGCCGGAGCAATTCTCTCAAAGAAAGTGAAACATAAGAGACAACAAGAAGCTTTGTATTTTTGTGTATAATCGCTTGGGCGAGAGGTGAGGGCTCTGTACCTGGGTATTACGTTACGGCTCACTGCATACAGTTTGAGCAGTGACTGGGTTAACCATTTCGCCGGCGAGACTGATTACCGAGTTTCAATCCGCATCAATCTCTCTCTGTGCAACATTCAAGCTATCAACAAATCCATCAAAATGCCTGCTTAACCCCGCGTTCCCCCACTGCGTAAAATAAACATCTGCGCAGCACGACAGCCCAGTATTTACAGCTCCGACTATGCAATTCTTTAAAAGCCTGTAAAAGCACATAAACACTGTGATTCGGCGCTCCACTTCATCTCACCCACCTGCTCGGTAATACATGTGTGCAGAGGGGAGAGCGCCGGCTGCGAACGGCTCGAAAGATGCGGAAAATCAAGTCAAGAACTTGAAAAAAGGCGGCTTGAGTCACGTAAGGAGTACCGGCTTTGAGGCGATGCAAATTACACGTTGACTTCGGATGCTCGACTCGTGAGGTCAACGAGAGCGCGTTAATAAGGCCTTGGAGAATGATAGAGTGGTGCTCTAATAAAAAGAGAAAGCGCCACAGGGAGGTTACGTGTTACACGGTCGCGGTAACGTGTTACACTGTCGCGGTAGCGTGGTAGAGTCACGTTGCATGATGTTGAGTGAGTGGCCGCAGCATAGAGCGATGGAGAAGCAGAAAGTAGAAGCTCCGTTCTATCACATTAGGATTTTCTTGGACCAACTGGTTAAATAATTAAAGGACGCTCTACTCCCCCTGATCATTTTACATTTACAAAGTGGTCAGGATGTGAGGAGTGAACCCCCCCCCCAGCTCCCCGATGTGGCAGAAATGTTGGGTGAAGTGGAGGAGTTTCCTCCACCCCACCCAACGTCACCAGCAGCTGGGATTTTGAATTTGGAGATTGTAGCCGGAGTGCTCTGGGTTATCCTGCTTTTGGATCTAAATCTAAGTATTGTATAACGGACACCACTGTGAGCACTGGATTAAGCGATATTGAGTGCACGTAAGTGTACACTCTGTAATCTGATCACCATCCAATTGCTTGAAATAGCATGTTGTGTTACTGTTAACAGATTTTTGCCATCTGGATTGTTCTTACTTTTTTACATGCACATATATTATTTTCTATACCTTTATTAGGACACAGTGGTTATAGACTCTTCACATTCCAGAAGGTAATGATTCTAGAATTCTCTCAAATGGAAGAAAATACTGCTGGAAGCTTTCTGTGCTGAAAGGGACGCTCTACTCATCCTGACCACTTTAACTGTTTAATATGGTCAGGATGTGAGGAGTGCCCCCTTCCTACCAGCTGCCCAGATCTAGCGAAATCAAGGGTGAAGTGGAGGAGTCCCCCCCACACACACCCAGCGTCACCAGCAGACGGAATTTTTTAATTTTACGACTGCTGGTCACTAGTGATGTCACACAAAGAGAGCGGCCGACGTCACCCTGCGAGACCAATCGCTGTAGCGAGCGTTCTCAGAGAGGCAGCGATGGATCAGATTTGTGCATGCACGTGCAGCTCCGAACAATCACTCTGCGCATGCGCTACCGAACTTGTGTGCGTAAAGTGTGTGAGTTCCGTAACGCTGCGCAATTTGCGGTTCCTACGCTACGCAAGTTGTACCGGAGCACAAATTGAGCAGAAAGGCTTCAGGGACTTCCGAGTTCGGGAGGAGAAGAGGAGGAGCAACACACGGCGAGGGACGAGGGAGAAAGGGGGAGTAAACTCACCAAAAAAAAGGAAAAAAGAATAGTTTGGAGGCTTTCAGCGGGATCTGCCGAATTATTTAAGGACGAAAAAAGGGAAATCGATATTTTAATAATGTGACCTTTTAAATTATTTACCTTTTTTGATAAAAAATAAATAGTTCAGCTTCAGTTTCGTTTGTTTCCTCCTCAATAATCATCCTTCTTCCACCACCCTCCCTGACTCGAAGGAACACGGAGCAGAAGACCGAGGCTCGCTGAAAGCCGCAGAGGAAATACAATTAAAGGCAATTGATTAAATCTGTTTCTCACCAGCCTGGATTTATTATGGTTTACTTTATAAACCATGAGGATGACCCGACACTACAGTCTTAATCCTGTACCCGATGACTGCTTAAAGAGAACATTGACATATTGTATAAAGAACACAACAAAACCTCTTCCCGGACTCCTCCGGCCAACATTGACTGGAGAGAAAGCCAGAGCTTGCACCACTCAGGGTGTTCTGGAAATAGACAAATTGATAGTTTCCAATAGGACAATTTCGACAACGGCGAACTGCACCATATTTCGCTGTAAATTTTCCTGTATTTGGTGAGTTTGCAGGTTAGTGAATTGAATAGATGAATTGCCCGAAATTGCACCAAACGTTGAAATTCACCATTCAGTGCAATTCGGTGGCAAGTTCGGAGTTTAGTGAATAACCCCTATACTTTCCAGTATCTCTTCAGACGTTTCTCCCCTACAGTTTCGGCGATTTTTTTTCTATCTCTGGATTTCCTCTTAATTCCGGCTCCTTCCTGCCCTTTAAGATATGGGTGATATCAGGGCGAGCGTTAATTATACGATCTCTAAACCAATTACCTGCAGGAAATGTAACCTTGGGTTTTATTCCAAACGTTTCCCAGTATTAAGTCAGACTCGGTGATGCATTCATAAGCGGACTCAGCACTAAAACCTGCGCGGGGATCTACGTGATGGAGAAGATCTATAAAATGTCAAGTTAATTCCTTGATCTCTTAATTCTGTTTAACTAGCAGCTCAGAATCTCATGTATCGGAAGAGCGCCCGAGAGGGGGCTTATACTTTACCTAACTCAGCAGAATGACAACCCTAAATCACAGTTTAACGGCTGACGATCAGCCAATAATCCCCGGCTTATCGATGGCGGTAACAAAAAACACGTTCAGAAATGACACGTCCGGAAATAACGCCTCCTTTCCTTCTGCACTTTTTATTAAATGGGATTTTTGTGGGAAAAAAAGGAATGTTACATGTCCAAGCATGGAATGTCTATATTGTCCTATGGTCTGCAGAAACACAACACCCAACTGAACATAGTACCAAATAGAACCAAAACTCCCACCAAACACGAGCAAGTGACTCCATAACCAGAACGTGCGAGATCAGGCACTCGGATGATCAGTGGCACCATTTATTGGATATCACACCAAAGGTGTTTTGGCTGAAGTAGCATCCTTTGTCAAGACCATAACCAAACCATAAACTCATCAGTTAGGACACAAACTGTTCCCCGAGCAGTAGGGATGTGCGTTTCAGGTTTCGGAATTTCGGAATTTTCACGAAATTTCCCGATTCGTGTTTTCGGATGCGGCCGATTTTCCGAAAATTTTTAGATCCGAAAATGGCAGATCCGAAAAGTTTTCCGAGCCGAAATGAAAAATTTTCGGAATTTTCGAATGGACTTGAAATGTGTCAAATCAAAATTTATTTTTGCTCTATTCATGATTCCGGTTCCATTCGTGATTTCGGTTCCATTTCGGTAATTCTGGACATCATATATTTAACTATTATTGGTTATATCGCTGATTCTGTAAATTTTGTATTTGTAAATGCGTATCACTTGTTTCTTGTGGCATTCGGGTCAGTTTAGCGCTTTTTAAATCGTTTTGTTCATTTTTTTGTTCCTTGGCTTTCATACCATTTTAATATGATTAAATAAAGTTGTGAAATGTATATTCAATTATTCATAAGAAAAAAAGGATCTTTATTTAATAAAAAAAAAACACGATAGAATCGCCAGAATTATCGTAGACACTTTGAAACGAGGAGAACAGACGTTCCGAAAAAACGAAAATTTCCAAAATTTCCGAAAAGTCGATACAAAAAACGAGCAAAGTGACACGAAAATACGAAAAATGGTCGATATTCCGAAAAAAAAATGTACACGAAAACGATCCGAACCGAACCGAATCGAAACAGAAATCGGTCGAAACGAGCCGAATCGAAAAGTTTAAACATCCGAACAAATCGAACCGAATCGAACCGAAAAAAAATCGGTGCACAAGCCTACCGAGCAGCTCAACAACACAGACTAACATAACAACTGACAAAGAACCCAAAGTGAAAGGATGTTCCACCCAAATGTCAGGGCTCACCCTTCCAGTGGGGGGTCCCAGCGTGCCTGGCATCGTGGCAGCAGGCTACTGGTCCATCAGCTTTGTCTGGTGGCTCCTACGTGCCGGCAGCCATGCAGCACTCCGGCACTCATCGGGCATCCGGCCCAGGCACCTCTCCTGCTCCAGCCTGCCAGAGGTTCCCGGCACACAGGGAGAACGTCGGACATGGTGAGGCCACTTGGATTCAATTTGGAGGCATGTCTTGTACCGGGAGCTGGCGGTAGGAGGGGAAGCACACTCTCACCTGGTGGCATGCCTCCTGGCCAGGTTGGCAAGACAGAGGCAATCAGGCACCCTTTTGGCCTATGGGGCCACAGCTGGAGGCTGTAGTTCCTCCCCATGGGGAGTGTGCATCTTACTGGACTGCTACTTAAACCCACTTCTCCAGTGGGAAGGTGCTTGGATGTCTCTCCTAGTTTTCCTTCTTAGAGCATATTCAGACTGTAGAGTACCAGACCCCTTGGCTTTCCACTGACACCCTGTTTGTGAAGGGGCTGTCTTTTTGCACTTGGGGTATGAAGTGGCTGATTTTTGGAATGCGAAGGTGTGAAGGAGACCATTTTTCTTCAGAAAAAAAATTATATATATATCAGGGCTCAAAATTTCCACTCGCCTCCAGACATTTGGCGAGTGGAAATTAAGTGAGGGCGAGTGGAAATGCACACGCAGGCAGCACAATAAATTATTTTGTGCAGTTTATTCCGGCAGTGGCACCGTGCATCCCCCCCCTTCCCCAGACTGCATGGTGGCAGGGATCAGCTGCCTAACCTGACCAGCTCGTCTCTGTCACTGGCAGGGGGGTGGAGAGGAACTTCACTGCCTCCTTGTTCTGCTCACACTGGGGTCTGATGACTGGGTAGAAATGTATCTGGGGTCTGATGTCTGGGTATACATGTATCTGGGGTCTGATGACTGGGTAGAAATGTATCTGGGATCTGATGTCTGGGTATACATGTATCTGGGGTCTGATGTCTGGGTATTAATGTTATTATTGTAACTTTATCCTATATAATAAAACAGTTTGTAATGTCCGTTGCCTCAAGCGATGAGTGCGCATGCGCGACGGACATTACAAACTGTTACACACATCAAAAAAATGCCGGCATGCGCAAGTGAGGTGCGTGAGTGAGGGAGAAAAAAAAAGCGGAGCCGTTGGAGAGGTGCGCGCAAAGTGCCTCTCCCTCTTTCACCTCCTCACAACTCAGTGTCTGCCATTCTCCAGCCCAGCCATTCCCCTGCCAGTGCAGCTGCGCGCCAGCCCCACAGGTGGTGCATCATCCACGTGATCCACAGCGTGCTGTGCACACATTGAAGGGGAGGGCACAGTCGAGAGGCATGTCAGACAGTCAGAGCCTGCTGAGTGTGGATGCCAGCCTGCCTGCCAGTGCCTGCGTCCCTCCAAACTGTGCAGGAGGGAGCCAGTGGAGAAAAGCTGCCCTGGCCCGGGCCAGAGAAGCAGTTTGGAAGACTATCTCAAGCGGATGGTGAGTGGCAGCGGTCCTGTAATCCCATATATCTATATATATTAATATATATATATATATATATATCCTTGGGCCTGTTGTGATTTTACAATCTAAGAGGGTCCTGTTCCCATGAGCTTACAATCTAAGAGGGTTCTGTTCCCGTGAGCTTACAATCTAAGAGGGTTCTGTTCCAGTGAGTTTACATTCTAAGGGGGGGCCTGTTCCTGTGAGTTTACAATCTAAGGGGGGCCTGTTCCCGTGAGTTTACACTAAGTGGGTTCTGTTCCCGTGAGTTTACATTCTAAGGGGGGCCTGTTTCTGTGATTTTACAATCTAAGAGGGGCCTGTTTCTGTGAGCTTACAATCTAAGAGGGAAGAGGAGCCTGCTTTAATGCACTGTCAGCTGCGTGCGCACCCAACAGAGCTGCTTACTCGGCCCTCCCGCTGCAGATGGGACGGCGACGGACGCGTTACAAATGCATTTATATAGAGAGATACTCTTGGATAGGACATTGAAAAGCAAATATGTGGTCATGGATTCTGAGCTGGAAACAATAACAATAGACCGGCTTAATAACTAGTTCTGAATAAAACCTTTAACAGTGTAATTTCATAAAATAATTTAAGGGTGTGTGTTTACGGGCGGAGTTAAGGGCTGGGTAGGGGTTAGGTGGAGAGTAACTCTTATGGCCTGGTTAGTAGCTTGGGACTTGAAATTTTGAGCCCTGTATACAGTATATATATATATCATGCATCACTCCCCACCTTCAGCAATAATTATTCACTGTCAATAATTAGTTTTACTTTGTTTCTATGATGGACAATCCATTCACATCATCCTCTTTCACGTTCACAGACATTGCCTCCGGCAGGTGCCATATTTTACGGGACCTCTATGGAGGAGCCATCGTCTTCCTGCTATTATTAAATGCATGGACAGATGCCCCTGGAGAGTCTTCACCGTCTGATGGGAAGGTGTTAACATTGCAGCAACTTCTTAACAATCCGCCCAAACTGGATTTACCGTGCAGGAAAGCTAAGGTAAGAGCGGGCTCCGAGAGCGCGGGGGTGTTTATAGCATTTAATTGGAGCGAGCGCCGGATCATTTGGAGCGGGATCCGGACATGTATTCACAGAGCGTGCGTTTTGGAGCTTCCTGGAGCAATTGCTCAGGTATATGGAGCTAATCAGTCTTTATAAGGCTTTGTACTATTGTCCTGGCGAGACCACTTCCAGGAAAGGACGGCGTGCAAGAAAGGTTTTACGGCTCGGAGTGAAGCCATAAATCTAGATTTATGCGGCGGAGGTGTCATGTTCTGCATCTATGCAAATGATCGCAGCGGATTCTTATTTGTAATTATATTCCTAAAAAAACCTGAGAAAGAAGTAACTGATAGAACAGACGGACGGACAGATAGATATCTCCTCCACACCGGCACGGACTGACACTCACATGACCCAGAGACTGGCCACGTCAGACCCCCCCTCCTCCTGGTATTAATGCAACAATAAATAAAAAAGCTAAACAGCAACAAAGTAACACTGATAGAATGTTAAATGGCTGTTTGTGAATTCCTGTTGCTCTATCTCAGTGTTTTCCAACCCAGGTCCTCAGGTCCCCCTAACAGGACAGGTTTTAAGGATCACCTTGGGAAAATTCAGACTGAATCCTGCAATCACTGAGCAGCAAATCATATCACCTGTGCTGTGCTTCACATATCCTGCAAACCTGGCCTGTAAGAGGTACCGGAGGACCGGCACAGGAAGCATTGGTCTAGGTCAGTGATGGCGAACCTTGGCACCCCAGATATTTGTGAACTACATGCCCCATGACGATCCAACACATCATGCATCATGGGACATGTAGTTCAGAAACATTGGGGGTGACAAGGCTTGCCATCACTGGTCTTCTTTTTGGGACCCTCAAGAGAAGTCCTGCACATGGTGTAAGCACCTGGCAATATGGCGCTTTCCATGGTGCTGAAAGTCACAATCAATGCCTTCAAGCAGCATTAAGGGAAACACAATGCTGCAGCACCCTGTGCTCTACAGGCTGAGTAACCCTTATCTTCACGAGTCCCAAACCTGTCCTCAGAACCCACAAACATGGCCAGGTTTTAAGGATTATCTAGGGGAAACACAGACTGAATCCTGCAACCACTGAGCAGCTAATAATCATATCACCTGGGCCAGAGCCGTAGCGAGCTCCTTTAGCACCCGAGGCAAAAACAGAAAATTGTGGCCCCCCCCACATAATTTTAAAAATCAAAGTCCCCTGGCACAGTGCTAAGCTCCTGGATGCGCCCCATGACCAGAAGCAGTGGATCGGACCACCTTTTGTGCTGTGGGATGAGAGGCAAGAATGTGATTTTTGGGGAGGTTCCAGCTGGTGCTGACTGATTCTGCAGAAGCGGCATCACTTAGCACCAGCGTCGAGCTGTGGGTAACTTTTAAGTAGCCACAATGGAGTGTAATTAGCGTTAGGACTTAGCGCTCCCCATGTTAAGCATAGCGAGTGCAAAGTACAGTAACCTCGTGCTGAAAAGCACAATCTCCTGGATTTTTTAACTAGTTACCGTTCGGATTGTAATATGAGGGTCCTGCACTAGGGTACAATATGGGCAGTATCCTCATTTTACCTAGCACCAACGTTCACATGTGTGAGTGCTAGCGTTAAGGAGGTGATGGGGCCCTACATATATAGTGCACACACAGTACATGTACAAATACAGTACACATAGCCAGGGCAGCCATCAGAAATGGCTCCCCCCCCGGCCTTCCCTCAACGTCTAACAGGTTTTCTCCCCTTTCAAAAAAAAAAAAAAAAGGACATAACAGAGCGCACTTTTCCCACTGGCCCGAAGCTCGTAATTGGCTACAGCCTTGCACCTGACCACAGGTCTGGTGCAAGACAGGTTCAACACTATGCCAATCACGGCTCAGAGTCCTGATTGGGCAAATTTTGCCCAATCATGGGATCACAGAGCTAAGTCCCGCAGCACACTATATAAGGTTTCCACGCGCCGATTCTGCACGCATTTGAGAGGAGATTTCATAGGAGATTGTTGTTGTGTGTTGTTACTGCCGGTCTGCCACGCTACTGGGGGGTCTGGGGGGTCTAATTTCTACCAAATATCTGGGAATTGAGGTGATCTGTCTCTTGTCACACAGCCAGTGCCAGCAAGTATTTTGGGGGTCACAAATTTCTACAAAATATTTGGGAATTGTTATAATCCGTGTGTTCTCACTGGCTGCCACACATCAAGGGGTCTCACTGATTTATAGGAGGTTTCTGAGACTTGTAATTTGTGTCTTCTCACTGCCAGCAATCAGGGGGTCTCACTGATTTATAGGAGGTTTCTGAGACTTGTAATTTGTGTCTTCTCACTGCCAGCAATCAGGGGGTCTCACTGATTTATAGGAGGTTTCTGGGAATTGTAATCTGTGTCTTGTCACTGTCTGCCAGCTATCAGGGTGTCTCACTGAGTTATACCAGAGTTCTTTAAATCTTTATACCAGAGTTGAATCAGAGTTCTGTATATATTAATCTATATATCACTCACCATGTCTGAAAGAACAAAAAGGGCAGGCAGACGCTCCCAGACACAGATAAGAGGGCAAGCAGCCCCTGTGTCGGGAGGCTGTGTCTCTGGTCGTGGTGGACGTGGTGCATCCTCTGCAGGGGCACGCTTGTCCTTTCTAACTGGTGCTGGCCATCTTAAGCAGCAGCAACATACAGAGGATTTGGTGGATTGGCTAACCAGGCCATCCTCATCCTCTGAGTCCTCTGCCAGCCAGGCTTCTAGTGGTTTACAGTCCACCTCAGCTGCCAAAGCATCTAATGCAGCCTCCATGTCCACAGCTACTCCTGCCGTAGCCTCGCTATCACACACGGAGGAGTCAGCTGAATTGTTTGACTACAATGACAGTGACATGCTGCTTGAGGATGCGCAGCAAGTACAGTGCTCTGATTCAATCTCTGAGGTTGAGGAAGGGAGTATAATCAACCTAGAGGAAGGGGGTGCCAGTGATGACACACAAATAACTAGCACTCCTGTTGCCCCAGCAGCTGCAGCATGCTGCTAAATTGGCTCCAGTTTGAGCTGGTTTGTTCAGGGGACAGGAGCCACACCGGGGCAGAAATTCTGTCAGCTCTGCAGGGCCAGGTGCAGAGATGGTTAACACCACGCCAGCTTCAGCTGGGAATGATCGTCTGTGATAATTGCAGCAACCTTCTCTCTGCCCTACGCCTGGGTAAATTGACGCATGTACCATGCCTAGTACACGTCCTAAATCTAGTGGTACAGCGTTTCCTAACCAAGCACCCAGGGCTGGCACAGCTTCTCAGCCAGGCCAGAAAAGTCTGCAGCCACTTTAGACGGTCATTCCCAGCAAGCGATCGCCTGGCAGAAATTCAAAGAGAATTCCACCTTCCCACAAACCGTCTGATCTGTGACATGCCCACCAGGTGGAACTCAACATTAGCAATGCTGCAGCGTCTGCACAAGCAGCAGAGGGCCATCAACGAGTACCTGTGTGAGTATGGCACAAGGACAGGTTCAGGTCAACTTGCCCCCCCCCGCAGTGGCTGATGATCAAGGATGCATGCACTGTACTGTCACCATTTGAGGAGGCAACAAGGATGGTGAGCAGGAACAGTGCATGCATCAGTAACACAATTCCTTTAGTGTTCCTGCTGGAGCACACTCTGCGGGGAATTATAGATGTGGCTCTAGAGGCAGAGCAGCGGGAGGAAAAGGAGGCCTTCCCTAGCTCTCTGTGCCCCAGTCTTTCCGCAGACATCATTCCAGCGGGTCCTATTCAGATCAGACAGGAGGAGGATGAGGAATATTGAAGTAGTGAGGGCATTGAAGGTGGGGATTCCTCAAGGGAGGGTTTCGTGTGCCCAGAAACAAAGGGCTATTGCGTGGCTGGGAGGAGGAAGTGCACGATGGGGTCATCCTCATTGACCAGGAAGACTCGGAAGCTAATGCCACCTCCGACCTACGCTGCATGGGCTCCCTTATAATGCAAAGCCTGCTAAAGGACCCCAGGATTCGTGCTATCAAGGAGAGGGATCATTACTGGTTGGCAACCCTTCTTGATCCACGACACAAGGGTAAAGTTGCAGAGCTCATCCTGCTCGCACAGAGGGAGCACAGGATGAAAAAACTTGAGGACGCTCTAAAGCGACACTTGTGTAACACCTTTCCAGGCACTGGTAGGTTACCAAGTGATGACACACGTGCTTCTGAGGCTGCAGATGATCAGAGGAATAGTGGTGAAGGCCAGGGCCGCTTGACTGATGCATTTTTAAATTTTTTTAGTCCACAACGTCCAGGGACGTCAAATGTAGGCACCCATTGCCAGCGTCTTCACCATATGGTGCAGGACTACCTAGGGGCAAGGGCAGACCTGGATACGTTTCCAGCAGATGATCCACTGGCTTACTGGGTGTTGAGATTGGATCACTGGTCAGAACTTAGCCAATATGCTATGCAGCTACTAGGTTGCCCTTCATCTAGCGTGCTTTCTGAAAGGATGTTCAGTGCTGCTGGAGGTTGTCACAGACAAAAGAGTGCGTCTGTCCACCGACTCTGTAGACCGGCTGACATTTATAAAAATGAATCAGTCCTGGATCAGCAGCTATCAATCCCCTGATGCTGACGTAACGGAATAGATCGGGGATGTCTTCTGCATTCACAAAACCTCCAGCACTGAACTCTTCCACAATACCACAAAAGGGTTACGGTGTGAATGCACTTGCTGCCATGAAAGGCACAATATTTGGCTGCACTGACGCCTGTGCCACATTTATATCATTTTAATTTTTTGAACCGCAGGGTCCAACCCTGCACTCTTCCACAATACTACAGAGGGGTTACTGTATGCTGGCACTTGCTGGTCTGGCACCAAAGGCACAATATTTGGGTGCACTGACGCCTTTACCAGATTCATATTTTTTTAATATAGGACCGCAAGGTCCACCCCTGCATTCTTCCACAATACTACAGAGGGGTTACTGTATGATGGTACTTGCTGGCCTGGCAGTCTGGCACCAAAAGCACAATATCTGGGTGCACTGACGCCTTTACCAGATTCATATTTTTTTAATATAGGACCGCAAGGTCAACCCCAGCATTCTTCCACAATACTACAGAGGGGTTACTGTATGATGGTACTTGCTGGCCTGGCACCAAAGGCACAATATTTGGGGGCACTGCCACTGACGCCTGTATCAGATTCATATCCTCAGAGGGGTTACTGTGTGACGGCACTGTTGCCGACGCTAAAGACCCAATTTTAAAGCACCTATTGTTTCTTTCATCCAAAGCCTGCATAAGTTTCACCACAATTTAGCCAAAAAATCACTAAACTTTTTCTGCGTGTCCGAAAATGTCTCCTCTTTTCATACAGACTGCCGCCCCAAGCAGTTGTTTATGGATAGATTAAAGGAAAAGCATTTACCGTCATCTGAAACGTCATTTTTTGGTTTTTACATATTTCTATACATCCTAGAAATCCGCCACTTCACGGGCAGGTTATGGGGACCTCCTAGGCACGATATTTGAAGGAATTTTTATTTTTTATTTTTAACCCTTATTTCATGGAAAACTCACTGTCACTTTAAAAAGTGTTTTTTTAAACTATTTGTTCTTGTTTCCTGTCCCCTAGGGCACTACCCGGACCCCCATACACCTTTTATGGCAAATATCTAGCATATATGCCCTCTTGGAGGGCACTCTAAAAAATTGAATTTTCAGCCCCATTGACTTGCATTGAGTTTGAGTTTGAGTTCGAATCCGAACATTTGAAAAGTTCGAATTTCGAATGCAAACCAAACTCGGGGGTGTTCGGCTCATCCCTAGTCAAAATAGCCAAACCAGAAAAATTCTCCCTTTCATCTCACTTTCCAAATCGGCTATTTTGACCTAGAATATTTCATTCTCCAGTCATTCTCCTGCTTTTCACGCTCTCCGAATAACCCTGTATGTCTGCATTGTATTCTATGATAATTGGATTCGCCAGATTAATCCTGTCGAACTGAACCACCAAAAATCTGGGTATTTTACTTGCGCTTCGGTGCAATTCCGTGTTCTCGCAATAGATTTACCATTATTTCTCTATGGGACAATTGCACTGCCGCCGCTGCATTGTATTTCACCGTCATTTCGTAGTGTTTGGCAAATTGCTAGTTTAGTGAATAGACGAAATTACAAAAATTGCACCATGCGGAAAAATTCTGCGTTCGCTGAATAACCCCTTGTGTAGAACACACACACACACACACTCTCCAGCAGCACAATTTTTTTTTATTAATGAAATTTCTATATCTTTATAAGTGCTTTGAGTGCTGGGAGTTGGAGTGGGCTCTGTGCTGTTGAAACACACACTCTGAGTTCTGCCTGAGAGTGATAGTAGTGTGAGTTGGCTCTGTATGTTATGAATGATCTTTATATGGTTTACACACAGAGCTGCTGGACAGTGATAGTAATGTCAGTATTAGTGTGCTGTGTCTTTAGAAATAGATGGGCCAAGCCCTTGATGTCAGCTTTTTCCCTGCTCTCCTGGGCTCACACTCTTGCCTCCTAGAGTAAATACAGGCACTGGACACCCCTGCCTGCAGCTCACAGCATTCAGATGAGATGTACAACTTGGTGCCTTAATGAAAAACAGCACAACCCTAGCACCATGTACCTGTGAGGTAGGCTTGTGCACCGATTTTTTTTTTTTTCGGTTCGGTTCGATTTGTTCGGATGTTTAAACTTTTCGATTCGGCTCGTTTCGACCGATTTCTGTTTCGATTCGGTTCGGCTCATTTTTCGTGTACATTTTCTTTTCCGAATATCGACCATTTTTCGTATTTTCGGGTCACTTTGCTCGGTTTTTGTATCGACTTTTCGGAAATTTTTGTTTTTTCGGAACGTCTGTTCTCCTCGTTTCAAAGTATCTACGATAATTCTGGCGATTCTATCGTGTTTTTTTTTATTAAATAAAGATCCTTTTTTTCTTATGAATAATTGAATATACATTTCACAACTTTATTTAATCATATTAAAATGGTATGAAAGCCAAGGAACAAAAAAATGAACAAAACGATTTAAAAAACGCTAAACTGACCCGAATGCCACAAGAAACAAGTGATACGCATTTACAAATACAAAATTTACAGAATCAGCGATATAACCGATAATAGTTAAATATACGATTTCCAGAATTACCGAAATGGAACCGAAATCACGAATGGAACCGAAATCATGAATAGAGCAAAAATAAATTTCGATTTGACACATTTCAAGTCCATTCAAAAAATCCAAAAATTTTCGTTTCGGCTCGGAAAACTTTTCGGATCTATTGGTTTTCGGGTCCGACCCGATTCGGAAATTCGGCCGAATCCGAAAACACGAATCGGGAAATTTCGTGAAAATTCCGAAATTCCGAAACCCGAAACGCACATCCCTACTGTGAGGTTTGCTTGTTTTTACAGGGCATGGACTTTCCTTTCCTCCTTGGTCTCCAACACTCTGCAGATACCAGGTGGACCATGTTCTGGGAGATTATCATTAACCCCTGCAGACAGATGGGCTCTTGCAGATAGCAGTGAGTGCCCTGCAGGGGCTGATACCTTTCCTTTTGTAGCAGGAGGCTCTGACTGTCAGACACTAAAGCATGAGCCTAATACAAAACGTCTGGTGCTGCCTGCAATCAGGTGGTAGTCCCACCCACAGGGGTCAGAGGGTGAAGAACCGCTGGCACCTGCCCTGATTATTTGAGACCAGTTTCCTAATGTAGCAGCTGGCCACTATACTGGCCATAAGGCCACTCAGCATAAGGTAAATTGCACCAATCTGCCATGAGTATAAGCAGGCTGTTTATTCCCTATTGCCCTCCTAGCTGCTCCTTGTCTCTATGTTCTATCAGATAGTGAGATTACTCCCACTAGGGGGAGGAGCTCGTGGGGGAGGGTGGCTGAATGGGAGGTGCTGTGTGCCTGGCGGGGGGGGGAGCGGAGACAGGGGGGCTGCTTTACTCCCTCCCTGTGTGCCTGGCAGGGGGGAGAGGAGCTAAGACAGGGCACAATAAACCTCTAGAAACAAAAGCAGGTAGAGTGCTAGCTAACTGTACCACAGGAGCTGTGGAGCATGTGAGTGGTGAGGTGCAGCACCTGGGCCCCCCCCAGGAGACCCACCCCCTGTCAGGAGGCGATGCAGGATGTGCTCCTTCAGCCAGATACACCCATGGAGGTGGCTGCGCCCACCCATCAGTTCTTCCCATCCAGCAGGGGCCGTCCATCAGTTTCCAGCACCTCCCATCCAGCCACACTCCCCCATGAGTTCCTCCCCCTAGTGGGAGGAATCTCACTGATGAATCTGATAGACCAGCGGCACTAGCTGCGCTCCTTCACAGCTGTGCCCGAGGCACTTGCCTCACTCGCCTCGCCCTTCCTACGGCCCTGACCTGGGCTGTGCTTCACATATCCTGCAAACCTGGCCTGTTAGGGGGACCTCAGGACCAGGGGTGGAAACACTGCTCTAGCTGCTTGCATTCAATAAGTTCAATAAACCCAAAAGCAGAGGATTCACATTTTTTAATTGAATTAAAACGCTCCTGAAAAACACATGCCCCCCTTTATCAGTGTATAAATGTCACGGCTGGGGTCTCTGGTGACCAGCAGCATCGTCTTCGCTGGCCGGCTGCCGACTGATAATGCCGGCTCCCGCAGACACTGATGTTATCAAGCCCGCAAGACTCAAAAGCCGGGAAGCTCATTTGCCTCATTGCCCTGCCGTGATTCCCACAGATAGCTCGTTCCTGTTTCCTCTATTCAGGTATTGACCCTGGCTCTGTTCTGACTACTCTTCTGGCTATTGACTCTTGTGTGTCCTGTTTCTCCAGGTATTGACCCTGGCTCTGTTCTGACTACTCTTCTGGCTATTGACTCTTGTGTGTCCTGTTTCTCCAGGTATTGACCCTGGCTCTGTTCTGACTACTCTCTTGACGTTATCCCTTGTTATTCCTATTTTACTGTGTAACGACCTTGGCTCTGTTTACTGACTATTCTCTTGGCTGTAATATATATTTGTTTGTGTAGCTAACCTAGGCCTGTCTGTTTACCCGCTCTGGTTTCCGACTCTTGTTCTTGACTCTGTCTTTTCCATGTGTTCGTCCCGTAGGTCGTTTATTCTGTTTATTCTAGAGGCCGGCATTTTAGGTTGTGCAGTGTTTGCGTGGAGGGTTCAGGGATAAACGTTACAATTAATGACATTAAATAGTATCAGGGTTATTCAAAGAGAATCGAAAAGTCATCGCACGTTCGGTGACTTTTCGTTCTCTTCAATTCGGTGCGATTTGGCGATCCCATTTCGGCGGCCCTGCAGTGTATTCAGCAAGCACCACAGGGTCCCCGAATTGCAGGGAAAAGTCGCCAGCAAACCCGCTGAAAACTTACCGCAAAACGAGGGCGAACGCATACCGAAACCCGCAAAAACTTCTGGATTAACCCGCCAAAAACGCCAGAGAAACCCGAGCAGGAGCCGATCAGAGCGCAGAGCAGCCGCCGGAAAAACCCGACACCGCAGATGAATGGAGTAAAAAAAAAAACTGTTTGCTTGAATATTTGAAAAGTGAAACTCTGTTTGCAAAGAAACTACTGAGCGAAAATGTCTGAAATTTATGTATGATCCAATGAATGTTACAGAAAAAAGAAAAAGCGATTTTAAAAAAAAAGGAAAACAAATGTTTGCAAAAAAATCCCAAAAATGCTTTAAAAGATCCTAAAAAAATCTATAAATAAAGAGACTTTTCTGCAGAATAAAATAATAAACGGTTTATTATATATTGAATTAAAAAGGGAATATTTTTAACATTGAAGCCTATGGGATTCGCCTGAATAAATCTGCCAAATTAAACCACCGAATGGCAGGGCATTAGGGGAACCTTTCACTGCTGGTTTGTGTTCTCTGAATAGCCGAAGCAGTGCTTCTCTATGGGGATTTCACTGTCCTCGAACAGGCACCGAACATGCACCGTATTTGCAGGCAATTCGCCAGGATTTGGCGATTTGCCTGCTCTCTGGATAGCCGAATTGCCAGGAAAGGTAACCGTACCCTGAATTTCAGCGTTCGGTTACCTTTCTCCAGCAATTCGGATCTCTCTGAATAACCCTGTATATTTTCAAAATTAGATCCTAAATTCACAACATAAACAGTTTATTTTATTAATTTCTGAATTATGGACAAATACTGTATATCTTGTTTCAAATCAATACATAAAAATGACCAGTGAGCAGCTTGTTAGTTAAGGCTGGGGTCAGACGAGCGCAGTGTTAACGTCTGTGACTGCGCCTAAAAGTACGTCCGTGATAGCATGACAGAAAGCCCATCGGAGCCCGACACATGAAGTACGTCCGCACTGAACTGCGGACACACAACGGCCGCGGCCCACGGACGCAAGGCAGGCAAGAACGTAATACTGCTAGAACGGCCGCACAAAGTGCGCTGCGTCCGCAACGTCTGCATAGCTTTGTGTGTGAGTGATGGAACGTGGTCAGACGGACGGCATTTATACCTCCAGCATTTTTCACGGACAAAATGGTTTTGCTTTTTAATTTATTTTCCCTCCTACATCCGTCAAAATATACGTCAGTGAATAAACGGACTGTGTGACCACTACTACGTCTTCCGTACTGACGTACGTCCGTAGAAATCACGCTCGTCTGACCCCAGCCTTAAGTTGCCAACGAAATGTGACGGCACCAAGTGACTCATTACTTAGGTTTCTTATCTTTCCTCCAATACGATGGAAAAGGTTGAAAAATCATTAATTTTGTTCCTTTTTCTGCTCGAAACTTTATTTTTTTTTCTGTTTTGTATCAAACCAATAATACAGATTAGGCTAGGGTCAGACTAATGCATTTTTCGCGTTGTCCGTGAAAAAGTGCGTTCGAACGAACGGACGCATTTTTTCACGGAATACGCGTTAGTGGTCATACGATGCGCATTTTCGTCCGTGATTTTGTACGGATCATCAATAAAACACTTTTTGCGTCTGGACGTTATGTTGGCCGGACGTGTGCAGCGTCTGACGTCTCCCAATCACGCAAACACGCCGCTATGCGGCCGCAGCGCACTCTGTACGTCAGTAATAGCGGTTTGACGTTCTAGAAAAAATGCGTTCGTTTGCCACTTGCGTTGCGCGGACGAACTTTCGTGCGGCCGTTCGTCGTATGTTCCCCGGCATTGGACGTCATTTGCTGCTAGCACGGCCGTGATTTCGTGCGGCTAAACGCACGTTAAAAATGCTTTCGTCTGACCCTAGCCTTAAGTGTTTGCCTTTAGTTGGAATCACCCACTAAAAACCACTTTTTGAAATCTTTGCATCTCAGTTCACCAAATCACTCCCTCCCCCCACACACACCTTTTCCTATAAATTATACGGGACGGGAGGATCAGGGTTTTACCTTCATTCTCTCATTTTTCATGGTTAAACACCAGGGGCCGATTACAAACGAGCCCTTAATATTGGCTGGAATGAATAAAATCCTGCACCAGCCATTATTCATTTGTTCCCAATGTTCTGCGACCAGCGGATGTGGCGGATCACGTTGCCCCCTGCACCGCGAGACCTGACATGACCTGGTTTCCGATTTGTTTAAGCTAGTTAAATTAAAGTGTTAACCCCTTCACCGCTGAGCCATTTCACATCTGTGTGCGGAGCTCATGTTTACCGCTTTCGCTCATCATGTTTAAACGCGATTTTAAGTCACGTTTTATTATACGACCCAGACATATTATATATCTTTTTTCCGGCAGACTCTGCAGATTCATAATATATCATTATTATATGTTTACGTCATGTCCTGTCTGTATATTATAACAAAACATGCAATAAAATTAGAATTTTCAATCATCTACACAGCGTGTCAAGTCGTGTTTCAAATTTTATCATCCGAGCCTTTGCGGTTATATATTCTATGGGGTATATTTGTTAAAAAAAAATTGAAATGGGAACTCGTTATTTTTTTTTCTAGGAAATTCCGTTATTTTTAGCAAAAAAAAAAAACATAGAAAAAATTGTTAGTGCAGCATCATTGTTCACATTATAATCAGGGGCGGACTGACAAGTAATGGGGCCTTCGGGCAATAGGAGGTCACGGGGCCCCCTTGTTCCGCACCCACAGGAGGCCACACCCATACAAAACCCCTCCCCTACAACACAACACCCACATGTAAATTATTGTGCTAAAGAATTTATTTCTGAACTCCTAAAAGTAACCTATTTGAAAATTGTGTGAAGAAAATCCACTTTATCCACCAATTAATATTGCAGCGGGGAGGGAGTGAATAAATTAATATTGCAGCGGGGAGGGAGTGAATAAATTAATATGCAGCGGGGAGGGAGTGAATAAATTAATATTGCAGGGAGGAGGGGGTGAATAAATTAATATTGCAGCGGGGAGGGGGTGAATAAATTAATATTGCAGCGGGGAGGGGGTGAATAAATTAATATTGCAGCGGGGCGGGGGTGAATAAATTAATATTGCAGCGGGGAGGGAGTGAATAAATTAATATTGCAGCGGGGAGGGAGTGAATAAATTAATATTGCAGGGAGGAGGGGGTGAATAAATTAATATTGCAGTGGGGAGGGGTGAATAAATTAATATTGCAGCGGGGAGGGGGTGAATAAATTAATATTGCAGCGGGGCGGGGGTGAATAAATTAATATTGCAGTGGGGAGGGGGTGAATAAATTAATATTGCAGCGGGGAGGGGTGAATAAATTAATATTGCAGCGGGGAGGGGGTGAATAAATTAATATTGCAGCGGGGGGGGGTGAATAAATTAATATTGCAGCGGGGAGGGGTGAATAAATTAATATTGCAGCGGGGAGGAGGGAGTGAATAAATTAATATTGCAGCGGGGAGGGGGTGAATAAATTAATATTGCAGCGGGGAGGGGTGAATAAATTAATACTGCAGCGAGGAGGGGGTAATAAATTAATATTGCAGCAGAGAGGGGGTGAATAAATTAATATTGCAGCGGGGAGGGGGTGAATAAATTAATATTGCAGCGGGGAGGGGGTGAATAAATTAATATTGCAGGGGGAGGGGGTGAATAAATTAATATTGCAGCGAGGAGGGGGTGAATAAATTGATACTGCAGCGAGGAGGGGGTAAATAAATTAATATTGCAGCGGGGAGGGGGTGAATAAATTAATATTGCAGCGGGGAGGGGGTGAATAAATTAATATTGCAGCAGAGAGGGGGTGAATAAATTGATACTGCAGCGAGGAGGGGGTAAATAAATTAATATTGCAGCGGGGAGGGGGTGAATAAATTAATATTGCAGCGGGGAGGGGGTGAATAAATTAATATTGCAGCGAGGAGGGGGTGAATAAATTAATATTGCAGCGGGGAGGGGGTGAATAAATTAATATTGCAGCGAGGAGGGGGTGAATAAATTAATATTGCAGCGGGGAGGGGGTGAATAAATTAATATTGCAGCGAGGAGGGGATAAATAAATTAATATTGCAGCGGGGAGGGGGTGAATAAATTAATATTGCAGCGGGGAGGGGGTGAATAAATTAATATTGCAGCGGGGAGGGGGTGAATAAATTAATATTGCAGCGGGGAGGGGGTGAATAAATTAATATTGCAGCGGGGAGGGGGTAATAAATTAATATTGCAGCGAGGAGGGGGTGAATAAATTAATATTGCAGCGGGGAGGGGGTGAATAAATTAATATTGCAGCGGGGAGGGGATAAATAAATTAATATTGCAGCGGGGAGGGGTGAATAAATTAATATTGCAGCGAGGAGGGGATAAATAAATTAATATTGCAGCGCGGGAGGGGGTGAATAAATTAATATTGCAGTGGGGAGGGGGTGAATAAATTAATATTGCAGCGGGGAGGGGGTGAATAAATTAATATTGCAGCGAGGAGGGGATAAATAAATTAATATTGCAGCGGGGAGGGGGTGAATAAATTAATATCGCAGCGGGGAGGGGGTGAATAAATTAATATTGCAGCGGGGAGGGGGTGAATAAATTAATATCGCAGTGGGGAGGGGGTGAATAAATTAATATCGCAGCGGGGAGGGGGTGAATAAATTGATATTGCAGCGGGGAGGGGGTGAATAAATTAATATTGCAGTGGGGAGGGGGTGAATAAATTAATATCGCAGCGGGGAGGGGGTGAATAAATTGATATTGCAGCGGGGAGGGGGTGAATAAATTAATATCGCAGTGGGGAGGGGGTGAATAAATTAATATTGCAGCGGGGAGGGGGTGAATAAATTGATATTGCAGTGGGGAGGGGGTGAATAAATTAATATCGCAGCGGGGAGGGGTGAATAAATTAATATTGCAGTGGGGAGGGGGTGAATAAATTAATATTGCAGTGGGGAGGGGGTGAATAAATTGATATTGCAGCGGGGAGGGGGTGAATAAATTGATATTGCAGCGGAGAGGGGGTGAATAAATTGATATTGCAGCGGGGAGGGGGTGAATAAATTAATATTCCAGCCCCCCCCCCATTTGACGGGTCGCTCGCTCAAAGGCAGGTAAAGAAAGTCAGGCTGACTGGCTCCTTCCTCTTCTGCTGATGCGCCTGTGTGCCCCATGCGCCTCACATGAGGGGGCGGCGTCAAGGCAGCATGTCGTGCTCCTGTTGGAGACACTGAAGCATGCTGCAGCGCCGCCGGGCCCCCCTGCTGGCTGATGGTGACCGTGACGCCGCGTGGTCTCTCCGAGCTGCGGTCATGGCTCCGGAGCTGGGGGCAAACACTGAGCAAGGTAGTGCAGGCCAAAACCAGGCCCCTCCTGACCCGCGGGCACTCGGCAGTGCCCGAGTGCCTGATGGGTCAGTCCGCCCCTGATTATAATTGAAATGGGAACAATATTGCTGCATCGATTAAAAAAATAACACACACAGAAAAAAAGATGTTTTTTTTCTCTTTTTTTCATTTTTTTTTATTATTTTTAGGTTTATTATTTTTTTATTAATTTGAAAATGGTCGTGTTTGGTATCATAGGAAAGGCCATGCCGCCCCGCAGCTTCAAGGCCCAGCCGCAGGGACGACATAGTACGCCCTGCACTGGGAAATGGTTAATTTAGAGTAACCTGTTGTAATATCTGAGCCACGAGCAAAGCAAAGCTCGCACAGCGACAGCAGCTGGAATAGCGGCTCGATCCATTAAAGCCATGGCTGTATTGTAGCCATTGTGTATAACGACTTGATTGGAGCTGAGCCCCAAGTTTTGGGAACCACAAGCCAAACGCTCAAGCTGGACTGTTATCCTCGCAGACAGTTATTTTTTGCCTAATTCGTCTACTGTCAATTAACAGGAGCCTCTTTTTATATAAAGAAAACACAAAATGCGATTTAAATAAAAAAAATCCAACAAACAATCTTCCGCAACATCACTCAACCACGATGGATCCATAAAGAGACCCGGGGACTGTATAAAGAGTGACTGATACTGTGTATTTATTAGACATGTGCATTCGTTTTAGTACTAAAGCGATTTAGTCCGAATTTTGGGATAATTTAGTTTTAGTATGACTCAAGAGAAACGAAACTGCTCAGTACAAAAAACGAAAGAAACTAAAATAAAATGCACTACATTTTAGTTTCAGTCCTCTTTGTAATATTATATTGATGAGTGAAGGAGACCAGCAATGAAGAGCGCAACATCGCAACATCCGAAGTTCTGCACCCTCCACATCCCAATGCAGGAAGATGTTCTATACAGAGAGGGACATTAATTCAGGAGGATGTTCTATATATTATACAGAGAGGGGTATTAATTAATGCAGGTGGATGTTGTATACATTATACAGAGAGGGGTATTAATTAATGCAGGAGGATGTTCTAAACATTATACAGAGAGGAGCCTTTTTTTTTTTTAGCCCTTTAAATCCAGTGGCTGTGAGCGCGGAGATCGGCTGCTTGTTACATTATCTCTCAGTACAATGTATCAGGCTCAGCTGTTACAGTAACTGACTGCTGCTCATCATAGCGCTCAGAGTTTCAGTAAAACAAGGAAATAATATTGTTCTAACGTCTTATATATAAAAATATTATTTACTAGTTTTACTGAAACTCTGAGCGCTGTGATGAGCAGCAGTCAGTTACTGTAACAGCTTTGCCTGACACGGGGCAGTATTACAATGTTGGAGCTAACTTAACCAGAGCTGTTGTAACTGAAAACCTCCATAGACTATAATAGCTCTGGGAAGTTTACAACAGCTCTGGTTATGTTAGCACCAGCTATATAATATGGCCCACATTGTGCTGAGAGTGAAAGATACTGTAACAAGCAGCGATCTCAGCCCTCTGAGGAGCCACTACAATAGTAATTGTATCCACTGGTTTTCGGATGAACGAAATTAGTTTTCATACTAAGAACTGAAAACGAATTTCTTTAGCAACTAAATAAATTGCATTTTAGTACTAATGCATTAGTTCAAAACGAAATTTTGTGCTGTGCACATGTCTAGTATTTATCATTAGCATTCTCACAATCGCGTCGCTGGGTTAATATTAATATTTGCTGGATTTTTTTTATTTCGTCCCAGGTTATGGCTTTGAACGGCACAGCCCATAAAACCCGGCACGGCTCGAGCCAAGGGTATCTCCCATAGAAAGTTGTGTAGTCTGCGCTCCTCCTAATCGCTCATACGTAGAGCCCGGGGAGATAGCGTGCCAGCCATTAATAAAAGAATATGAAATTGCACCATTAGAAGCTTCCGACATTACACTACAGGTTTTAATGAGATAATGCATTTGAGAATCACAATAAACACAGATGTGTAATGGCTCATTAAAGGAGTAACAGATGACTTGCAGTAGCTGTACCCAAAGTGTCAGCTGTAATTGGAAGATAAATTAAATGATCCATCTGTTTCCCATCATCTTGTCTCCTCTTGTCCTGAATCCATAGAATTTAGGTGTGTTCAGCATTATTTACAATAATTGTTTGCAAACAAATCCCTCAATATGGAGGTCGATTGGCCCCGAATAATGAATTTCCCAAAATAGCGCTGAGTGGCGAGGACGGCGCTGCCATTGGTCGCTTTATGCAAGGGCGACACAGACAGAACGCAATCTCTGGGGCCAAGACACGTGCACAAAGCCCACCGCAACCTGCTACAGATGGTGTATTATTGTACAAACACAAAATACTGCTGACGTGTCAGACCCCGAGACGCTCTATTCTTCAGCACAAAACAGGCTCCTGAATGGCCGAGCCCCCCTTATGTTTCTTTGGGCTTAAGGCCTAGAGATCCTGTGTCTAAAAGGACAAGTCTAATGACGTGGGGGGAGGGGCACAACTGCTGCGGAGAAGAGATACAATGTAATTTCCCCGGATCCAAGAATGTCTTAAGATGCAAACAGGGTTATTCAGAGAGAGCCGAACTGGCCACCAAATTGCACCGAAAAGTGAATTTCCCCGTACGGTGCAATTTCGGGGCCATTCGGCTTCTCACAAAGCAGGCTGTTCTGCAAATTTTAGTGAATTGCCAGCAAAATATGGTGCTGTTCGGCGGCAGCAAAATACGGTGCCTATTTGAAGGCAGTGAAATCCTCATAGAGAAGCAATGGTTAATCTATTCACAAACACCGAACAGCAGAGAAATGTCAGTGAAATGCCCTGATTTTCGGTGGTTTTATTCGACAGGTTTAATCAGGCGAATCCAATAGGTTTCAATGTTAAAAATATTCCTCGTTTTTATTAAATATCTAATAAACTGTTTATTATTTTAGTCTGCAGCAAAAAGTCTCTTCATTTATTTATTTTTTAGGACTTTTAAGGAATATTTTGGCGACATTTTTAATTCCGAATTTTTTTTTAATGCCATTTTTTCATTTTTTTCTGTAACAGCCCTATTTATTATCATTCATTGGATCTTATGTGTAAATTCCAGACATTTTCGTTCAGTAGTTTTTTTGCAAACAGCATTTCAATTTTGTTACTTTCAATCATCGTCGCCCCCCGTTCATCGGCTTGTCGACTTTTTCCAGACATTGTTCTTCACTCTGTTCGGCAGATCGTTGGCTTTTTCCGGACATGTATCAGTGGGTTTGCCATGGATTATCGGATCAGATCTGATAATTTTTTATTTTTTGTTTTAAAAAAAGGCTGCAAAACCGTTGAAATTATTGTATCTGATAATTTCGGTGGTTCTGCGGCTTCTTCCTTTTTTTTTGGACGGCTTTGCGGCGGCTTTTCCCCGCTTTCCGGGGAACCCTGCGGTGAATGCACAATTCACATCACCGCAGGATGGAGACATTTGATTTCCCAATGTTCTGTGAACAACCCCTTGGGTGTGCATATAAATGGATGATACGGCCGCCTTGGAGGATTTTAATAACGCAGGGGTGTGAGGGCTCTTTGCTGGATGTGTTCATACTTATAGAAGCTTGCGAGGGCAGGGGACATGTAAGGCCCAGCACTCAAGTAGCAACCGGCCTGGCACTCAACATGTACACACCCGTATTAGCGCTGGGTCTCTGCCCGGGTCTTAATGTTTCCCTAGCGTGCGCTAAACGACCTTAAACACGGACTCCCACGGAGAAGGTGATCTGTTGGTGGGTCATCAGGCGCTAGATTTTTTTATATAGCGTTGGCGTTTTAGCTCAACCAGGTGACAGGTCCCCCTAGTTCCCTCCTTTAATGGGGATAAAGGATTTGTCAATGACCGGACGCGCTCTCCTGATCAGCTTTTTACTCCAGAGAATGAAACAGACTATATAATATATATATATATCGTATATTTGTTTTGCACATTCTGGATACAAGTACATGTTTGTGTAAAAGGGAATCCACAAGGTAGAGGAAGGGAGTATATTTAAAAGGAAACAAAATAGCAAGACAAGAGGACATAGTCTTAGATTAGAGGGGCAAAGGTTTAAAAGTAACATCAGGAAGCATTATTTTACTGAGAGGGTGGTGGATACATGGAACAGTCTTCCAGTTGAAGTGGTAGAGGCCAAAATAGTAAACAAATTTAAGCAAGCATGGGATAGGCATAAGGCTATCCTAAACAAAAGATAAATCCAAGTAAAGTATCCATGTAATTGGGCGACTAGATGGGCCGAAAGGTTCTTATCTGCCGACATTTTTCTATGTTTCTATGTTTCTATGTTTCTATGAATCCATGCGAGTTCTTTGTTGACCCATAACGGGTTTACCTGCCATGTTCCCAATAGAAAGAGCTGATCTTTGTTTTACACTTTTCAACCTTTTGTGCCATTATCAACATTTATCAGAAATAAGAGCGGCCTGCCAAAGCGGTTTGTACGGAGCGAAGCTGCCTCCGCTGTCCGCGCCGCCGCTGAATAAGATTAATTAAGTACACTCTGTATGTGAGTTTTCTTCATTACAGCAGAGGCTGAGAGGTTGTTAGGACATCGTTTATGCATCTGCTAAGAGCGACTGAAGGATTAAATAAACCTAAAACCTGCTGCAGAAGCTAAACATCTATTCATAGATCACTTTATATTTACAAACACAGCGCCAGTAAATGCACTTCTTTTTTTTATATTAAAAGGATTTATTTTGAAAATAGGCATACAGTATCTCATAATAATACACAGCAAGCAACATGCGGGGAAAAAAATGACAAGCTCAGAGTCGTGTCTATAAATGCTCGCAGTTTAGTCAATAAAATCAATGAACTGGAGGCAATGATGGCAGCTGAAAAAGTAGATTTAGTGGCGGTTACTGAGACATGGTTCAGTGAGAAAAATAACTGGGACATAACAATACCGGGGTACTCTTTATATAGAAAAGACAGAGAAGGTAGGAAAGGAGGAGGAGTGGCCCTGTATGTGAAAAACAACATAAAAACGAACCAAATAAAAGTGAGCGAGGTGAACATAGAGTCAGTTTGGGTTACGCTAACATTTGGCAATCATACAGTAGCTCGTGTAGGTGTGATCTATAGACCCCCTGGACAAGTAGAAGAGCTAGATAATCTGCTGCTTGAGGAAATAGCCAAAATGGCAATGAAGGGGGAAGTTATTATCATGGGGGACTTTAATCTTCCTGATGTGAACTGGAAAACCAAAACAGCTGGGTGCACCAGGAGTACAAATATTCTAAACTCCCTACTGGGATTATCTCTAACACAAGTAGTTGAGGAGCCGACCCGTAAAGAGGCCATATTGGATTTAATACTCACAAATGGAGGTTTGGTATCGGACGTTGTTGTAGGTGTAAATTTGGGATCTAGTGATCACCAATCAGTATGGTTTAATATAAGAACAGGGATGGAGCCGCACCGCACAAAAACAAAAGTTTTAGACTTTAAAAAAACAGATTTTTCTAAAATGAGACTTTGTGTGAAGGAGTCATTATCAGACTGGAGGAGTTTAAAGGGAGTCCAGGAGAAATGGGATTATTTAAAGGAGGCATTATTGAAGGCCACAGGCAATTGCATTCGACTTGTTAGCAAAAACAAAAAAGGGAAGAAACCACTGTGGTACTCTGCAGAAGTGGCCAAAATAGTGAAGAACAAAAAGACAGCATTCAATAATTATAAAACAACTCAGAGTGAAGAAGATAGGCAAACCTATAAGATTAGGCAGAAAGAGGCAAAGCAATTTATAAGAGCTTCCAAAGCACACGCAGAAGAGAAAATAGCTCAGTCAATAAAAAAGGGGGACAAAACATTTTTTAGATACATAAACGAGAAAAGAAAAGTAAAACAAGGATTAGTTAGATTTAAAACAAAGGAAGGAAGGTATGTAGCAGAGGATAAAAGTCTCGCTGACTGCCTCAATGAATATTTTTGTTCAGTCTTTGCAGAAGAAAAGGAAGGAAAGGGACCTCAGTAAGGAGGAAACACTAACGAGACATTTACATATCAGTTTACAGAGGAGGAGGTTCTACAGCAGCTGTCTAAAGTAAAGACAAATAAGTCAATGGGGCCTGATGGGATCCACCCTAAATTATTAAAAGAGCTCAGTGATGTAATAGCAAAACCGTTAACAGATTTATTTAACCAATCCTTGCTAACGGGAGTCGTCCCAGAAGTCTGGAAATTAGCAAATGTTGTGCCCATTCACAAGAAGGGTAGTAGGGAGGAATCTGGGAACTATAGGCCAGTTAGTCTTACGTCAGTAGTGGGGAAATTAATGGAAACCATGTTAAAGGAAAGGATTGTTGACCATTTAAAAACACATAGATTACAGCATCAGAAACAACATGGGTTTACCTCAGGGAGATCATGCCAAACTAATCTTATTGATTTTTTTGATTGGGTAACAAAAATAATAGACACAGGTGGTGCAGTAGACATTGCTTATTTAGATTTCAGTAAGGCTTTTGATACTGTTCCGCATAGAAGTCTTATCAATAAATTGCAATCTTTGAGCTTGGATTCCAATATTGTTGAATGGATTAGGCAGTGGCTGAGTGATAGGCAACAGAGGGTTGTGGTAAATGGAGTTTATTCGGCGCAAGGTCTTGTTACCACTGGGGTACCTCAGGGGTCAGTACTTGGACCCATTCTATTTAATATTTTTATTAGTGATATTGCAGAAGGTATTAATGGAAAAGTATGTCTTTTTGCTGATGACACAAAGATTTGCAACAGGGTTGACGTTCCTAGAGGGATCAGCCAAATGACAAATGATTTAGGTAAACTAAAAAAATGGTCGGAGTTGTGGCAATTGAGTTTTAATGTGGATAAGTGCAAGATAATGCACCTGGGACGTAAAAACCCAAGGGCTGAATATAGAATATTTGATACAGTCCTAACCTCAACATCTGAGGAAAGGGATTTAGGGGTTATTATTTCAGAGGATCTAAAGGTAAGTAGTCAATGTAATAGAGCAGCAGGAAATGCTGGCAGAATACTTGGAAATGCTGGCAAAATGCTTGGTTGTGTAGGGAGAGGTATTAGCAGTAGGAAAAGGGAAGTGCTCATGCCACTGTACAGAGCACTGGTGAGACCTCACTTGGAGTACTGTGTGCAGTACTGGAGACCGTATCTCCAGAAGGATATAGACATCTTAGAGAGAGTTCAGAGAAGGGCTACTAAAATGGTGTACGGCTTGAAGGAGAAAAGTTACCAGGAAAGGCTTAATGATCTTAACATGTACAGCTTGGAAAAAAGACAAGACAGAGGAGATATGATAGAAACATTTAAATACGTAAAGGGAATCCACAAGGTAGAGGAAGGGAGTATATTTAAAAGGAAACAAAGTAGCAAAACAAGAGGACATAGTCTTAGATTAGAGGGGCAAAGGTTTAAAAGTAACATCAGGAAGCATTATTTTACTGAGAGGGTGGTGGATACATGGAACAGTCTTCCAGTTGAAGTGGTAGAGGCCAAAACAGTAATTGAATTTAAGCAAGCATGGGATAGGCATAAGGCTATCCTAAACAAAAGATAAATCCAGGTAAAGTATCCATGTAATTGGGCAGACTAGATGGGCCGAAAGGTTCTTATCTGACGACATTTTTCTATGTTTCTGTACGAAGAAAACCAACAAACAGAATATAATTACCAAAAAAAACAACTAACAGAATATATTTACCAAAAAAACCAAATAACAGAATATATTTACCAAAAAAAACAAGTAACAGAATATATTTACCAAAAAAAACCAACTAACAGAATATATTTACCAAAAAAAAGCAACAAACAGAATATATTTATCAAAAAAAACAACAAACAGAATATATTTATCAAAAAAAACAACAAACAGAATATATTTACCAAAAAAATCAACTAGCAGAATATATTTACCAAAAAAAAGCAACAAACAGAATATATTTATCAAAAAAAACAACAAACAGAATATATTTACCAAAAAAAACAACTAACAGAATATATTTACCAAAAAATCAACTAGCAGAATATATTTACCAAAAAAAACAACTAACAGAATATATTTACCAAAAAAAGCAACAAACAGAATATATTTACCAAAAAAACAACAAACAGAATATATTTACCAAAAAAACAACAAACAGAATATATTTACCAAAAAAAACAACTAACAGAATATATTTACCAAAAAAAACAAGTAACAGAATATATTTACCAAAAAAATCAACTAGCAGAATATATTTACCAAAAAAAACCAACTAACAGAATATATTTACCAAAAAAAGCAACAAACAGAATATATTTACCAAAAAAACAACAAACAGAATATATTTACCAAAAAAACAACAAAAAGAATATATTTTACCAAAAAAAAACAACTAACCAAAAAACAAGTAACAGAATATATTTACCAAAAAAACAACAAACAGAATATATTTACCAAAAAAACAACAAAAAGAATATATTTTACCAAAAAAAAACAACTAACCAAAAACAAGTAACAGAATATATTTACCAAAAAAAACCAACAAACAGAATATATTTACCAAAAAAAACCAACAAACAGAATATATTTACCAAAAAAAACAACAAATAGAATATATTTACCAAAAAAAAACAACTAACCAAAAAACAACAAACAGAATATATTTACCAAAAAAAACAACTAACAGAATATATTTACCAAAAAAACAACACACAGAATATATTTACCAAAATAAACTAACTAACAGAATATATTTACCAAAATAAACCAACTAACAGAAAATATTTACCAAAAAAAACAACTAACAGAATATATTTACCAAAAAAAAAACAGCAAAAAGAATCACAAGACAAATAACATGGGGAGACAATGGTCGACTCAAACCACAAAAAGTTCATAGCATGGTAGGAAAAACAGAGGAGTGCAAACAAAAAGAATATAAAGGGGGGGTAGAAAGGACATGGATGACCATCAAGAAGGTGACACACCCAGCAGCCCCCCCCCCCCGTAGACACACAGGTTGGCAAGAGGCCAAAGTAGAGGTCACAAGGTCAGGGAGCACCATGGCCAAGAACGGCAAGCAGAGCCCAGCTCACCCTTGTTGTGTCCAAGGATGGTGAGGCTCACTTGGCGATGACCTTGGAAGAGGCGTGAACTGTCTTAGCCCAGCTGGGGGTTCTGGTAACATCACAGGACCTTCAATGCCTGATCCTGGAGCCTGGAAGACTGACTTTCTCCTCCAGTGGTTTGTTTGTTGTTCCTTGTTTCCTCCTTTCCATATTCTGCATTTCTTCAAGTGGCTCTCTTTACCCCCCTGTGCTGACTATATTGGGACTGTCACCACAGCCTCTTTGAAAAAAAAAGGGGGGAAAAAAGTGCCATGACCTGTGCCGTGACCTCCTTAAAACAGCCGCAAGTGCCAGGAACGGTAAGTCCCTGAAGACAGTGAGGCAGGTGGAAGCGTAGGTGACTTCATACATAGGGCCAATGGCCTTACGAATCAGGGAGTGAGCGACCACATCTCTGGTCACCACGTTGACATCACAGGGGGCTTCTGTCGGGGAAGTGTCCGCTCTCCTTATAAGTACAACCAACAAAATCAGCGATCCCGCTAAGCCTCCAGAATGCAGGAGTAGCTGTGCCACCAGGTCCGTGAAATAAGCGTGGCGCCCTTCTGTGGTCACGGTCTCGGGGACCCCTCGCAGACGCAAATTCCGGCGATGATGCTGGGCTTTCAGGGCCATCAACCGCGGCAATAAATGTATTTGTAAGCAGTTTTCTGTTTCTTTTTTGTGATTGCAAACTGGAGAAAGGAAGAGAGGCTCACGTTCCCCTGAACATACCGGTTAGCGAGCCTGGCATCTGGTGTTTGGGTTTAATTAGCACTTTTTTTGGGCTATATGGATGAATAGCATTTTCAATGCACCATGTGAGTATTTATCCTTTTCTAAAATCTGTGTGAGAGCAGGTGCTCATTTCAGATCTTTCGGAAAGGATTGGTAGGATTGAACGCCGGTCCTTCACTTTCCTGTGAGTTACACTCGCCCCCTGCATCCCTGGAGGCTCCGCGTTCTCCACTGGACTGACAAGATCTAAAGCTGGTGCTGCCTAGTTCAGATGCTGTTGGACTCAATGGGGTTCACCACCAATGTCTGGGAAATCAGGAGCCCAAACAGGTAGGGTTAAATCCTCTTCATAAACCACAGCTGACCAATTTCCCATGGGCCTTTGCATTATTTGTCATCGGTGAACATTGCCACTTTCCTTCAGTCGTTGAGCTACCTCTTGCAAGATCTCTGCCTGCATACCTGCTCCCGGCGGCA
This sequence comes from Leptobrachium leishanense, assembly GCA_009667805.1. Taxonomy (NCBI): domain Eukaryota; kingdom Metazoa; phylum Chordata; class Amphibia; order Anura; family Megophryidae; genus Leptobrachium; species Leptobrachium leishanense. Next base: position 11,075,964 of record CM019068.1, on the reverse strand, counting down.
CGAAGAGGCGGATCGAGCCACCGTTCTCGCCGTGGGGCGAGAGGTGAGTATTTGATTTTTTGCCGTCTTGCTAACGAGTTGCCGCTCTCCAGATTACCTCAGGAAAAGGGCGCACAGAGTGACTGTGTGCGCCTTTTCAATACTCCTCTCAGCCCCGCCCACTCGCCTTCCCGCTCTTACTAACTCACCGAACTTAACTCCCTGCATGCTGGCCTCAGAGGCAACTTAAGGACCCTCCACCTGAGGTCTTCCTGGCCTTCATTAACACTTTGTGCTCCCCATGTTAAGCATAGGGAGCGCAACGTACAGTAACCTCATGCTGGAAAGTGCAAGCTCCGAATCGCTAACGGGTTTTTTAACAGATTTTTTGGTTTTGTTGTACACACCATGTGAAGTTCTTTGGAACGTCTTGTGATCCTCGATTTTCTGTACAAGGTCTACTTTATTATTCTCCCTAGATAGTGGGGAGGTTAGATAATGAGGTCTATCATTTCCATGGGTTTTGTTGGATTGTTTGTTTCTCTGAAACGCTATTCATTTATCTGGCGTTTCTGTAAGCCGGGTTCCACTTCGTTCCCGTTTTATGTTCGACAGATGTGCGCCTCTGAATTGCGCGGTTCCTCTAATTGATGCTTTGAAATCATCTCCTGAAATAGTGTATTGATAACTGTTATTGTGTAAGTTTTACACAAATAATTGTCGTCTTATCGCATAGCTTTGTTTTCTTGATAAAAGTTTATCCTGGAAGCCAATTCCCACCAGTCTGGTATACTTACCTTGTGCGTCAGTCTGATGGGGAAAAAGACTGGCAAGAGAACGGGTCTGGCTGAAGGTCCCGTTCAGCAGGACATCTGACTGTCCCTGGGGAGTCGCCAGCAGCGGCCAGAGGGATCTCTGTCCCCATTCTCATTTCTAGACTCGAACCATACTGAGAAGGAGGTCGTGACTCAATCTCCAGAACCTGTTCCCAATCGAGGACCGTGTCTGTGGCCCGCTGAAGGCCTCAGCCAACCTGAAGACTGCAGGCATCATTCATGGCCCACATCTGCTGTGGAACCTCATGTGGAGCCGACGCATGCAAGGGTTGACGTCGCTCCCTCTCCACCTCTGCTGGCTGAGACTGGATGACTCCGGGCATTCTACAAAAGGTGATGTGCGCCGCCTTCTTGAGGAGCTGCGGGCAATATGGAAGATGGATCTTCAGGGAGTGCAGGGTGAAATTGATGAGAGGCATGGTGGAGACAGTTCGAGTGCAGGCGGATGCTACTGAGGCGGCTCAGATACACTTAGTAGACAGGGTGGATTCCCTCCAGACACGTGTCGACCACCTCTTCAGAGCATTGAAGATGATGGAAGCCCGTCACCAGTGCGTATCCATGGGGTCCTGGAATCCGAATCCACAGATGTCCTGCTAGAGTTTGTTAATCGAGTGGCCCTTCAGCTCCTCCACTTATCTCCTGATGCTCCTCCGGTGTGCAGCTCCGTAAGTCCTCATCCACAAGGCAGCGGCAGCTCCGCGAGCAGCTTTGAGGGATGCCATCGCGGATGCACAGGATGTGTCAGTTAAACTGCGCCTGATGTCCTTACTTGCAGCTCGCGCCCCGTTCCTCCTTGATTCCGTGTCACTCTCATTCTACAACGACCTGCCATTCCTGACTCTTATGGCTCAGCGTCGTTTCTGAGACGTTACGACTCGCCTACATGCTGCAGGAATTCGGTAACGCCAGGGACCACAGGTTTCATTTTACTTCTTACATATGATAATGTTGTCCATTCATTCCAGCTTCTTCCCCTTCAAGGAACAATGGCGCTGAGGTGGCGGGCGCCGATCCTGGCTGAAAGTCGTAGCCCTCCATGTTCAATGTTTGTTGTTTATTTTCATTTCCTGTAAGTCCCCTCTGTACCTGATTTGGGGCTTTCCTTTTTGTTTTCCCTTTTACCACCTAGCGCAGGGCTCAAAATTTCAAGTACCATGCTACTAGCCAGACCTTAAGAATTACTCGCCACTAGTTGCCCCTAACCCCTATCCTGCCCTGCCTGCATCTGCATTCCCACTCGCCCTCGTGTAATTTCCTCTCGCCAAATGCTAGTAGGAGAGTGGAAATTTTGAGGCCTGACCTAGCAGACATTTTTTTTTTGTTATGTACTTGAGCGGCTTTTCCTGAGGCTTTATTTGTGGTTCTCACTCTGTTGGCTTGTTTGTTGTGCATCTGAGTGGATAGAGGGGAATCAGGATCTGTATTGCTCCCCACCCCCCCTTTTTTTTGGTGTGCAGGACACTGGGTGGACTTTGGCGAGCCACCTGTACGTCCATCATGGCTCTGACCATCTCATTTGGCCCCAGGTCTCCCGGCCTTAGTGGCTCCTTCCATAGCCCCCAGTTTTCCGCCGGGATGCTGGGGGTGAGCCAGGAATGCCACGTATTCTAGGCAGTTCCCCACCCTTTTCTTTCTGTCCTCCCCGTACCCCTCCTGACGCTCCCCTGCAGTCCCCGCCCACTTCCTCGTGCAGATTGCCAGATTAATTGCGATTACCCTCCCTCGTTATTGTTTTGCTTACTCATATTGTTTACCTGCATGTTGTTGTGACTTTGCTTGAGGGCCCTGCATGGCCTTATTTGCTTCTGCCGTTTTGTGTCTTTGCAAAAATCATAAATAAAGAATTAAAAAAATAAAAATAAAGCTCATCATAATAAATGTGTTTTCTACACTTGTGCGACGCTCGCCAAATAAATCCCATCTGTTAAAGTGACAACTGAATAGCAATATGCCTTAAAAAACCTCCATGCCATAAAATTCAACTTTTCCAATGTGTTTTATTGCAGATCAGATAATTTTTTAAAAAAAATTAAAAGTAATAAAAAGAAGGTACTGTTTCCATTCCTGCGGCTTTGAAATGGCTTTAACAGCAACAAAGCGCATTGATCTTCTGTTCTCAGAGGGTTCGACGGCACAAAGGGCAGCATTTACACTAATAATGGCATTAACGTGTATTTTTCATATTTTTTGTAGTTTATTCATGGCACAATAAATACTATTTTTCTGTATAAATATTTATTTATTACAGTTCACCAAGGACAGAGCACTCCAGAGCACATCAAAGCTTCAAAAAGTGTAAGAACATTCACGGTTTTCACCGAATTTTACTCTTTTTTTATTTTCGCAACAAATTTTTTCACAACTTATCGCGTTAATAAATGATGGGAATTTGGTTCACAAAATAGGATAATATCATGCGTGAGCCTGACACAGTGTCAATGTATTGATGTTCCATTTGCAGTTTCTATGTAACCTTGAGTCACTGGGAGCTCCAGGAAGGATTCTGCCCCAGTCAGTTAATCCCTTAAACGTGATTATTAGCAGGGTTATTCAAAGGGATCTGAATGGCTGCCGAAAGGTAACCAAATGCTGTAAATCAGCAAAACGTCTGTACTTTTTTCAGTAACAGCCCTTTTTATTATCATTCATTGGATTTTATATGTAAATTTCAGACATTTTCACTCAGTAGTTTCTTTGCAAAAAGCGTTTCACTTTTCAAACATTCAAGCAAACTGTCTTTTTTTTTCACTCCATTCGTCTGCGGTGTCGGTTTTTCCGGCGGCTGCGCTGCGCTGTGATCGTCTATTTCAGGCACCCCCCGCCATTGCGGGGAAGGTGCCTGAAGGGGAGGGGGAGATCCTTCGGACCTCTCCCCCTCCCCGTCCATGCGGGCCATTGGGTAAAGACAGGTACCGCTTGGAAGGCCACAGCCTGCCCTTCCAAGCGGCGGCTGTCTTTAACAACTAGGGGGCTGGATCGCGATATGGAGCTAACATGCGTCGTATCGCGGTCCCCTCCCAGAGCTGATCCGTGACAGCTAGGGGTTAATGTTTGATGTCATTGTAACGGCCAGAGCGTGGCCTTTCCAATGATATCAATCTTGACCATATATAATGTAAAATAAAATTACAAATAAAAATAAAAATAAAATTTAAAAAAGAAAAAATTAAAAAAAAAGAAAAAAAACTTTTTTTGTTTTTTTTGTTTTATTAGTGCAGCAATATTGTTCCCATTTCAATTATAATGTGAACAATGATGTTGCACTAACGATTTTTTCTATGGTGGGCGTTTGCTAAAAAGCACGTTTTTTTCCCCAAAAAAAAGTAACGATTCCCCGTTTCTAATTTTTTTAAAAAGCGCAACCCATAGAAAATATAACCGCAAATGCTTGCATGTTAAAATGTGAAAACAAACACTTGTTGTAAATTATTGAAAATTCTAATTTGATTGCATTTTTTGTTATAATATACAGACAGGTCATGACGTATACATATAAAAATTATATATTATGAATCTGCCGAGTCTCCCGGAAAGAACGATATATAATATGTCTGGGTCATATACTAAAATAAGCCTTCAAAACGCGTTTAAACATGATGAGCGAAACCGGTAAAAAGGAGGTCAGCACAGAGGTGTGAAAACGCTCAGCAGCGAAAGGGTTAAGAGTACAGGTACAGTTACAAGTATTTAAAAAGCGGCAACAAATTCCTTAGCGCTGTAAAATGGGAGAGACAGAATAACAAATATACATACAAATTACACACACCGATCAGAATAAGAAAGGACCCTGCTCAAGAGCTTACAATCTAAGAGGAGAGGGGTGACACACTAGGTGAGGCTGAATAGGGTAACTGAAGTGGCAGGTTGCAGGAGGGCTAAATTGGAAGAGGAGCAGGAAATGACAGTGGGGAAATCATGGAGTGAGCCGATAGGCTGATCTAAAGTAATGTTTTTTCAGAGACTTCTTGAAGAACTGGAGAGATGGGGAGAGTCTGATGTTGTGGGGGAGGGAGTTCCATAGAAAGAGTAGGACCTGTCGCGATGGGATACATTAATGCTGTCAGGATGGGATACATTGATCTTGTGTCAGGGTGGGATACATTGATCTTGTGTCAGGATGGGATACATTGATGCTGTGTCAGGGTGGGATACATTAATGCTGTGTCAGGGTGGGATACATTGATGCTGTGTAAAGGATGGAATACATTGATGCTGTGTAAAGGATGGAATATATGCTGTGTCAGGATGGGATACAGTGATATTGTGTCAGGATGGAATACATTGATGTTGTGTAATTGATGGAATACATTGATGCTGTGTCGCGTTGGAATACATGCATGCTGGGTCAGGATGGGATACATTGATTCTGTGTCAGGATGGGATGCATTGATGCTGTGTCAGGATGGGATACATTCATGCCGTTTCAGGATGGGATACATTGATGCTGTGTCAGGATGGCATACATTGATGCTGTTTCAGGCTCAAGCACGATATGATTGTTTTGTTTACATAATGTAGTGGTCTCTCCTTGGTGTACTGAGCCTATTTGTCACGAGACGCACACACCTGTTATGCGCCGTATCCATGAGGGAGCAACGGGGTTGTTATAGATATATAAAATTAATAGACAAAAATACCACAGTATATTCGGGAGCGCAAAAAGGGTTAGTCCTCTGAGTTGAAAATCTCAAAAGAATCTCAGAGAAACAGTCTCTTTATGAAGATAGTCCAAAAAAGTTCTCAGGTCACACGATGAGAGTACCGAGTGGGAAGAAAAAAGAAAAAACAATTGGGCAATATCGTATGCGTTATACAAAAGAATTTTGAAGAGGAAAACACTCACAAGTAAAGAGCTGGATAGCTCAATATTATACGCAGTTGAGTCTCTATGGGGGACTCCACCCTCTGATGATAGGGGTTCTTGTTGCGCTATTCACTCCAATCGAATGTTCCGCGGTGTACAAAGCATCAAAAAGGACCTCGGAAGAAAGGTGATATAGCGTAATCCCGTTACAGGAAGGAATAACGTATGGTTGTCCCTGGACAAGTACTCACATGATTAAGAACCTCCTCGATAGGTGGTTCTGTAATAACAACTGTAGACCACTTCACAGGGGGTCTTAACCTCTAGTTGAATAACAGCGGTGGACCACTTCACAAAAAATCTTGGCCTCTAGTTGGATGTTTTCATATACTCCAGTGGGAGGCAGATATATCACGGTGTAATGAATGGTGGAGCGGTACAAATAATGAATGGGCATTGATGGTATATATAAACGTGGAAAAATGGGAAGTGGGAAAAAACTTTTAATTTAAAACATTTTAAAATACATAAAAAGGTGGGGTATCGTCGAGACGCGTTTCTCTTACCGAGTCTGTAAGTTTCTTCAGTTGAATAACCCATGTTTAAGCCTCCACAATTTATACCCTCCATAAATTGTTACCGCAGCGTTATGGCGTGCGTTCCACATCAAACCCATCTATATGCGTTCCAAGTTACTTCCGCATGCGTTCCATCCGGATCACTTCCGCATGCGTTCCACATACCTAGAGTGGTTTATCTACTAAAATGCCCATGCGGTAAAAACTATATAGGCCAAACGTCAAGACCCCTGTATGTCCGTATAAATGAGCATCTGTGCAATATAATGAGAGGCTATGAGAAGCACAGTGTGTCTCTTCATTTTCGAGACATACATGGTTGTAGTGTAAAAGATATACAGTTTTTTGCAATAGAAGCTGTCAAATGTAATTGGACGGGTGATGATTTGATCAGGAAATTAATTATGACAGAGATGAGGTGGATTTACACACTAGACACCCTCATTCCAGGTGGTCTAAACGCCGATTTTGAAATTAACCACTTTCTGAAATAATTCCATCTTACATCGTTTGCAATAGGCCTATGGCACTCTCTTTTTTCTCATTTTACATTATGTATTTTCCTCCCTTTTTATTCATTTTTCAGTTTCCCTTTTTTATTCTATTATCTTTCTGTCTCTGGACATATGGAATATGTTAATAATGGGGTTGTTTGCAATACAATATCCTTTTGAATAGAGGATAGTGATATATTTGCAAATATTGTCATCACAAATCTGAGGAACTATCTATACCGGATGCTCTACGAATGGAACGCAAGCGGAAGTATTTTAGATGGAACGCATGCGGAAGTGATCCGGATGGAACGCATGCGGAAGTAACTTGGAACGCATATAGATGGGTTTGATGTGGAACGCACGCCATAACGCTGCGGTAACAATTTATGGAGGGTATAAATTGTGGAGGCTTAAACATGGGTTATTCGACTGAAGAAACTTACAGACTCGGTAAGAGAAACGCGTCTCGACGATACCCCACCTTTTTATGTATTTTAAAATGTTTTAAATTAAAAGTTTTTTCCCACTTCCCATTTTTCCACGTTTATATATACCATCAATGCCCATTCATTATTTGTACCGCTCCACCATTCATTACACCGTGATATATCTGCCTCCCACTGGAGTATATGAAAACATCCAACTAGAGGCCAAGATTTTTTGTGAAGTGGTCCACCGCTGTTATTCAACTAGAGGTTAAGACCCCCTGCGAAGTGGTCTACAGTTGTTATTACAGAACCACCTATCGAGGAGGTTCTTAATCATGTGAGTACTTGTCCAGGGACAACCATACGTTATTCCTTCCTGTAACGGGATTACGCTATATCACCTTTCTTCCGAGGTCCTTTTTGATGCTTTGTACACCGCGGAACATTCGATTGGAGTGAATAGCGCAACAAGAATCCCTACCATCAGAGGGTGGAGTCCCCCATAGAGACTCAACTGCGTATAATATTGAGCTATCCAGCTCTTTACTTGTGAGTGTTTTCCTCTTCAAAATTCTTTTGTATAACGCATACGATATTGCCCAATTGTTTTTTCTTTTTTCTTTTTTCTTCCCACTCGGTACTCTCATCGTGTGACCTGAGAACTTTTTTGGACTATCTTCATAAAGAGACTGTTTCTCGGAGATTCTTTTGAGATTTTCAACTCAGAGGACTAACCCTTTTTGCGCTCCCGAATATACTGTGGTATTTTTGTCTATTAATTTCTATTGGGTGAGGGATACACCCTACGGTGAGCTGCACACATCGTATAACCTTCTTTCTCCTTTCATCACGGTATAACATCAGCGCCTATAATACTTTCTGACCATCTTGGTCACCTTTCTATTTGAATAGATATATAAAAGCTACATCTTTATACAATAGGGGTGATTCACAGAGAGACGATTTGGCCCCAAAATTGCACCGAACAGTGAGTTTTCCCGTACGGTGCATTTTCAGGGTCATTCGGCTATTTAGAGAGCAGGCGAATTGCCAGCCAGTACGGTGCCTGTTCCCCATAGAGAAGCAATGGTTAATCTATTCATATTGAACAGCAGAGAAATGTCCTGATGTTCAGTGGTTTCATTCGACAGGTTTAATAAGGAGAATCCCATAGGCTTCAGTGCAAGCCTTCAAAGTGAGCACTTAGGCTAGGGTCAGACGAGCGCAGTGCGAACGCGCGTGCAGGCGCACTTAATCACGGCCGCACTAGCAGCAAATGCCGGGCAATGACGGCCAATATACGAAGTACGGTCGCACAAAAGTCCGGCTGCGCAACGCAAGTGGAAAACGAACGCATTTTTTCGAGAACGTTAAACTGCTAGTACTGACGTACAGAGTGCGCTGCGGCCGCTAGCGGCGTGTGTGCGTGAATTGGAGATGTCAGACACTGCTAATGTCCGGCCAACATAACGTCCAGATGCACAAAGTGTTTTATTGATGATCCGTACAAAATCACGGATGCAAATGCGCATCGTATGACCGCTATCGCGTACTCCGTGAAAAAATGCGTCCATTCGTTCAAACGCACTTTTTCACAGACAACGCGAAAATGCGTTCGTCTGACCCTAGCCTTAGAGATCTTCTGAAGATACTCTGGAGGTAGTCTGAGGTTAGACAGGAGGTAGAAAACCTACAAAAAGGTAATATTTGATGGTTTTAAATCCATTCTTTTATAATGGCAGGCTTGGTCCAGTGTTAGAGCTGTCATGCATTTGTTTTTAGATCCAATTTTTAGAGGTTTGTAGTGTGCCTGATATGTAGCGTAGATATGTTGTCTTTTTGTCTTTATTGCAGCAGGAAATTGGGCAGTTTGAAGTCTGAGATTTGTAAATTATCTGTTAGACAAACTCATGCTATGACTGTTACAAAGCCACTGCCACAGAGGCCTCCTAGGAGCGGCAGATGGACTACTGTAGAATCTGGTAGACTTAGAGTTGTGAATAGAAGGCATGTCCCACAGTCTGTGGCTCTTCTTAATTCTTTTGAGGCACTTTCAGAGTGTAGTGGTAAGACGGATGTAGGCTCAGACACCATAGTTGAGGAAACACCATCCCCAGGCCTAAGGTATGCAGGACTGCAACCAAGGACAAAAAGGAAAAGGTGGGACTTGATAGAAGGCAATTGTTGCTGGGTGATTCTATCATAAGAGGTGTTGAGCTGAAGAGTAGTGGTTTGGTGAGATGTCTTCCTGGGGCTACTGCTCGTAGAGACAAGAGACGTATTCTCAATATTGTCAAACAAGCAAAGCAGCAAGGGGAAGTGGACGTTCTAGTTCATCTAGGGACAAATGACTTGGCTAGCAATGAGGTTTCTGAGATTAAGGAAGATTTTTGTGTTCTTGGAGGTGAAATACAGCAGATTGCATCCACTGTGTCATTCTCTGAAGTTCTGCCTGTGCATAACATTCAGGATAGGCAGATGCGCAATAGGGAATTTAATTTGTGGCTTCGGGAATGGTGTCGGGAGCAAGGATTTGGCTTTGTGTCCCATGATAGATCTAATTGGAGCAGAAAGGAACTGTATAAAAAAGATGGTTTGCATCTTACTCATAGGGGAACATATGTTCTCAGTGAGATGTTCAAAGGTTTCACAAAGGAATATTTAAACTAGGAGGGGGGGACAAAAGGGTAAAAAACAATCAGACCGATTGTCCCCCAAAACTAAATCGGAGGGTGCAAGCAACATGCGGGGTAAAAAATGACAAGCTCAGAGTCGTGTCTATAAATGCTCCCAGTTTAGTCAATAAAATCAATGAACTGGAGGCAATGATGGCAGCTGAAAAAGTAGATTTAGTGGCGGTTACTGAGACATGGTTCAGTGAGAAAAATAACTGGGACATAACAATACCGCGGTACTCTTTATATAGAAAAGACAGAGAAGGTAGGAAAGGAGGAGGAATGGCCCTGTATGTGAAAAACAACATAAAAACGAACCAAATAAAAGTGAGCGAGGTGAACATAGAGTCAGTTTAGGTTACGCCAACATTTGGCAATCATACAGTAGCTCATGTAGGTGTGATCTATAGACCCCCTGGACAAGTAGAAGAGCTAGATAATCTGCTGTTTGAGGAAATAGCCAAAATGGCAATGAAGGGGGAAGTTATTATCATGGGGGACTTTAATCTTCCTGATGTGAACTGGAAAACCAAAATAGCTGGGTACACCAGGAGTACAAATATTCTAAACTCCCTACTGGGATTATCTCTAACACAAGTAGTTGAGGAGCCGACCCATAAAGAGGCCATATTGGATTTAATACTCACAAATGGAGGTTTGGTATCAGACGTTGTTGTAGGTGAAAATTTGGGATCTAGTGATCACCAGTCAGTGTGGTTTAATACAAGAACAGGGATGGAGCCGCACCACACAAAAACAAAAGTTTTAGGCTTTAAAAAAACAGATTTTTCTAAAATGAGATTTTGTGTGAATGAGTCCTTATCAGACTGGAGGAGTTTAAAGGGAGTCCAGGAGAAATGGGATTATTTAAAGGAAGCATTATTGAAGGCCACAGGCAATTGCATTCGGCTTGTTAGCAAAAACAAAAAAGGGAAGAAACCACTGTGGTACTCTGCAGAAGTGGCCAAAATAGTGAAGAACAAAAAGATAGAGTGAAGAAGATAGGCAAACCTATAAGATTAGGCAGAAAGAGGCAAAGCAATTTCTAAGAGTTTCCAAAGCACACGCAGAAGAGAAAATAGCTCAGTCAATAAAAAAGGGGGACAAAACATTTTTTTAGATACATAAACGAGAAAAGAAAAGTAAAACAAGGATTAGTTAGATTAAAAACAAAGGAAGGAAGGTATGTAGAAGAGGATAAAAGTCTCGCTGACTGCCTCAATGAATATTTTTGTTCAGTCTTTGCAGAGGAAAAGGAAGGAAAGGGACCTCAGTTAGGAGGAAACACTAATGAGACATTTACATATGAGTTTACAGAGGAGGAGGTTCTACAGCAGCTGTTTTAAAGTAAAGACAAATAAGTCAATGGGGCCTGATGGGATCCACCCTAAATTATTAAAAGAGCTCAGTGTTGTAATAGCAAAACCGTTAACAAGGATTGGTTAAATAAATCTGTTAACGGGAGTCGTCCCAGAAGACTGGAAATTTGCAAATGTTGTACCCATTTACAAGAAGGGTAGTAGGGAGGAATCGGGGGAACTATAGGCCAGTTAGTCTTATATCAGTAGTGGGGAAATTAATGGAAACCATGTTAAAGGAAAGGATTGTTGACCATCTTAAAACACATAGATTACAGGATCAGAAACAACATGGGTTTACCTCAGGGAGATCATGCCAAACTAATCTTATTGATTTTTTTGATTGGGTAACAAAAATAATAGACACAGGTGGTGCAGTAGACATTGCTTATTTAGCCTTCAGTAAGGCTTTTGATACTGTTCCTCATAGAAGGCTTATCAATAAATTGCAATCTTTGATCTTGGATTCCAATATTGTTGAATGGATTAGGCAGTGGCTGAGTGACAGGCAACAGAGGGTTGTGGTAAATGGAGTTTATTCGGCGCAAGGTCTTGTTACCAGTGGGGTACCTCAGGGGTCAGTACTTGGACCCATTCTATTTAATATTTTTATTAGTGATATTGCAGAAGGTATTAATGGAAAAGTATGTCTTTTTGCTGATGACACAAAGATTTGCAACAGGGTTGACGTTCCTGGAGGGATCAGCCAAATGACAAATGATTTAGGTAAACTAAAAAAATGGTGGGAGTTGTGGCAATTGAGTTTTAATGTGGATAAGTGCAAGATAATGCACCTGGGACGTAAAAACCCAAGGGCTGAATATAGAATATTTGATACAGTCCTAACCTCAACATCTGAGGAAAGGGATTTAGGGGTCATTATTGCAGAGGATCTAAGGTAAGTAGTCAATGTAATAGAGCAGCAGGAAATGCTAGCAGAATGCTTGGTTGTGTAGGGAGAGGTATTAGCAGTAGGAAAAGGGAAGTGCTCATGCCACTATACAGAGCACTGGTGAGACCTCACTTGGAGTACTGTGTGCAGTACTGGAGATCGTATCTCCAGAAGGATATAGACACCTTAGAGAGAGTTCAGAGAAGGGCTACTAAAATGGTGTACGGCTTGAAGGAGAAAAGTTACCAGGAAAGGCTTAATGATCTTAACCCCTTCCCGACCGCTGACGTACCCTGTACGTCCTGTGTTCGGGTCTCCCTTAGACCCGATGACGTACAGGGTACGTCAGCGGCGCCAAATCCCCTCCCGCCCGATACTCACCTCCCTCGTCGGATCCCACGGCGATCTGACAGGGAGGAAGCCTGCCCATGTGATTTACATGGGCAGGCGAGGCTGATGACGTTGCCACGCTGCGTGGTGACGTCATCAGAAGGTGCCCCCATGTGTTTCAATGGAGGGGAGGGGGGGGGCTCCTTCGGAGCCCTCTATCTCCCCAACCATTGAAGCTAGGGAGATGCCGTTTGCACCGCTGGAGAGGGGAGAGCCTCTCCTTTCCAGCGGTGTATGGCATTAACCATTTCGCCGCCGGATCACGTTGCGGCGCCAATTGGCGCCAAAACGTGATTCAAACCTGGAGGGGGGCTGACATCTTGGATGTCAGCCTAGCCTCCAGGTCCCCCCCACCCACTGACAACCTCACCATATGTGTGAGGATGTCAGTGGGCCAGTTAACACTCTAGCTGCCATGTAGAGATAAGGGGATCCTAAGGATCCATTTATCTCCCGATCCATGGCAGCTAGATGGTCATATTTACCATCATTTGAAAGGCCTGATTATGGCCTTTCAAATGATACCAAACATGACCAGGTTTGGTTTTAAAAAAAATGTAAAAAAAAATTAAATAAAAAAAAAATAATAAAAAAATTAAATAAAATAAAAAAATGTTTTTTTTTTTAAAGTTTTTTTTTTGTCTGGGGGGAGTTTAATTAAATAGGACCTAGGCTGTCATCTAAAAATAATTAGCACAAAATGGTCAGAATGAGCGCAGCGCACATAGGTGAACTGGCTCAGCAGTGAAAGGGTTAAAAGGTAAAAACATGTAAAAATTGGGTATTTCTATTCTCGGGATAAAATTTGGAAACTATTTAGCCGGGGTCTTTATTGGTGGTTATAGCTTTAGGGGATTAAATTACGAAAAAGTGTGTTTTTACCATTTTTTTCATCATATTTCATATTTTTTTTATATTAAATTATTGGATATGATGGAAATAATGGTATTTCTAGAAAGTCCATTTAATGGCGGGAAAAAGGGTGTATAATATGTGTGGGTTGAATAAACGAGTAAGAGGAAAATTTGATCTAAACACGAGCAGCGCAGAAACGTAAAAACAGCAGCGGTCACTAACAGACGGATTTGTGTAAAACCGCCCGGTCACTAAGGGGTTAACATGTACAGCTTGGAAAAAAGACGAGACAGAGGAGATATGATAGAAACATTTAAATACATAAAGGGAATCCACAAGGTAGAGGAAGGGAGTATATTTAAAAGGAAACAAAGTAGCAAAACAAGAGGACATAGTCTTAGATTAGAGGGGCAAAGGTTTAAAAGTAACATCAGGAAGCATTATTTTACTGAGAGGGTGGTGGATACATGGAACAGCCTTCCAGTAGAAGTGGTAGAGGCCAAAACAGTAATTGAATTTAAGCAGGCATGGGATAGGCATAAGGCTATCCTAAACAAAAGATAAATCCAGGTAAAGTATCCATGTAATTGGACGACTAGATGGGTCGAAAGGTTCTTATCTGCCGACATTTTTCTATGTTTCTATGTTAAAAATATTCCCATTTTTATTCTGTTTATTCTTTTAATTTGCAATAAAAATCTCTGTATTTATTTTTTAGGAATTTTTTTTAGGCACTTTTCAGGATTTTTCCAGCAAATCTTTTTTCCGATTTTTTTATATTTTTAAAAACAAACCTTCGCTGCTGAGCCATTTCACCCCTGTGCGCTGAGCTCATTTTTACCGGTTTCGCTCATCATGTTTAAACGCGTTTTGAAGTCACATTTTATTATACGACCCAGACAAATTATATATCGTTCTTTCCGGCAGACTCGGCAGATTCATATTATATCATTATTATATGTATACGTCATGTCCTGCCTGAATATTATAACAAAAAGCGCAATAAAACTCGAATTTTCAATCATCTACAGCGTGTAAAGTGTTTTTTTCGCATTTTATCATTCGATCCTTTGCGTTTATGTTTTCTATGGGGGTGCGCTTGTTAAAAAAATTGAAATGGACACGTTCCTTTTTTTGGTGGGAAAATACGTCATTTTTAGCAACCCCCCCATAGAAAAAATCTTTAGTGCAGCATCATTGTTCACATTATAATTGAAACTGTTTATTTCTTTCTTTTTTTTTTTTTTTTTTTTATTTATTTATTTTTTTTTTTAAAAAAAGTCTTTAGTTTTAACATGGTCATGTTTGGTATCATTGGAAAGGCCATGCTCTGGCCGTTCCAATGATTTCAAACATATACCCCTAGCTGCCACTGATCATTGGACCCCCCTATCTCCACCATAAATGGCAGCTAGGGGTTAACTCCCGAACTGACGTCTTCGCGTCCATGCGGAGCTCCCGGAGGCTTGGCCAACATCCAAGATGTCGGCCACCTCCGGTAGATGACCACGATCTGGCGCCATTTGGCGCCAAATCGCAATCCAGCCCCTAAGGGGTCAAAGGCATACACCGCTTAGAAGGGCAGTCGGTGCCCTTCCAAGCGGTGCCTGCCTTTTTCCCGTGCTCCTTACTGATGGGGAGGGAGAGAGGTCCGAAGGACCTCCCCCCTCCCGGCACCTTCTCTGCACTGGTGGGGGGGGTGCCTGGAATAAACGTCATTGCGCCCAGGGTCCCGGAGGCTGGGCTGACATCCAAGATGTCAGCCCGCACTGGGAGGCCGCAGCAATCGGACGAAATACCGGCCAATCGCAGGCTGCGAAAACAGGACGCACTCAGCATGTCCTGCGCAGCCTAGGCACCACTTTGCTGGACGCACTGAGCGCGTCCTCCACAGCCAAGTGGTTAAATAGTCTTTATTTTTTCTGTAACTGACCTTTTTATTATCATTCATAGAATCTTATATATTAATTCCAGGCATTTTTTACCCCGTTCGTCAGGTTCTTGGCTGTTTCCGGCGACTGGTCAGCACTGTGATTGGCGGATCGTTAGCTTTTTTCAGACATGTTCAGGGTTTTTTCGGCAGTTTTGCGGGGGATGGTTGGCTTTTTACGGATACGTGCAGTGTTTTTCCGGCGGTTTTCCGTTCGATGCGACGGTTTTGCAGTGGATTTTCGGGTGCAGTCGGCGGCTTTTCCCTGTGTTTCAGGGACCTTTCAGTGAAGGCTGAATTCCCTGCGGGGTTGGGGAATTTGATTTCCTGAAGTGGGGCGGGGGGCGCGAGACCACTGAAATGTCAGTGACATTCCGTTGCTCTCTGAATAACCCTGAATGACGATCCATTAAGGAAGCCGCGTCTGCCGCATCCGCCGCTGATTTGTTGCACATGTTGTAAAAATCATTTCGTTTAATTCTTACACGGCTTTATCGCATTAACTAGAGAGAAAACCACAAGACGTAAGCATCTGGCGATGGCTTCCACTGCCAACACTCTCACCACCGGCCTACGCATCAATCAGCGCGCTATCTGCAAGCACTGAATAAGAAATCAATACTGCGCACACGTGGCACGCTCAGAGGTCAGAGGTCGCTCTTCATCAAAATTATTTTCCTTTTTTAAGCGCTTTTTTTTCCTGCCTTAGATCTCTTACCCCGAGACCCGCCGTAACTCTGCGAAGCCTTTTAGAGTCTCCGGTCTTTTTAAAGAAGAATGAATCATACTCAGATGTGACACATACAACTTCTCAATTAAACCGTGTCTGAAGAAGAAGAATAAAATTAGCATATAGTGAAATAACGGGCTCTGCGCCTGCCAAGAGAACTCATACAGGAGTCATCAATATTGTTTTAGCCTATTTGCCGTGGAAATCGTGCCATACATGGGTCTGATTTATGGATTTTTTTTTCATAAAAATAAAATTATAATTTTTTTTTAAAAATGGTGTGACCGAAGCAGAATCAAAATGATATCACAATGCGAATAAAATGGTTACTTAATTAAAATGATATTTAATGTGGCCCCATACACTGTTGCAAAGGATGAGAACCTCGTCTCCTTTTTTGTTTTTAGTTACTTTGATTTTTTTTAAGCAATTTGCAAGAAATCACAACATTTATGAGGCCCGACCATCTTCCAAACGCCGGCTCTTCCCCATGATTAAAAAAACAACACAATATGCTTCTGAAGGTCTTTTTCCATAAATGATCTGTATCTACAATATGCAGGGCACACACTTTCCTGGATCAACCATCTGTCAGGTGCCACATGAACCAGGGAGGTCCAAAGCTCAAGTGACAAAGAGGAAATGACCAAAGAACCTGGCACTCAAAGTAAAGGAACATTTATGGGGCTGTATTTTGGACATACCATCTCACAATATTTCAGTTTCGGCTCTATCTAGAGCGGGGCTGCCAAGCTCCGGCCCCCCAGATGTTTCTGAACTACAACTCCCATGATTCTCTGGCCATCCATTGCATTAAAGGAAGTCTGGGATTTGTAGGCATCAGAATCTGGTGGGGGCGGGGGTTTGACCGCCCTGATCTTCAAGTCAAAATAGATAGAGCCAAGACGTGGGGAGATGGTGTGTCCACAATAAAGGCTCCCAAGATTTACTTTACCCGAGTGCCCAGTTCGTTTGTTATTTCAGTCTCCTGTCGGATGTATTTACGAGAGGCCCAGGAAGCTCAATACGATTTTGGTCACTGGTGGAACCAGGGAAATCTGTTCCATTTGTAGAATCTGGTCAGCTAACATGAGCCAATCAAATGATAGCATTTAAATAAAGTATCTCTGTTAAGAATATGGTCACATCCCTGAGTGTAGATTGAGTCTCATCGTTACCATGATACAATAAGGAAACCAGACATCTTAGAAGTTTGTCTTCTTAAGAATGAGACATCTTAAAGCTGCCCATTTTCTGAAATGACATCTTAGATGTTGGACATCCTAACATTTAATAAGATTTTCAGTTGATATCTCCTTAGCTGGACATCTCAGAAGTTGGACATCTTATGAAATGACATGATAGAAGCCAGAACTCATACAGTTGTGTTCAAAATTATTCAACCCCCAATGCTGTAAAGGGTTTTAGGGAATTTAGTGACATTTGTAATTGTATTCAGAATGAAATCCTACAAGGACTTTTTAAAGAACCATATGCAACTAAAATGACATCAATTGGTTTTGTAATACAGTAGTAAATGTTTCTTTTGTGAATTCTTCATTGACACAATTATTCAACCCCTTAAAGACTACCACTCTGAAGAACAGAGGTTCATTCAAGTGTTTTCAATCAGGTATTGAAAACACCTGTGGATGTCACGGAGCAGCAATAAAGCATAATAAGCAACAATTAGGCAGCTTTAAAATGACTGTGATACTCAGCTCCTTCTAGACATTTACTGGTGTGGTTACAAACATGGTGAAGTCAAGAGAATGGTCCAGGAAGACAAGAGAAGAGGTGATTACTCTTCACAGGAAGGGCAATGGCTATAAGAAGATTGCAAAGATGTTAAACATACCAAGAGAGACCATAGGAAGCATCATTCGCAAATTCAAGGCAAAGGGCACTGTTGAAACGCTACCTGGTCGTGGCAGAAAGAAGATGCTGACTTCGACTGCTGTGCGCTACCTGAAGCGTAGAGTGGAGAAAAGTCCCCGTGTGACTGCTGAGGAACTGAGAAAAGATTTGTCAGATGTGGGTACTGCAGTTTCAGCTCAGACAATACGGCGCACACTGCGTAATGAAGGCCTCCATGCCAGAACTCCCAGGCGCACCCCCTTGCTGACTCCAAAGAATAAGAAGAGTCGACTGCAGTATGCCAAAAGTCATGTGGACAAACCACAGAAGTTTTGGGATAGTGTTCTGTGGACTGATGAAACAAAATTAGAACTGTTTGGGCCCATGGATCAACGCTATGTTTGGAGGAGGAAGAACAAGACCTATGAAGAAAAGAACACCTTGCCTACTGTGAAGCATGGCTGGGGTCAATCATGCTTTGGGGCTGTTTTGCTTCTGCAGGTACAGGGAAGCTTCAGCGTGTGCAAGGTACCATGAATTCTCTTCAGTACCAGGAGATATTGGATGACAATGTGATGCAGTCCGTCACAAACCTGAGGCTTGGGAGACGTTGGACCTTTCAACAGGACAATGATCCCAAGCATACCTCCAAGTCCACTAGAGCATGGTTGCAGATTAAAGGCTGGAACATTTTGGAGTGGCCATCGCAGTCACCTGACTTAAATCCAATTGAGAACCTCTGGTGGGACTTAAAGAAAGCAATTGCAGTGCGCAAGCCTAAGAATGTGACTGAACTGGAGGCTTTTGCCCATGACGAATGGGCGAAGATACCCGTAGATCGCTGCAAGACACTTGTGTCAAGCTATGCTTCACGTTTAAAAGCTGTTATAACTGTAAAAGGATGTTGTACTAAGTACTAAGATTGAATGTCACTTGGGGGTTGAATAAAACTGATAATGATGTGAGCACAGAAAAGACATTTGTGGTTATTTCATTATAAATGTTATGTTTATATTTGTCTGACCTACACTTGCCTCTTTGATTTAATTGTAAGCAAGATGACTGAATGATCAAAATCAATGTCAAACTGGCCAAAACACTCAATTTCAGTGGGGGTTGAATAATTTTGAACACAACTGTAGGAACTGGACATCTTATGAAATGACATTTAGATAGCTGGACTTCTTAAGAAGCTGGGCACATTAAAAACTGGACATCTTAGGCACTGAATATCTCAGAAACTGGGCCTCTTATGAACTGACATCTTATCAGCTGGACCACTTTAGGAGTTGATCATCTTAGAAGCCTGACATCTTAAGAAATGAACATCTTATGAACTGACATCTTAGAAGCTGGACCTCCTTAGGAGTTGGTCATCTTAGAAGCCTGACATCGTAAGAATTGAACCTCTTATGAACTGACATATTAGAAAACGTACATCACAGGACTTAGGTTAACCAGCCTCTGCACCATACACGAAATTAATAAAATACAAAACATTTTAAAAAGCCAAAGGGTCTTGCCTAGGACCTTCTCCAAAAACAATAACAAAAAAAAGTCATTTTACTCCTGATGATGTGAAGATCAAACAGACAAATCCAAACAATTATCAGGTATTTTACACAATGTGTGCAGTGTAAGGTGTGCTTTTCTTGTAGTTGGAAGCAGGTCCACAGTCCAACACAACAAAGAACCTTTATAAGTGTCTCTTGTGGGTAGTTGGGTGATTCCCGTCTCCAGCAGATCCATCTTTGGTCTGAGGTTTGTTTTTATTCTGTATCTCAGCCCTCTGGCTCTACGTCTTCTTGAAACTTTGAGAAGAAACAAGTAAATAACTTTGATTGAATCAACTTTCAAAAATACAAGCGTTACCAAAGAATATCCATCAAGGATAAGGTTGGCTGAACATCTGAATTCCGACTTTGGTTCTACAGGCTAGGGATGAGCCGAACACCCCGTGTTCGTTTCGCATTCGAACTCGAACAATTTCAAAAGTTAGAGTTCGAACGCGAACATGAACCGAACTCAATGCAAGTCAATGGGACTCAAAAGTTCGATTTTTAGAGTGCCCTGCAAGAGGGCATATATGCAAGATATTTGCCATAAAAGGTGTATGTAGGTCCGGGTAGTGCCCTGGGGGACAGGAAACAAGGACAAAAAGTTTAAAGAAAAAACTTTTTTAAAGAACAGTGAGTTTTCCATGGAATAAGGGTTCAAAATAAAAACGAAATATCAAATATCGTGCCTAGGAGGTCCCCATAACCTGCCCGTGAAGTGGCGGATTTGTAGGATGTATAGAAACATTTAAAAACAAAAAATGACATTTCAAATGCCGGTAAATGGTTTTCCTTTAATCTATTCATAAACAACTGCTTGGGGCGGCAGCCTGTATGAAAAGAGGAGACATTTTAGGACACGCAGAACAAGTTTAGTGATTTTTTTGGCTCAATTATGGTGAAACTTATGCAGGCTTTGGATGAAAGTAGCAATAGGTGCTTTAAAATTGGGCCTTTAGTGTCGGCAACATTGCCGTCACACCGTAACCCCTCTGTGGTGTTGTGGAAGAGTGCAGGGTTGGAGTGCAGGGTTGGACAAAAAATTTAAATGATATGAATCTGGTAATATAGGCATCAGTGTCAGTGCACCAAATATTGTGCCTTTGGTGGCAGCAAGTGCCTTCACACCGTAACCCTTTTGTGGTATTGTGGAAGAGTGATTGTGGAAAATGACTGACCCCAAAATAGTTGGTGGCAGTGAGAACACAAGATTAGAACAATTCCCAGATATTTTGTAGAAATGAGACCCCTCCCCCCCAATAGCTGCTGGCAGACTGGCAGTGAGAACACACACTAACAATCTCCTCTCAAAAAACACGTGCTGGGGCTGCAAAGGACACCTTATATAGTGTGCTGCGGGACTTAGCTCTTTGAGCCCATGATTGGGCAAAATTTGCCCAATCAGGACTCTGAGCCGTGATTGGAATAGTCTTGCACCTGTCTTGCACCTAAACTGTGGTCAGGTGCAAGGCTGTAGCCAATTACAAGCTTCAGGCCAGTGGAAAAGTGCATTATGATCCATTGTGGTGCATTGTGGGTGAACACACATGTGGGCGAACACACGGAAATGTTCGAAGTTCGCGAACATACGAACTGGCAATGTTGGAATCGAACTCCGAACACATCGAACCGAACAGCTCATCCCTACTACAGGCCTGTGCTTTGACCACGAGTCACATGACCACTCTGTTTATAAGCTCTTCAACCAGATGGACGCAGTACGTGAAACCAGCCCACCAGCCCAAGCTTGGATTGCCGATATATCGAAGGAGAAGTTTCTAAAATGTCTATATTTAAACACCCCACCTTAATGCTTACATATGGGTTTTTACGCAAGAAAAAAACAGAAACCCATTTTCCAATTTTGCGATTTTGTTTACACCTGCATTTCCTTTTTTCGGCTGCGAGATTGTTGCCATTGTGTTTAATTGTCACCCAGCAGTGATTTTGAGAGCGCATCATAGAAATTAAACTTCATTATTGGCAACGCGCAACGTTTCTAGCGCACATCGTGCTATTATGAATCTTTGCTTAGCAGGAAAAGTAGCAATTTGTTTTCCAGCTTCATTCTCTGGGGCATTATCATAATTTGTGAGATTTTCAAATTACTGAAACTCCATGCTTTTTTTTTGTACATTCGACATAATAGTTTCTTTTTATAAAAAGGCGCTTGTCAGCATACGGCAAAATTTACAAGCACAATTAGTCTCTGCTCCAACAGTTTACAATCGAAAAAATTTCTAGTTAGGATGAGCGATGGAGCGACCTTGGAAAGGTCAAAATAAATCACTTCTCTGGGAATATTGTGCTTCTGTCTGGTGTAAACTGTTTGCAATCAAATGTTTTAAGACTTCTGTGAAGATGAATGGTCACGGTGGAATTTCCTGACATTAGTAACAGCTTATTATCGTCTTATTAATTTATCTATAAGGGAATCCACTGGGGGGACTTATTTAATAACAGACGTCTGTACACATACATTCTAACACGGACTGTCCTTCCATCACGATATGAAGGCGTTGACTGGTGAGCTCTAAACTGTGGACATAGGTTAGAGAAAATCTTTAACAATCTGGGCATTTTTACCAAATCGCAATCTTTCTGACCTCCCGGCATACACATACAGAACCACATTTCTTCACTCTGCTGTAAAAAAGGGATGTGCGCTTCGGGTTTCAGAATTTTTGAATTTTCACAAAATTTCCCGATTCGTGCATTCGGATTCGGCCGATTTTCCGAAAATTTTCAGATCCGAAAACGACAGATCCGAACAAATTTACGAGCCAAAAACTTTTCGGAATTTTCGAATGGACTAGAAATGTGTAAAATCAAAATTCATTTTCGTTCCATTCCTGATTTCGGTTCGATTTCAGTAATTTCGGACATCGTATTTTTCAGTTATATCACTGATTCTGTAATTTTGTATCATTCCCATCTCAATGTATCCTTCCTGGAAAACCGGAAAAATCTCAATGTATCCTTCCCGGGAAACCAGAGAAATCTCAATGTATCCTTCCCGGGAAACCAGAGAAATTTCAATGTATCCTTCGTGGAAAACCGGAAAAATCTCAATGTATCCTTCCCGGGAAACCAGAGAAATCTCAATGTATCCTTCCCGGGAAACCAGAGAAATTTCAATGTATCCTTCTTGTAAGACAGGAGAAATCTCAATGTATCCTTCTTGTAAAACATGAGAAATCTCAATGTATCCTTGTAAAACATGAGAAATCTCAATGTATCCTTGTAAAACATGAGAAATCTCAATGTATCCTTCCCAGGAAACCAGAGAAATCTCAATGTATTCTTCCCGGGAAACCAGAGAAATCTCAATGTATCCTTCTTGTAAAACCAGAGAAATCTCAATGTATCCTTCTTGTAAAACCAGAGAAATCTCAATGTATCCTTGTAAAACATGAGAAATCTCAATGTATCCTTCTTGTAAAACATGAGAAATCTCAATGTATCCTTTTTTTTTAAAACATGAGAAATCTCAATGTATCCTTCCTGGAAAACCAGAGAAATCTCAATGTATCCTTCTTGTAAAACCAGAGAAATCTCAATGTATCCTTCTTGTAAAACCAGAGAAATCTCAATGTATCCTTCTTGTAAAACATGAGAAATCTCAATGTATCCTTCTTGTAAAACATGGGAAATCTCAATGTATCCTTCTTGTAAAACATGAGAAATCTCAATGGCAGAATTATCGTATCCGCAGAATTATCGTATCGACAGAATTATCGTATCGACAAAATATTGGATCCGAAAATTCACCAATTCGGTGCTCTTTATTTATTTATTTATTTATTTATAAAGGATTTTACCAGGAAGGATACATTGAGATTTCTCTCGTTTTCAGTATGTCCTGGGTTCAAGAACATTGAGTTGTTACAGAAATACAAAGTAGTAAAATGCAAGATATTAACATAAGACAAATACACAGATTAACAGAAAAATAATATGTAGGAAATAAAGTCATTATGTTACATGTTTACAGGTGCATTCCGTATTGAGGAATGTTGAATAGCTCCGTTAGAGTAACCCTAAAGATAGCCTTGAAACAAGCACTAATGGTAACCCTAACCCTAAGAGTAACCTTAACAGTAACCCTGAAACAATTGTTAATGGTAACAATAAGAGTTACCATAACACTAAAACCTGAAACACTAGTAGTAACCCTAACCCTAAGAGTTACCATAACACTAAAATCTGAATCACTAGTAGTAACCCTAATCCTACGAGCTACCATAACGCTAAAACCTGAAACACTAGTAGTAACCCTAACCCTAAGAGTTACCATAACAATAAAACCTGAAACACTAGTAGTAACCCTAACCCTGAGAGTTTACCATAACACTAAAACCTGAAACACTAGTAGTAACCCTAACCCTAAGAGTTACCATAACACTAAAACCTGAAACACTAGTAGTAATCCTAACCCTAAGAGTTACCATAACACTAAAATCTGAATCACTAGTAGTAACCCTAACCCTAAGAGTTACCATAACGCTAAAACCTGAAACACTAGTAGTAACCCTAACCCTAAGAGTTACCATAACACTAAAACCTGAAACACTAGTAGTAACCCTAACCCTAAGATTTACCATAACACTAAAATCTGAAACACTAGTAGTAACCCTAACCCTAAGAGTTACCATAACACTAAAACCTGAAACACTAGTAGTAATCCTAACCCTAAGAGTTACCATAACACTAAAATCTGAATCACTAGTAGTAACCCTAACCCTAAGAGTTACCATAACGCTAAAACCTGAAACACTAGTAGTAACCCTAACCCTAAGATTTACCATAACACTAAAATCTGAAACACTAGTAGTAACCCTAACCCTGAAACAATTGTTAAGGGTAACCCTAACCCTAAGAGTTTCCAAAGCACTAAAACCTGAATACACAAGTAGTAACCCTAATGCTATCTTTAACCCTAAACTTCAAGGTAGCATCAGTACTTCACTGTAAACACACCAATTTAGCAACGCCACTATTGTGCAAAGTTTCTCTGAAAATAAGGAAGCAATATTACCTAGTGACTTAATCAGGAAACGTTTTGAATTTGCAACTTTTCTGCCATGTCCTGTCCAGTCACAACCACAAGGTGGCGACTTTCCCAAAGGATATCAAGACAAAACAGAGTTGCGCTACCTAAATAATTATCCTCCCGACATAAGGTTTACTGCAGAGGCTTTTTATCCGTTTGGGCTTAGAGATATTGCACCAGTGACTTTTAACACAATTTTATACTTTAATTTCTTAGTTCAGTCTGATACATAGCAATGTTTGTTTTCCTAATTCACCCCCGGCATCTCTCTCTGTTTGCTAATTGATTTTTGTTATTTTTTCTTGTTTATGTAAAAGTTTTGCATATTTTTCGAGCTTGGTAAAATGACTAGAGGAAAGAAACGCGGGTCTTTCTGCTCATTGTTTGCATTTATTCTTCTTCCAAATATTAATGACCACTGCGGTGAAACGATGGGCAGAAGAGATGTATCTATAATAGGATCCCATGTGTAGGAAACAGTAACTTCCCGTTTTAAGACAGATATTAATAAAAATTCATACGATTCTCTAGTTATGGTTTATATCTTTCTGCAGAGAAGATTCCTGAATTATGAGTCATTTGTAAGAAAACGAACGTATCTGTGGAATTTAATTTATTGCGCTTTATCAGCTTTAAATTGCAATTATCCTGCAAGGTATCTGACCCCACGATGTCCTCGAGTGGTAACTATGCTACCATGAGATCTAATTGTTTGCCATAGATGTCTACCTGCTCCAATCTCGATCCACATGACTCAAGTTCCAATATGCTCGAGTGGATGATATTTTTCAACCCCCAATAAAGTTATTCTATCCCAAATCCCAATGTAGACTAAAAACGTTACCTCCTACAACCCCCCTCTACACCCAAAAATGTAGGTGTGGGTTAGGGTTTTAGGTTTAGGACAACTTCTGGGGTTGGGTTTTTGTTAACGTTAGGGTTACTGTTACAATTACTGTTTAAGTTTTTTGTAACAGATCTCGGTCCCCGGACAGGGTCACATCTATCAAATGCCACTTCCTCGCTGGACACCTGGGTTCTCCTCGTGACTCTCACGCCTTTCTCCAGTACCTTAGTCGCAGCTTAAAGACAGGGGCATGTAGAGAGACTGACTAGCACCCCTAGAAATAAGCCAAAGCTGTACACCTGAAGTCTTTCGTTGGCACAGCGAGCAGAAGGTAGCTGCTACCCCAAAACATGAGCCGTGACTTCATGCTTGATCAGAATTTAACTGGTTTTACTCAGAGACACATTTATACAGTCACACATGGGGAGGTTTTTGTGTAAGCTAAACAGCCCTAAAATCTCCCATTTAACCCTTTCGCTGCTGGGGCTTTTCCCGCCCCTGTGCTGAGGTCATTTTTACCGGTTTTGCTCATCATGTTTAAACGTATTTTGAAGGCTTATTTTAGTATATGACCCAGACATATTATATATCGTTCTTTCCGTCAGACTCGGTAGATTCATAATATGTCATTATTATATGTATATGTTATGTCATATCTGTATATTATAACAAAAAATGCAATAAAATATGTATTTTCAATAATTTACAATGTGTAAAGTGTTTTTTTTCACATTTTAACATGCGAGCAATTGCGGTTATATTTTGTATGGGGTGCGCTTGTTAAAAAAATTAGAGATGGGGTCTCGTTACAATTTTTTTTGGGGAAAATTACACTATTTTTAACAAACGCACCGCATACAAAAATCGTTAGTGCAGCAGCATTGTTCACATTATAATTGAAATGGGAACAATATTGCTGCATTAACAAACCAAAAAAAATTAAAAAAAAGTGTTTATTTTTTTTTTATAATTTTTTTTTAGTTTTATTTTTCTTTTTTTTTTTTTGACAACATTTTTCACAGTAGTGTTTGGTATCGTTGGAACGGCCATGCTCTGGCCGATCCAACCATACCAAACTTTAACCCCTAGCTGCCACGGATCGGGAGATAGGGAGTTCATTGGAACTCCCTATCTCCACCGTTGGTGGCAGTTAGGGGTTAAGTCCAGGACTGGCGTCATCGTGCTACGCACGATGACGCCAGTCCTCAGGGGGGGTTCCCGGAGGCTTGGCCGACATCCAAGATGTCGGCCAGCTCCGGGAAAGGATCGCGAACCGGCGCTTTTCAGCGCCGATTCGCGATCCAGCTCCCCAGGGGTTAATGCCAGGCACCATTTGGAAGGGCAGGCTGTGCCCTTCCAAATGATGCCTGGGTTAACCCCCGCAGAGCCGCCGATCGGGAGGGAGAGAGGTCCGAAGGACCTCCCCCCTCCCTTTCAGGCGCCTCCTCCGCACATGCGGGGGGGTGCCTGAATTAGGTGTCATCGCGCTGCCGCGATGACACCTAATTCCGGCGGCTGCGGTCCCGGATGCCAGGCTGACATCGAGGATGTCAGCCCGCACCGGGGGGGCCAGCGATCGGCCGGAACCCGGCCGAACGCTGACCCCAATGGGAGGACGCGCTCAGCGCGTCCTCCGCATACCAGCGGTAATGCTGAGGACGCGCTCAGCGCGTCCTCAGCATTGAAGTGGTTAACTGCTGGGCCATAGTCTGTAAGCAGGTGGCAAACCCACAGCCCCCTCCAAGTCGCACAGTGACAGCGTGTTTTGTCACAGTTTGTATTCAGGTTAGGGATAGGATTATGTTTAGGTTACGATCACTGTTAGAGCTGCAGTTAGTGTTCATGTTTGAATTAGGGCTAATAGGGCTCGTATTAGGGCTCGTATTAGGGCTCGATAATATTTTTTTACATTGAATCCTATGGAATTTACCTGTATAAAACTTTGCAACTGCAGCACCGACAATCTGGGCATTTCACTGACACTTCGGTGCAGTTTGGCCTCTTTTAATCTATCTGTGGGACAATTTCACTGCCGCTGAAGGTCACTGAATTGCAGCGATCTGCGGCAAACTGCACCGTATTTCGCTGTTGATTCATAAGTATTTGGCAAATTGACAGCTCTCTGAATAGACAAACTGCTACGAAATTGCACGGTATGGGGGAAATTCACCGTTCGGTGTAATTTGGTGAAAAATCAGTCCCTTCTGAATAACCCCTTGTGTAATCCCTGTAATGCTTGTAAACAGATATCACAAATGTCAGAGACGTCAAAATGAGGGCAAGAAAGAGTGAATCCTTTGCACGCTGGGTCATATACTGAGTCTCTTGGACCACCACGGTAAGTGTATTCATTGAAGAAATATGGGTCAATGGTCAGACTTTCCCTCTCTATGAGCGTGGATATCACGGCACGGCGTCCTTCACATTTTGTTGGTGCGTGGGAAGATGCTCGTCCATTCTCATGCATCGGGAGATTAGATTTACGAGAGAAAGATACTTTTTGACAATCTAATTCATCTTCCCAGACACCTGGAAAGACATCGCCAGGAAGTAGCAATCAACTCGTCTTAACTCCACGCCAAGTTTGCGGCAAGAATCCAGAATTCAGTGACTCGATCGTCCATAGTGTAAGACCTCTGGAGGTGCGTCACAATCTTAAAAAAAAATTAAATGACACAACAGACACAATGTATAACACAGGCAGGTCTGAGCAAAATACGACAATGTCCACCAACCGATAAAACCCAAATACCGTTGACAAGTATTGTTTGATGAAGCGGTGAGAGAAACAACTGAACTGGGCATAGAAACGCCGACACCGTATCTTTTATTTTTATCACCAGCTAAGCGAAACCTTATACTTATTCAATCTACGTATAGATATGTGATTAACCAAATATCTCGACACATTCATACATGAGGTCATTCACAGAGATCATGGAGCTACCGTTGAAGATGTGTTGGCATTGGTTTTCCGTGGCTCTCGTTTCCAGATTTTGAGCTTGAGCTTTAAAGTTTCTACGTCTTAGGGAAAGTATGGATCTGCATTAAGTACCTGCTCACGCTTTTTGTGTTATAGCGTCTGATTTGCATGATGGAATAGTCTCGTCTGTAATGACACCGTTGAGCTAAAGCCGTGACTGGAGTCCCAGGGCAGGACACTAGCGCTGTTACTCGTTCTCAGGAACCTCAGAAACATTATTTTTACTCATTAAATAACTGAAGAATGAAAAGTCTGTTAAGGGAAACCAACGTTTAGGCATTTTGGAGTAACAAAAATATATATATTTTTTTTTTAAAAAGTGGGTTTTTGGACCCACAATCCAGAACATGCATTGACCAGACACGATGAAGGGGAAATAAACTAAGTTCACAGAAAATCAAGGACTCAGCACACACAGAGAATCTTTTCAAGCATAAAAAATGACAAACTACAGGACAAAACATTTTTAAGCCACCATTATGTCTAAGCAGAACATGGTATCAGTGGGGTCTACTCCACCCTCAACATGAGAGATAATCTTGTGTTTGATTACAAAACACAATACGATATAGGGATGTGCACCGATTTTTTTTTTCGATTCGATTCCATTCGATTTTTCGAATTTTTAAACTTTTCGATTCGGCTCGTTTCGACTGCTTTCTGTTTCGATTCGGTTCGACTCGATTCGGTTTTCGGGTACATTTATTTTTCGGAATATCGACCATTTTTCGTATTTTCGGGTAACTTCACTAGGTTTCTGTATCGACTTTTCGTTATTTCGGAAATTTTCGTTTTTCGAATTGTACATGGTTTTCGGCATATCGCCCATTTTTCGTTTTTCGGAACTTTTCGTTTTTCGGAATTGTACATGGTTTTCGGCATATCGCCCATTTTTCGTTTTTCGGAACTTTTCGTTTTTCGGAACTTTTCGTTTTTCGGAATTGTACATGGTTTTCGGCATATCGCCAATTTTTCGTTTTTCGGAACTTTTCGTTTTTCGGAACGTCTGTTCTCGTTTCAAAGCTGTCTAACTCTATTCGTTTTGATGAAAACTACTATGGTTTACTTTTTTAATACTACTTTATATATTTTTTTTAAAAAGTGGGTTTTTGGACCCACAATCCAGAACATGCATTGACCAGACACGATGAAGGGGAAATAAACTTACAGGGTTATCCAAAGAGATCCGAATTGCTTGAGAAAGGTAACCGAATGCTGAAAATCAGCGTTCGGTTACCTTTCCTGGCCATTCGGCTATCCAGAGAGCAGGCAATTCGCCAAATCCTAGCGAATTGCCTGCACATACGGTGCCTGTTCGGTGCCTGTTCGAGGGCAGTGAAATCCCCATGAAAAAGCACTGCTTCGGCTATTCAGAGAACACAAACCAGCAGTGAAAGGTTCCCCTAATGCCCTGCCATTCGGTGGTTTAATTCGGCAAATTTATTCAGGAGAATCCCATAGACTTCAATGTTAAAAATATTCCGTATTAATTCAATATCTAATAAACCGTTCATTATAAAATTCTGCAGCAAAAAGTCTCTGTATTTATAGATTTTTAGGATACTTTAAGCATTTTTCAGATTTTTTTAATTTTTTTTAAAAAGTCCGATTTTTTTTTATTTTTTTTTCAGTTAACTTATTTATTTTGTAACAGCCCTCTTTATTATCATTCCCTGGACCTCCTGTGAAAATTTCAGACATTTTCGCTCAGTAGTTTCTTTGCAAACAGCGTTTCTTTTTCCCAGATTCATACAAATGGTTTTTCTAATTTATTCACTGCCTCCTCTACGTCACAGCTGCTTCGGCTCTGTGTGATTCGGCTCCTGTTCGGCTCCTGTTCGGCTCCTGTTCGGCTTTTTCGAAGGTTAATCCAGATGTTTTTGCTTGTTTTCAGCGTGCATTCGGTTAGTGTTCGTCAGGTTTTCGGCAGCTTTTCCCTGCAATTCGGGGACCCTGTGCTCTTTGCTGAATACACCGCAGGGTCACCGAAATGCAATCGGCAAAAGGAACCGAATTGAAGAGAACGAAAAGTCACCGAACGTGCGGTGACTTTTCGAATCTCTTTGGATAACCCTGTAAGTTCACAGAAAATCAAGGACTCAGCACACACAGAGAATCTTTTCAAGCATAAAAAATGACAAACTACAGGACAAAACATTTTTAAGCCACCATTATGTCTAAGCAGAACATGGTATCAGTGGGGTCTACTCCACCCTCAACATGAGAGATAATCTTGTGTTTGATTACAAAACACAATACGATATAGGGATGTGCACCGATTTTTTTTTTCGATTCGATTCCATTCGATTTTTCGAATTTTTAAACTTTTCGATTCGGCTCGTTTCGACTGCTTTCTGTTTCGATTCGGTTCGACTCGATTCGGTTTTCGGGTACATTTATTTTTCGGAATATCGACCATTTTTCGTATTTTCGGGTAACTTCACTAGGTTTCTGTATCGACTTTTCGTTATTTCGGAAATTTTCGTTTTTCGAATTGTACATGGTTTTCGGCATATCGCCCATTTTTCGTTTTTCGGAACTTTTCGTTTTTCGGAATTGTACATGGTTTTCGGCATATCGCCCATTTTTCGTTTTTCGGAACTTTTCGTTTTTCGGAATTGTACATGGTTTTCGGCATATCGCCAATTTTTCGTTTTTCGGAACTTTTCGTTTTTTCGGAACGTCTGTTCTCGTTTCAAAGCTGTCTAACTCTATTCGTTTTGATGAAAACTACTATGGTTTACTTTTTTAATACTACTTTATATATTTTTTATAATAAATTTTTGGTTTGTTTTTCGGATACAATAATTCATTATGTCGATACGATAATTCTGGCGATTCTATCGTGTTTTTTTAATTAACCCTTTCGCTGCTGAGGCTTTTCCCACCTCTGTGCTGAGGTCATTTTTACCGGTTTTGCTCATCATGTTTAAACGCGTTTTGAAGGCTTATTTTAGTATATGAACTAATTTTAGTTCTTTCCGTCAGACTCGGCAGATTCATAATATGTCATTATTATATGTATACGTTATGTCATGTCTGTATATTATAACAAAAAATGCAATAAAATATGAATTTTCAATAATTTACAATGTGTAAAGTGTTTTTTTCACATTTTAACATGCGAGCAATTGCGGTTATATTTTGTATGGGGCGCTTGTTAAAAAAATTAGAGATGGGGTCTCGTTACAATTTTTTTTGGGGAAAATTACAAAATTTTTAACAAACGCACCGCATACAAAAATCGTTAGTGCAGCATCATTGTTCACATTATAATTGAAATGGGAAGAATATTGCTGCATTAACAAACCAAAAAAAAAAAAAAAAAATTGTTTAATTTATTTTTATAAATTTTTTTAAATATTTTTTTATTTTTAATTTTTTACAAACGTTTTTCACATTCGTGTTTGGTATCGTTGGAACGGCCATGCTCTGGCCGATCCAACAATACCAAACTTTAACCCCTAGCTGCCACGGATCGGGAGATAGGGGGTTCCAAAATGAACCCCCTATCTCCACCATTGGTGGCAGCTAGGGGTTAACTCCAGGACTGGCGTCATCGTGCTATGCACGATGACGCCAGTCCTCAGGGGGAGTTCCCGGAAGCTTGGCCGACATCCGACATCCTCATGGATATGCCCCAGCTCCTCATGGATATTGCCCCAGCACCTCGTGGATATGCCCCAGCTCCTCGTGGACATGCCCCAGCTCCTCGTGGACATGCCCCAGCTCCTCGTGGATATGCCCCAGCTCACACATGGATTTGCCCCAGCTCCTCGTGGATATGCCCCAGCTCACACATGGATTTGCCCCAGCTCCTCGTGGATATGCCCCAGCTCACACATGGATTTGCCCCAGCTCCTCGTGGATATGCCCCAGCTCCTCGTGGACATGCCCCAGCTCCTCGTGGACATGCCCCAGCTCTTCGTGGACATGCCCCAGCTCCTCGTGGATATGCCCCAGCTCACACATGGATTTGCCCCAGCTCCTCGTGGATATTCCCCAGCTCACACATGGATTTGCCCCAGCTCCTTGTGGATATGCCCCAGCTCCTCGTGGACATGCCCCAGCTCCTCGTGGACATGCCCCAGCTCCTCGTGGACATGCCCCAGCTCCTCGTGGATATGCCCCAGCTCACACATAATTTGCCCCAGCTCCTCGTGGATATGCCCCAGCTCACACATGGATTTGCCCCAGCACATGGAATGCCCCAGCTCCTCATGGATATGCCCCAGCTCCTCATGGATTTGCCCCAGCACATGGAATGCCCCAGCACCTCATGATAATGGCCCCAGCTCACCTCCGCCGCCTTTTTCGCTCCCTCAGAGCGTCCGGCGGCGCGGAGCTTGGGCGCTCGCCAGGGGGAGCCACGTGACCAGCTGCGATTGGCTGGTGACGTGTTTCCTCCAGGCGAGCGCCGAAGCTGCATGCTTCGGACGCTCGCAGGGAGCGAAAAACGCGGCGGAGGGTGAGACACCCGCCCTTAGGGTGACGGTGTCACCCTAAAGGCGGGTGTCACCTGGTGCGGGCCGCACCCCCGCCCCCATGTTACGACGCCACTGGTATATACATTTAACGGCCACACGCCCACGGACTTACTCTATCCAAACAAAGTTCAGAATGATGTGAAACATTGGGACTTTTTGGATAGATTTTGATTTTCGACTATCCGGAAGTTAAAAAAATAAAAATGGTCGAAATCTAATGCAAAAGTCCTGATGTTTCACATCGGGATGTCAGATATTAATAGGCTTGTGCACCGATTTTTTTTTCGGTTCGATTTGTTCTGATGTTTAAAATTTTCGATTGTGTACATTTTTTTGGAATATCGACCATTTTTCGTATTTTCGGGTCACTTTGCTCGTTTTTTGTATCGACTTTTCGTGATTTCGGAAATTTTCTTTTTTTTCGGAACGTCTGTTCTCCTCGTTTCAAAGTGTCTAACTCTATTCGTTTTGATGTAAAGTACTATGGTTTACTTTGTTATACTTTATATATTTTTTTATAATAAATTTTTTGTTTGTTTTTCGGATCCGATAATTCATTCTGACGATACGATAATTCTGGCGATTCTATCGTGTTTTTTTTTTTTATTAAATAAAGATCCTTTTTTTCTTATGAATATACATTTCACAACTTTATTTATTTAATCACATTAAAAAAATGGTATTAAAGCCAAGGAACAAAAAAAAAAGAACAAAACGATTTAAAAAACGGTAAACTGACCCGAATGGTCTGACTTTAAAAATAAAAACCAGAACAAAAATGTTTTAAAACGGAAAAATAGTTGATCAAAATGATCTGAAATGAAAAAAAATAATAAAATAAAATGATTTAAAACAGACAAAAATATAAATTAACCCTTTCGCTGCTGAGTGATTTCACGGCTTCCCTTCACGCCTGTGTGCGGCACTGCGGTCTGCTGCTGAGCTAATTTTTAACAGTTTCGCTCCTCTTGTTTAAACGCGTTTTGAAGCCTTATTTTATAATATGACCCAGACATGTTATATATCGTTCTTTCCGGCAGACTCGGCAGATGATTCATAATATATCATTATCATATGTATGCGTCATGTCCTGTCTGTATATTATAACAAAAAATGCAATAAAATTAGAATTTTCAATGTTTGTTTTACAAGGTGTAAAGTGTTTTTTTCACATTTTAACATGCGAGTGTTTGCGGTTATATTTTATGAGTTGCGTTTGTTAAAAAAAATTGAAAAGGGGACTTGTTATATTTTTTTGGGTGACAATTACACTATTTTTAACAAACGCACCCCATACAAAAATCTTAGTGCAGCATCATTGTTCACATTATAATTGAAATGGCAACAATATTGCTGCATTAACAAAACAAAAAAAAAACCTGTATTTTTTTTTTTTATTTAAATTTTTTAAATTTTTTAACATTGTCATGTTTGGTATTGTTGGAAAGGCCATGCTCTGGTCGATCCAAAGATACCAAACATTAACCAACCGATAGCTGCCGCGGATCGGGAGATAGGGGGTTCCAATGAACCCCCTATCTCCACCATTGGTCACAGTTAGGGGTTAACTCCAAAACTGACGTCATTGTGACGAGGTCTTGGGACTGTCAGCAGCTGCTGTTCCCCCACGCTGTTGTCTTCCTGCAAAGACGTGACCATGTTGGCGGGCAGCGTCTTAGCGGGCAGCGGTGGGAGAGAGAGCTCATAGCTGGGAGGAGGTGTTGTGTGAAGCTGCAAACAGGGACAAATAAACTAGACCTGAGCCGCACTAAGGATCTTTGGGTTGTGTCGGAGAAGACTTCACGCAGTGCTGCCATCAATATTTTTTGATAAATTCTTGGTTATACAATGAATGTGACTGTGGACAAAAATCCGTGTTGTTGTGACATCGCCTAAGCTTAACAAAAAACCAGGCCACGTCGGTAATCAAATCTCAAGGCCTTACAACAAGGTTGTGTTAGTGTGTGACATTTTTTGGCCAGGCAGGAAGTGTAGAATGTGCACAGTCACATTCATGGCCACAAATATGTTGACAAATTTATGACAAAGGGTCCATAGAAATGTCAATACATTTATGTACATATAATTTTAACAGTGTGGAAACCAAGCAATACATATTAACTTATTAAGTAAGGAAAAGCAACGCACACAAACAGGAAAATAGTGAAAAAATAGAAAATTTATTTACAACATATTAACATAGGGAAGGGAACATGCCAAGGATGGCAAACTGCCCAACAAGTTACTGGCATTTGAGGAGATGTTGGAGCTGGTCCGCATCTTGGACTGCAAAGATTACGATTGCTGTAAGGGCCCTTACGGCAGGAAGAATAACACCCGCAAGGATCGTATCCTTGAAAAGCTACGCACCACCATCCTGGAGCTGTTCGGGAAGGACTGGACGAAGGACCATCTCTGAAAACGCTGGTCCGACCTCAAGGCACGCGAGCAGGAGCAGCTGAGGCACATTCTGGAGGAGGCTGCCACTGGTCTCACTGCTGCTCCAGGAGGTCTGCGGCATTGGTTATGTGCTCCCGCAGTTCCTGGAGCAGTTCTTGTAGGGAGTTGACGGCGGTAGCTGCCAGGCGAAGCTCGCCGATCGCCTCCCGTCGGCGTCTGGCTTCTCCTTCTATATATCCAATAAATGAAAGAAGGAAAATACAGTAAGTAAAGCAGGTTTCTATTTTTGACTGAAAGTCTTGAAAAAAATATAACAGTAGTATATACCAGAGCTGGCGGCCTCCTGAGGCTCCGACTCCTCTGACTCCTCCTCCCCCACCACCACTGTCTGCATATCCAGTGCTATATGTAAGAAATTAAAGAAATAAAAAATACAGTAAACAACAAAACTGATTTATTTTTGAACAAAAGTCGATACAAAATACAACAGTAAAAAAAAAAAACCTGGACTGGCGGCCTCCTGCTGCACCGGCTCCGGCTCCCTCTCTCCATCATCGCCCTCCTCCTGCTCCTCCTCCTCTTCCTCCTCCTGCTCCTCCTCTCTTCCTCCTCCTGCTCCTCCTCCTGCTCCGGCTGACTCTCTACATCCTCCTCTTCCTCCTGCTCCTCTTGTGCTATACATAAAAAAATTAAATTAAAATACAGTAAACAAAAAATGTTTCTGTTTTTGACCAAAAGTCGTTGCAAAATAAAACAGTATATACCAGCGCTGGTGGACGCCCGTGGCTCCCCCTCCTCCTCCGCTGGGGCACTGGTCCCTGCCCGGGCAGATTCGGCGGCCTTCTTCCTGTCTTCTGCCAAATCCAAAAAATAACACGTAAATAATGCAGACTGGAAAAAATGGTATATCTATACAATATATTGCCGAAAGTATTGCGACACCCCTCCACTACCCACTACCAGCTTGACCCACCACTACTCCCATCTCATTGTTCTAAAGTCACAAAATATTTATTTATTTCCTCTGCACAGACATATATTACCGTTCATTTATATATTTTTTTCAGAAGTAAACATTACTTTATTCAATAAAAACTATTATTTGTGTTGTGTGCGTACAAAGCGCATTGTGTGACTGCTTTTAGTTATTTTATAGAAGGCCTCAGCCTCAGTTTCACTTTCAGTTTCTGCTAATAATAAAACTGGATATTGCAGAAACAACAACAGAAATCCACCATTTGTTTTAAAATTTGCATCTAAAGCATTCAATGACACTTCTGCAGCAGCTGCTGAGGATGTATTGAAGGCGGCTCTGTTTGGATGCACTTTCAGAAGAACTACATGTCCCATCCTATCACTTAGCAGAGACGCAGAGATTTTTATTGATGCGCAGGTGGGAGTCAATATTGGGCAAGCTGCGGGTCATCTCGTATGCATCACTCAATCACAACAACCCCCCCCCAGCACACTACAGACTATACACACAGTGCCAAAAGAAATCCAGCATTGTAATTTCATCTACATACATCAAATATCACAATTTTCACGAATACGTAAAATCACAAAAAGGAAGAGCTATGGCAAAAATGCATGTATGACGAATTGTGAAAACGCAAAGCTATACACAATCACATTGTATGAAAAAAGGACTAGATAAATCAGCGTATTTCTGTGCACATTAGCACATGCAAGCACATTATTATTATTATACAGGATTTATATAGCACCAACAGTTTGCGCAGCGCTTTACAATATAACATGACACTTACGTTTCGCTATGACGCGGCGGATGCGTCTCAGCTGCTCCTGCTCGCGTACTTTCAAATCAGACCAGCGTTTTCTGAGCTGGTCCTTCGTCCAGTCCTTCCCGAACATCTCCAAAATGGTGGTGCGTAGCTTCTCTAAGATACGATCCTTCCTGGCGTTATTCTTCCTGCGGTAAGGGCCCTTACTGCAATCATAATCTTTGCTATCAAAGATGCGGACCAGCTCCAACATCTCCTCAAACGCCATATTTTGGGCCCGTTTCTTCCTGGGTGCCGGTGGTTCATCATGAGATGATGAGGTGCTTGAATGGCACTCCTCTCTTACAGCGGCCATCATGATGAATAATAAAAACAATATTTTGTTCAAAAAGTTGTCAATAAAACTGGCTCAATAAAGTTACGACATGCGCGCGCATGCGCGACCCGCGGACGAATCGGATCTGACCCAAATACGAAAATTCTTATCGGATCTTTGGAAACAATAAAATTTTTACAGAATCAGCCATATAACCGATACTAGTTAAATATACGATGTCCAGACTTACCGAAATGGAACCGAAATCCCGAATGGAACTGAAATCATGAATAGAGGGAAAATAAATTTCGATTTGACACATTTCAAGTCCATTCGAAAATTCCGAAAAATTTTCGATTTGGCAAATTTTTCGTTTTTTCGGAAAGTCTGTTCTCGTTTCAAAGCAATAGATTTCGATTTGACACATTTCAAGTCCATTCGAAAATTTCGAAAAATTTTCGATTTGGTAAATTTTTCGTTTTTTCGGAAAGTCTGTTCTCGTTTCAA
Source organism: Leptobrachium leishanense (assembly GCA_009667805.1). Lineage (NCBI taxonomy): Eukaryota > Metazoa > Chordata > Amphibia > Anura > Megophryidae > Leptobrachium > Leptobrachium leishanense. Next base: position 11,038,258 of record CM019068.1, on the reverse strand, counting down.
AGCAATAGATTTCGATTTGACACATTTCAAGTCCATTCGAAATTCCGAAAATTTTTCGATTCGGCTCGGAAAACAGTTCGGATTCGACTTTTTCGGATCTAAAAAATTTCGGAATTTCGGGCGCATCGAAAGACCCGAATCGGGAAATTTCGTGAAAATTCTGAAATTCCGAAACCCGAAACGCACATCCCTAATACGATACACAACTTTTGTTCCACAACTGAGAGCAACATTGACATGTATAATACAAGCACCGGGGGCATTGTCTACTGATAAAAACAAACTATTCGCTATCTCGGGTTCCATGTCTGCTTCTGTCAGTTTCACAGACTACCAAGTGTGATAGAAATGACGCTGGCTCATGGATACATAGGTGATGGGAGTGCGGTACTGGTGGACACTTCTAGTCTGGATAACTGATGAGCCGCATTCACCGTGGAAAAGATACTCCCAACCAATGACCTTAACATGAGCATTTGTTCGTAAAACACAAAGGGAGGGAGGGCACACTGTGTAGTAGGCACAAATAGCAAACAAATCCCCACTACGTCGGCTGGGTGACACCTTATCATGGAGAAGCCATCTCCACAGCCATTCAAAGAAGACCTGGTTATACCAGTTACAGCATTTATATAGCACCAACCGGTGTCACAGCACTTTACTATGGGAAAGTACAAACATGAGACATAATAATGATACACGAGAAACAGATGAATCTGCCCATAGAATAATTGTCCTGCTGATAATGCTCTTTATATAAGTGCTAAGCCAGACATCCCATTAATTTACAATCTAAGAGACAAAGGTAAGTGAAGCAAAAGAGAGCAGGGGGAGTGTGGAGATGGTGACTAGATAGAATCTAGAAGGGATTGCATGGGGAAGGACCAGAAGCTTGTCCTTGGTAAGGGTAATCAGAGTGAGAAGTGGAAGCAGCTGGAAGGGAGAACTATACGATTAGGACAAGGACTGAGTGGGAGGTTATAAGATTAGGACAAGGACTGGATGGGAGGTTATAAGATTAGGACAAGGAATATGTGGGAGGTTATAAGACTAGGACAAGGAATGGGTGTGAGGTTATAAGATTAAGACAAGGAATGGGTGGGAGGTTATAAGATTAAGACAAGGAATGGGTGGGAGGTTATAAGATTAGGACAAGGAATGGGTGGGAGGTTATAAAATAAGGACAAGGAATGGGTGGGAGGTTATAAGATTAGGACAAGGAATGGGTGGGACTGAAGAGTGGAAAAAATGGAGGAGCTGGGAGGATGACATGATTGTTGAGTTTATTAGAGCAAAGTAAAGCAATGTTTTGGCCTTTGAGCGCTGGGTGTTCTTTGAATCATGATAAGCACTTGAATAAGTTTATACTGTATATCTGAGAGTGTTTGAGATTTCTGGGGCAAAAAAGAACCAAAATTGGACAAACAAAGCACTAAAGTTTAGGGTTTAAGGTTGTTGTTTTAATATATTGGCTTCCTCAATCTGAGTGACCACCATGGGGGCTGGTGACTGTGTCCTTGAATCCAGCATTTTTCTTACCTATTCATGAGGATTTTTCCGAAGATGATTTAATAGTAGAGGATCTAGCTCTGTTGTTCGTCACATGGAGTGGAGGTAACATGGAAAATGAATGAAGAACGCCCAGTAATCACATTTCATGGGAATCCATTTGTTTCTTGTATACTATTCTTGTCTCACGTGTTTTCCCAAAGGATGTAAAACGCGTCAGCTTATGCAAGGTCAGAGTTAATATACAGGAATCCTCAAAAAGCCCTGTTCTTCTCCCTACATTGCTCTATCCTCTGCCTGGAAATAAAATCCACCCGGCGATAAGAAGAGGTGGCGGTGTGTCTATGACAAAGAAAATATTCAGGGTTTATTCAAAGAGAGCCGAACTGGCTCAGAATTTCCTCGTACGGTGCAAACTCGAGGCCATTTGGTTATTCAAAACGCTGGCATGTTGCCAAATATTGGTGAATTGCCAGTGAAATACGGTGATCTTTGACAGCAGTAAAATCCCCATAGAGAAGCAATGGTTAACAATGGTTAACACCAAACAGCACCAAAATGTCAATGAAATGCCTTTCAATGTAAAAACATATTCCCCCATTTTTATTAAATATTTATTCAACCGTTTATTCTTTTTGCTTGCAGAAAAAAGTCTATTCATTTTTTAGGATTCGATAAGCATTATTCTGATTCGCAGATTTTTTTTAATGTTTTTTTTTCTGTCTCAGACCTTATTATTATTATTCATAGTACCTTATATGTCATTTTCAGGAATTTTCGTGCAGTAGTATTTTTGCAAACACTTTTAAAAAGTTGCCTTTTTTTTTTACCCGTTCGTCGGCTTGTCAGCTTTTTCCGGCGACTGGTCGGCACTGTGTTCGATGGATCATCAGTTTTTTTCTGATCAGTCTGGCAGTTTTGCGGCAGATTGTCGGATGCGTTAGGCAGGTTTTCAGATCGATTTGGTATTGTTTGACGGTTCTCCGGATCGATTCGGCGGTTTTGTGGCAGTTTTTCCGATCAATTTTCAACAGTTTTGTGTCGGATACGTTCGACAGGTTTTCAGATCAATTTGGTATTTTTTCGACAGTTCTTCATACCGATTTGGCGGTTTTGTGGCAGTTTTTCCTATCAATTCGTCGGTTTTGCAGCGTTTTTTTTGGATTTGTTCCGCGGCTTCTTCCCTGCAGTTTGGAGACCCTGCGGTAAATGCTGTATTCACCGCAGGGTTGGCAAATCGGACTAGCCGATGTGGTGAACGGGAGAGCACCGATATGTCGGTGACATGTCGGTGCTCTCTGAATAACCCTGATAGTGTCACAAACATGACTAATAACCCTTATCTAATAAACTAAAATACATTTAAATGATAAAACACAAAATTCTATAATAATAAAGAATATTGTCAAGAGAAAAAGTGTGCGTTGTAACAAACCAACAGAAAAAAAATTGGAGCAAAAGAAAACAAAAATCCAAAACGCGAGCAAAAAGTTATAAAGTGTGATTGCATTTCTGATTTTATTCATATTTTTTACACGGCGTGCGGCTAATCTATTAATACATCCCCCTGGTGTACAGTAACACCATAATATAATCACAGGGTAGATTTCTTGCGGGAGTCATGGCCAGTAATGAAACACTCAAGTGTGACAAAGACTGACAGATATTCACATTCCAATCATGTTACCCATTAAATCTCATTTAAAGCCGACACGTTTTATGGCTGCAACAAGGAAGACACAGGCGCAGCAGGGCGAAAAAAATAATAACACACAGATACAAACAATGTATAAATTATAGAAATGTGTGTGTGTGTGTACACAAAGTATGAGACATTATAGACAGACAGACACGGATGGGTGAATAGACAGACATAATAAATAGGTAAGACAGGTAATAGATTTTATTATTTTATATATATAAAGATAGACAGACCTGGATAGATGATAAACAGATGATAGATAGGCACAATAAATAAACAGACCAATAGACAGAAACATAAATAGATAGATGTAGATATTTCGAGAGACAGACAGACATGGAGGGATAGACAGAATAAATACATAGAACAACCAAAAGAAAAATAGATAAATAGTCTAGATAGATATAAATATTTATTGTTTGTATTTAGTTTTATTAGTTTTCATAGTAAACATTTATTTATATTAATTTCGATTTCTGCTCATTTTTCCATCCTCTGATAGAAACACGTGACACTCAGCATCAGCATAAAGTGAGATATAAATTCCAGGTCCTGGTTTTGTTAACGATTTAATATTTTGAAGTCTTATGAAATGTATTCTGCCGCTGTGCGCAACCATCTGCGTAGCACGGGATGGAACGCACCGCGCACAGTGTGGGTCAGCATTGTCCTGCTACATCAGACGACCTGTACTTGATATTGTACAGAAAAGCCTAGGGCGACAGAGATGTCCCACGAAAACCTGGCAGTCACAGAGCTGTCCCACGCACATCCTGCGGCCACAGAGCTGTCCCACGCACATCCTGCTGTCACAGAGCTGTCCCACGCACATCCTGCTGTCACAGAGCTGTCCCACGCACATCCTGCTGTCACAGAGCTGTCCCACGCACATCCTGCTGTCACAGAGCTGTCCCACGCACATCCTGCTGTCACAGAGCTGTCCCACGCACATCCTGCTGTCACAGAGCTGTCCCACGCACATCCTGCGGTCACAGAGGCATCCCACGCACATCCTGCTGTCACAGAGCTGTCCCACGCACATCCTGCTGTCACAGAGCTGTCCCACGCACATCCTGCGGTCACAGAGGCATCCCACGCACATCCTGCTGTCACAGAGCTGTCCCACGCACATCCTGCTGTCACAGAGCTGTCCCACGCACATCCTGCTGTCACAGAGCTGTCCCACACACATCCTGCGGTCACAGAGGCATCCCACGCACATCCTGCTGTCACAGAGCTGTCCCACGCACATCCTGCTGTCACAGAGGCATCCCACGCACATCCTGCGGTCACAGACCTGTCCCACACACACTCTGCAGTCTCAGAGGTGTCCCTCACAATCCCTGCAGTCACAGAGCTGTCCCACACTCATCCTGCAGTCTCAGGTGTCCTTCACTCATTCTGCGGTCTCAGAGGTGTCCCTTGCTCATCCTGCGGTCTCAGAGGTGTCCCTCACACACCCTGCAGTCACAGAGCTGTCTCACGCACATCCTGCGGTCTCAGAGGTGTCCCACGCACATCCTGCGGTCACAGAGCTGTCCCACACACATCCTACTGTCACAGAGCTGTCCCACGCACATCCTGCGGTCACCGAGCTGTCCCACGCACATCCTGCTGTCACAGAGCTGTCCCACGCACATCCTGCGGTCACCGAGCTGTCCCACGCACATCCTGCTGTCATAGAGCTGTCCCATGCACACCCTGCGGTCTCAGAGGCATCCCACGCACATCCTGTGATCACAGAGCTGTCCCACGCACACCCTGTGGTCTCAGAGGCATCCCACACATCCTGTGAACACAGAGCTGTCCCACGCACACCCTGCGGTCTCAGAGGCATCCCACGCACATCCTGTGATCACAGAGCTGTCCCACGCACACCCTGTGGTCTCAGAGGCATCCCACGCACATCCTGTGAACACAGAGCTGTCCAACGCACACCCTGTGGTCTCAGAGGTATCCCACGGACATCCTGCGGTCACAGAGCTGTCCCACACACACTCTGCAGTCTCAGAGGTGTCCCTCACAATCCTTGCAGTCACAGAGCTGTCCCACACTCATCCTGCAGTCACAGGTGTCCTTCACTCATTCTGCGGTCTCAGAGGTGTCCCTTGCTCATCCTGCGGTCTCAGAGGTGTCCCTCACACACCCTGCAGTCACAGAGCTGTCTCACGCACATCCTGCGGTCTCAGAGGTATCCCACGCACATCCTGCGGTCACAGACCTGTCCCTCACACACCCTGCGGTCACAGAGGTGAACACTCCCATACTTGCCTTGCCCGTACATGTTTCCCTGTCTCTATTTTTTTGTGTCCGGCGTCACATAATCGTGACATTTCTCACCATAAATAGACAGCTCTGCGTTTATTCTTACGGTTCTGCGAGCGATACAATGTAACCAATTGTTTGCATGACAGGTAAAAGCTGCCAGGTCCTGATCTGCACGAATATAACAAAGACGGTTGGAAATGATGCGCGTTTTGGTTTTGTGACATGTTTCTGAAACATCGTTTAATATTCATCCATCTGTAAAACATTTCCAACGCGTCTTTAAAAACAAGCCGTGTTTCTGTGTGATCCGCTCACGCGCCCCCAGGGCAGCTGCTGCGTGCATCTTTATGGCGCTTTCAATCAATGATAAAAGAATATTGCAGATGCTCGCATCCACTGCGATAGAGGCGGGGGGTGGGGGGTGCCACAGTCATGTCAACATCTCTGTTTCTGTTAAATATAGAGTTATATATCATGTAATTGCTGTTTAAAGACGAGACGTCTCCCAACGCGTTTCGATATGTCATGGAGGATCCACAGCATAAACGCAGACACAAAAGTAATGGCGTCCACAAACAGTCACTCACCCAATAGAAGCCGGTAAAGGTCCTCACTCTCAGACCTCAATGCAATCACCCATATGAAGAAACCACCAGCATACAGCCGTATGCTTAAATCATGGGTTTATTCTCCCGGTGCAAGAAACTAATGACGTTGCACTGGGAGAATAAACCCATGATTTAAGAATAGGGCTGTATGCTGGCGATTCCTTCATATGGATTATAACCTCAGACACCTCCAGCCTCCCCCGAAACTCCCACCCTGCCCCCTGGTAACATTTATGCTCCCCCTCCAGGTGCCTGTGCTTCTCTCACATTATCCCCTTCATAACCTCTACAATTGAGCCATTGTTGCCATTTCTCTGGCCGCCGACTCAACGCTCTCCCTGCTCTCTTCTGTCTCATGTCCCTTTTATTCCTTTAGATTGTAAGCTCACGGGTCTTCTAGCAGAGCTCGCTGTATAAAGGGCTGGGAAAGCTAGAGTTCATCCCGTGCGTAGGGCTCACTAGGCATGTGCAACGCTGAAAAATGTATCTTCGTTCGGAATCTGAAAATATCAGCTTTGGAAATAATTTGAAAAAGTCGATTTGGAATATCGGACGTTTCTGTTGTTTCGGTATCAGACCATTTCGGAATATTGGAAACGTCCAATATATTTGCCACCTTTATGTATAATACATTAAAAAAAATTGGTTAGTGGGGTAAGGTCAAAGCTAGGTTAAGGGTGAGGGCTAGGGTTAGTGCAACAGTTTGTCTGTGCCATATGGTCAGGGTGATGGTTAGGACTAGGATCAGGGTTAGGCTGAGGTTAGGGCTAGATCTAGTGCTAGGGTTACAGTTTCTGAGTGTCATGTCATTACCGCTACGTGTACTATTTCGACCTAGAATTTTCCATTCTCCAGTCATTCTCCTGCTTTTCACCGCTCTCTGAATAACCCTGAAAATGTATAGAAATCTTGGCTGTGTCAGCTGATCCGAGTAATGGCTGCAGCCGCCATTTTTAATGATTAAGATATAAGTAGGTTATAGTGGTTTACTATATAAACGTCACCGCCTTCTGGCCTCACTTATAAATGACACGTGAAAAAACGACACCTATTTTAAAACTGACACTTTGATTCGGACTGTTAGAGTCTCTCTCCCTCTCTGGGGGTCTCTGAGTGTCCCCCTATCTCGATTACAGGTCTCCGATCCTCTGTTGTGATCCCCAGGCAGAGCAATGACAAGCGCGCTTGGGAAAATGAATGACGCACACAAGCAAGTATATGTCACCAAATTCGTTTGTATTGATTCGGATCAGGTTATTTATACCCTCACAGACAGGGGGATCGTGATGTCATAGAGGCCAACAAGAATTTGTCCTGCGACCAAGCCATTTCACCTCTGTGTGCGGAGCTCATTTTTACCGGTTTTGCTCATCGTGTTTAACCCCTTAAGGACGGGAGTAATTTTACAACTTCGGCGCTGTTTCGGAAGTAGAAGTTTGCTGAGCTCATTTTGACCATTTTTAAGTCACGTATTATTATACCACCCAGACAAATTATATATCGTTCTTTCCGTCAGACTCGGCAGATTAATAATATATCATTATTATATGTATATGTCATGCCCTGCCAAAATGCTATAACAAAAAATGTAAAAAAATGTGAATTTTCAATAAAATTTCAATCTTCCACAGTGTGTAAAGTGTTTTTTTTTTAAATTTTATTATCCGAGGCTCTGCGGTCATATTCTATTGGGTAGATCTGTTAAAAAAAATTAGAATGGGGAACCCATTTTTTTTTGGGGAGAAATTGCGTGATTTTAGCTAAACCCCCCAAAAAAAAAAATCATTAGTGAAGCATCATTGTTCACATTATAATTGAAATGTGAACAATAGTGCTGCATTAAAAAAAACAATTTTTTTTTTATTATTATATTTATTATTTTTTTATTATTTAATTTATTATTTTTTTATTATTTTGATTTTTACTTTTTTTACACTTTTATTTTACTTTTACCATGGTCATGTTTGATATCATTGGAAAGGCCATGCTCTGGCCTTTCCAGCAATATCAGCCATGACCCCCTAGCTGCCACCGATCAGGAGATAAAGGGGTTCAAAGAACCCCCCTATCTCCTGCAAGGGATTTCCATAGGAAATCCCTTTGCAGCTAGGGGGTTCCCGGTTAACTGACATCATCGCGCATGGCGCGATGAGTCAGTTGACCGGGGGTGACCCAGAGGTGGGGGCTGCCATCCAAGATGGCGGCCCCCACCGGAAATAGGCCGCGATCGGGCACAAATTAGTGCCCGGTCGCGACCTGGCAACTAAGGGGTTAACCCCCCATACATCGCTGGAAAGGTCAGGCTGTGACCCTTCCAGCGATGCTGGCCACAGCCGCTGGGGACCAGGCGATCGGGAGATAGAGGGATCCGAAGGATCCCTCCCCTCCCCTCCAGGCGCTTCCCCTGCTCCGGCGGGGGGGGACGCCTGAAACTGACGTCATCGCACCACCGGCGCGATGACGTCACAGCGCTGGAGGAGGGATCACACTGATCTGACTCCGCGGGAGTCAGAGCAGCGTGGGAGCGACCGGAGGAGGTAAGTATTAAGGCAGGGGGGCTGTAAACGCCGAGGACGTACATTTACGTCCTGCGGCGTCAAAGCCCACCTAATGCAGGACGTAAATGTACGTCCTGCGGCGTTAAGGGGTTAAACGCGATATAAGTCATGTTTTATTATATGACCCAGACATGTTAAATATCATTTTTTACATTAGACTTGGCAGATTCATAATATATTATTATTATATGTATATGTCATGTCCTGCCAGAATGCTATAACAAGAAATGTAAAATATTTGAATTTCCAATCACATGATTTTTGCTAAACCCCCCAAAAAATCATTAGTGCAGCATCATTGTTCACATTACCTTTGAAATGCGAACAGTAGTGCTGCATTAATAAAAAACAAAAACCCACAATATTTTTTTAAGAAATGTATTTATTTATTTTTCTTTATTTTTTTCTTTAACTTTTAACTTGGTAAAATCATTGAAAAGGCCATGCTCTGGTTTTTCAATCAATACCAAACATTTACCCCTATCTTTTGAGAAAGGATTTTACCAGGAAGGATACATTGAGAATTCTCTCGTTTTCAAGTATGTCCTGGGTGGCGAGTATGTACTGTTAGGTGTCTTACCCAAGGACACTTACTGGAGAGGTACTCTTGCCGGGATCGAACCTGTGTCTCCACAGTCTATTTCCACGGTTATAGAGCAGTGATGTTACCTCTACTCCACCCAGCCGGTATCTGCCACAGATCAGGAGATAGGGGAGTCCAGTGACCACCATATCTCCGCCATAGGTGGCAGCTAAGGGTTAACTCTTGAAGTGACGTCATCCCATCCATACGGGTTGACATCAGTGGGCAGGAGGGGATCCCGGAGGCATGGCCAACATCCAAGATGGTGGCCACCTCTGGGAGAGGACCGCAATCCAGCCCCTAAGGGTTAAAGGCAGGCACTGCCAAGAAGGGCAGACTGTGCCCTTTCAAGCGGTGCCTGCCTTTGATCTGTGGCTACCAGCGATGGGGAGAGAGAGGGGTCCAAAGGACCTTCAGGCACAAAGAGAAATTTTGGCTAGAGGGATAATAGGGCGGGAGTGGGGCAAGTTTCAGTTCTACAGATACGCATCTTAAGGCAGAAACGGAACCTTGTGGAAAAACAGGAACAACAGGCACAGGGAGGGGTGCGGTTGGGACAGATGGCAATGAATTGCATATTTCAAATATTTATAATTTTTGATAACTTATAAAGTACTTTACACAGACCCTGCCTAATCCAGAGCTGCGCATCATTTTCAGAAGCATTTTTCAGAATATCAAATTGCTCTTGAAAGGCGATTCAAAAAACCACAGAAATTGGCGTTGGTTTTTGTGTGTCAATTTTAAATGCGCCCACATGGTGGCGTGGTTTGTATAGGTTACCGGCTGTACAAGGCTGAATTTGCGTCACTGACATCATGCAGGTATGTTAGTGTCCCTTTAAAGAATCGGAAGAACGATAAAGTAATTTGCATAAAGTGCTTTTCTGTGCCTTTTTGAGAAAGCAGCCGCGTCATCTGACAGTAGAAATAATAACAGACAAACACACGATATGAGACCCGTAGCGGCTGCTTTTATTCGAGAACTCGGGAGGGTTTCATTTTCTGCCAAATGTCACAGACCTGCCGTTCAGAGGGTCTCGATTCCGCTGGTTTAAGAGCTCTTTGCTTGTGTGTGAGATGACAATTCAGCCAAATCGCAGCAAAGTCGCTCAAAACGGATTTAGTCTGAAAAGCAAAACATCAGCGCGCCGGCTGCTGCGGGAAAATAGAACCAGCAGCACTTAGTGATAAAGAGGATAGGTCAGGCTGACATTCACTCAAAGGACTGCCGCGGAAACGGAACATGTCTGAAGTGCGGATTTAACCCCTTAGATACCACGACGTACCAACATTCCCATGAAATGAGTTATTTAGTCTCGTTTTTTTTTTCATGTTTCTTCCTTTGTGATTTTCAAATCACTCTTATTGAGTAACTCTTTAACAGCCAAACTTGCCACCGAATCGCTAAACTTCCCCGTATGGTGTAATTTAGCGGCAGTTTGTCTATTTAGAAATGAAAAAAAAGGAAATCCACCAGCGCTGCTTGTTGAAGGTGCACTAGTGCCACCTCCTTTATTTAAACAGAGAACACAAAACAGACGTTTCAGGGATATACCCTTTCCTCAGTGCATAGTGCCCCAATACTAACATATAGAAAAACCCTTTATATACTAAACACATGTAGCGCTGTTTAAAACTGTATTGCTGTATTACTGGGTTCTAGCCACCAAAGGGAGACAAAAGCCATATGGACAATGCGGGACTTAAACAAACTACAATATCCATCAGGCTTTGCGGCGGAGACAGGAAGTGGTTGGGAAAGGGAGGAAGGACGTAAGCAGCCTCGTGCGGAGGAGCGCCAGAGTGAGCGGAGCGACGAAAGAGAGAGGACGCAAGTGAGACTGCTCGGGATCGAGACCAGGCCGGAGCGCAGACGCTACCTGTCGGGCACTGGAGAGCGGGACAGTAACTTGCGGAGGCATACCCGTCATCACCGGGAGGTGTACACAAGAACTTCCGTTCCAGTTGGACACCCTGTAAGGAGACCGCGACGACCCATAGGGAGTGCAGGCGGTAGGCCGTGGTTCTTGACTCGGAGATCGGAAGGCCAGAGAGCGGATCCGGTGAGACATCCTCGACCAGACAGAGGGACAGACTGTATAACGGATGGGTGAGAGGCCTCGCAGGCCGAAAGTACAAGTAAAATCCAGCACGCTGCATTATTGTTTCAATTCTACAGGGCCCCAACTTGAAGATTTGCTTATCACATTCACTGGTCAGTTGAATACAGTACCCGGGTACCCGAATCAATACACGTACACCTTTTTGAGACCTTACACTCACAGGACTTACACTCCAGAACTGAGGGGGTTAATTCTTTCCTTTTTCCCGCTGCGTGTTTTCCTGCCGCGTGTTATCCCGCATTACGAAAATCCTGTCGTTCCTATACCAAAATTGTATTATATGTGTCACTTTATTGGGATCAGTAAAGTATATAATTTATAAAATCCACAACAGTGCTGGTGTATATTTATTCCCTAGTGCGGAGAGACTAACCCGAGGTTTATTCAGCGGCTCCTTCGGGGGTGAGCGCTTCACACATATAAGGTAGGCGGAACTTAAACGCCTTTGCACACATGGAAGAAATAAAGATAATACAAAATCATATACATACTAGAAAACTTAACGGTTAACCCCTTAGTGTGACCGGGCGGTTTTACACAAATCCGTCCTTTAGTGACCGCTGCTGTTTTTACGTTTCTGCGCGGTTAGTGTTTAGGTCAAATTTTCCTCTTACTCGTTTATTCAACCCACACATATTATACACCGTTTTTCCTGCCATTAAATGGACTTTCTAAAAATACCATTATTTCCATCATATCGAATAATTTACTATAAAAAAAAATATGAAACATGATGAAAAAAATGGTAAAAACACACTTTTTCGTAATTTAATCCCCAAAATCTATAACCACCAAAAAATACCCCGGCTAAATAGTTTAAAAATATGTCCCGAGAATAGAAATACCCAATTTTTACATGTTTTTGCTTTTTAGCCCCTTCACTGCTGAGCCAGTTCACCTATGTGCGCTGCGCTCATTCTGACCGTTTTTTGCTAATTATTTTTAGATGACAGCCTAGGTACTAATTAACTAAATCCCCCCCCTCAGACAAAAAAAAAAAAAAAAAAATATATATTTTTTTATTATATTTTTACTTATTTATTTTTTAAAGTTTTATTTTTACACCAAACCTGTTTGATCAGGCCTTTCCAATTATATCAAATATGACCCTCTCAATGCCACGGATCGGGAGATAAAGGGATCCAACGGATCACCCTATCTCCACATGGCAGCTAGGGGGTTAACTGGCCCACTGACATACTCCCACATATCGTGAGGATGTCAGTGCGTGGGGGGTGACCTGGAGACTTGGCTGACATCCACGATGTCAGCCCCTCCAGGTTTGAATTGCAATTCGGCGCAAATTTGCGCCGAATCGCGATCCGGCAGCGAAACCGTTAATGTAGGACACCCTGAAAAGGGGAGACTCTCCCCTTTCCAGCTGTGCAACTTGCATCTCTCTATCAACAATGGTTGGGGAGATAGAGGGCTCTGAAGGAGCCCCCCTCCCCTCCATTGATTTCAATGGGGGCACCTGCTGATGACGTCACCACGCAGCGTGGTGACGTCATCGAGCTCGCCGGCCCATGCAAATCTTGAGGGAAGGCTTCCTCCCTGCCAGATTTGCGAGGGATCCAGCGAGGGAGGTAAGTATCGGGCGGGAGGGGGGTTAGGCGCCGCTGACGTACTATGTATGTCCGCGGGTCTAAGGGAGACCCATGGGCAGGACGTACATAGTACGTCAGTGGTCCTTAAGGGGTTAATAAACAGAACAAGTTAGTTGCAGATACATCTGGATCCTTTCCAGTTTTTCCTGGGCACCATGGAGCTATTCTAAACAAGCTCAATCACGTTTCTACACTGTTTTTGTCGAATATGGATATTGCCATGTGAATTACTAAAGCCGGTCGGTTCTTGTTCTGCGTATTCTTCCTTTGGAGATCGAGCGCTGGTGTGGGCGGGACCTTCCTTGTAATACAGGGTGTTTCCGGTCACGCGCATGCGCTGTAGCTCCACCATTCGCCATTATGTTATCGCCGGCTGGCGTACACCTCGCAGCATGGACCGATGGTAATATGTATTAACCGTTAAGGTTTCTAGTATGTATATGATTTTGTATTATATTTATTTCTTCCATGTGTGCAAAGGCGTTTAAGTTCCGCCTACCTTATATGTGTTTAGTATATAAAGGGTTTTTCTGTATGTTAGTATTGGGGCACTATGCACTGAGGAAAGGGTATATCCCTGAAACGTCTGTTTTGTGTTCTCTGTTTAAATAAAGGAGGTGGCACTAGTGCACCTTCAACAAGCAGCGCTGGTGGATTTCCTTGTTTTTCTCTTCTGTGGAACTTTGTCTCCCTGTGGATCGGAATGTACACATGGGATTTCATCCTTCCAGCAGCAGCTGATAAGTATATAATTGCATTCTTTTTGGGTGTTTCAGACACCTGACCCCGGGGTTTATTTTTTTCTGCGTAGTTGTCTATTTAGAAAGCTGTCAATTCCCCAAATATAGGCGAAATACGGTGCAGTTCACCTCAGATCGCCGCAATTCGGCAGCAGTGAAATTCCCATAGAGAAGTAATGGTTAATCTATTCACAGACACCGAACTGCACCGAAGTGTCAGTGAAATGACCTGATTTTAAGTGGTTCAGTTCGACAGGTTTAAACAGGCGAATCCCATACGCGTCAATGTAAAAAAATATTTGCGTTTTTTATAAAAAAATTATTTAATCGTTTATTCTTTTCATTTACAGCAAGAAGCCTTTTATACTCATTTATTTTTTAGGTATTTTTCTGATTCCCATTTGTTTTTAACGGCTTTTTTTAATATTCTGCAACAGACATTTTTATTATTTTTTGTAGGGCCTTTTTTTGTATTTTCATGCATTTTTATTGGTTTAAACACCTTTTTTTTTAAATAGCAGAGTTCCGGGTTTTTTTTTTTTTCGGCAGCGTTCGCCAGTCGATCGTCTATTTTCGGCGGCGTTGGTGGCTGATCGTTGGCGTTCGACAGTCTGCGGTGCTCGGCAGATTGTTGGCTGTCTTATCAGCGGATCCCATTCAGCACACTTTGGGGACTCTGCATTGTATGCTGAATGCGCCACAGGGTCGTCGAATTGAAATTGGCGAACGCACAGAAGTGCGCCGAACGAGACAGCACTGAAATTTTCGGTGCTCTCTGAATGACCTCTTTCATAAGAAATAATACACAATGTTTTTAATAATTTTTATAGGAATACCATTCGTTACTTGGTAATGAAGGGGTTAAAAGAGGTACTATTACACCGGAGTCCTACCCCAAGGTGACTCGCCTGTTGCACACCAATGAGTGAATGTACACATTGCCAAAACTTGCTAATAGCCTCAGAGAATGAATATATTAATTCATAAACAGTGTGAAAAAGTGAGACCGAGATAATAAAACTTTATTTAACTCGACATAAGGATCTCTCCAGCCAGACCGCAGCGCAATCACCGCGTCCAATGGCCAGAGCCGGGCCCGATCCATTATACCTACATGCCCGATGGCCTCGAATGGAGGACAAAACCCCGTTCAGAGCCGGGATAAATGGTGAGGAGCTCAGCTTGTGAGTTTTCTGGGTCCCATTATCAAATGTCATTAATCTTCTAATATCTGGGTCATCGTATCAAGGGAACGCGGATCCCTGACGTCCGAATCAAGGGAACGAAAACCAGCTGTGACAAATACAAAATATCCCACCCAAAGCCACACACGCACAGCTTAGGACCATTCCATTCAGACACAAATGCCTTGACCCATTTCTCGTAATATATATTTATTTATTTGCTAACGTATTTTCCCAGGACGGATACATTGAGATTTCTCTGGTTTTTAGTTTGTCCTGGATTCAAGAACATTGAATTGTTACAGAAACACAAAGTAATAAAATGCTAAATAATAAAAACAAAACATGAATATAAATATGTATGAAATATAGTCACTATGTTACATGTTTACAGGCACATTCTGTATATAGTCACTGTGTTACATGTTTACAGGTGCATTCTGTATATAGTCACTGTGTTACATGTTTACAGGTGCATTCTGTATATAGTCACTGTGTTACATGTTTACAGGTGCATTCTGTATATAGTCACTGTGTTACATGTTTACAGGTGCATTCTGTACATAGTCACTATGTTACATGTTTACAGGCGCATTCTGTATATAGTCACTATGTTACATGTTTACAGGCGCATTCTGTATATTGTCACTGTTTTACATGTTTACAGGCGCATTCTGTATATAGTCACTATGTTACATGTTTACAGGCGCATTCTGTATATAGTCACTATGTTACATGTTTACAGGGGCATTCTGTATATAGTCACTATGTTACATGTTTACAGGCGCATTCTGTATATAGTCACTATGTTACATGTTTACAGGCGCATTCTGTATATAGTCACTATGTTACATGTTTACAGGTGCATTCTGTATATAGTCACTATGTTACATGTTTACAGGTGCATTCTGTATATAGTCACTGTGTTACATGTTTACAGGTGCATTCTGTATATAGTCACTATGTTACATGTTTACAGGCGCATTCTGTATATAGTCACTATGTTACATGTTTACAGGTGCATTCTGTATATAGTCACTGTGTTACATGTCTACAGGCGCATTCTGTATATAGTCACTATGTTACATGTTTACAGGTGCATTCTGTATATAGTCACTGTGTTACATGTCTACAGGCGCATTCTGTATATAGTCACTATGTTACATGTTTACAGGTGCATTCTGTATATAGTCACTGTGTTACATGTTTACAGGTGCATTCTGTATATAGTCACTATGTTACATGTTTACAGGCGCATTCTGTATATAGTCACTATGTTACATGTTTACAGGTGCATTCTGTATATAGTCACTGTGTTACATGTCTACAGGCGCATTCTGTATATAGTCACTAAGTTACATGTTTACAGGTGCATTCTGTATATAGTCACTGTGTTACATGTCTACAGGCGCATTCTGTATATAGTCACTATGTTACATGTTTACAGGCGCATTCTGTATATAGTCACTATGTTACATGTTTACAGGTGCATTCTGTATATAGTCACTATGTTACATGTTTACAGGCGCATTCTGTATATAGTCACTATGTTACATGTCTACAGGCGCATTCTGTATATAGTCACTATGTTACATGTTTACAGGCGCATTCTGTATATAGTCACTGTGTTACATGTCTACAGGCGCATTCTGTATATAGTCACTATGTTACATGTTTACAGGCGCATTCTGTATATAGTCACTATGTTACATGTTTACAGGCGCATTCTGTATATAGTCACTATGTTACATGTTTACAGGCGCATTCTGTATATAGTCACTATGTTACATGTTTACAGGTGCATTCTGTATATAGTCACTATGTTACATGTTTACAGGTGCATTCTGTATATAGTCACTATGTTACATGTTTACAGGTGCATTCTGTATATAGTCACTATGTTACATGTTTACAGGTACATTCTGTATATAGTCACTATGTTACATGTTTACAGGCGCATTCTGTATATAGTCACTATGTTACATGTTTACAGGTGCATTCTGTATATAGTCACTATGTTACATGTTTACAGGCGCATTCTGTATATAGTCACTATGTTACATGTTTACAGGTGCATTCTGTATATAGTCACTATGTTACATGTTTACAGGCGCATTCTGTATATAGTCACTATGTTACATGTTTACAGACGCATTCTGTATATAGTCACTATGTTACATGTTTACAGACGCATTCTGTATATAGTCACTATGTTACATGTTTACAGGCACATTCTGTATATAGTCACTATGTTACATGTTTACAGGTGCATTCTGTATATAGTCACTGCGTTACATGTTTACAGGTGCATTCTGTATATAGTCACTGTGTTACATGTTTACAGGCGCATTCTGTATATAGTCACTATGTTTCATGTTTACAGGTGCATTCTGTATATAGTCAGTGTGTTACATGTCTACAGGCGCATTCTGTATATAGTCACTATGTTACATGTTTACAGGCGCATTCTGTATATAGTCACTATGTTACATGTTTACAGACGCATTCTGTATATAGTCACTATGTTACATGTTTACAGACGCATTCTGTATATAGTCACTATGTTACATGTTTACAGGCGCATTCTGTATATAGTCACTATGTTACATGTTTACAGGTGCATTCTGTATATAGTCACTGTGTTACATGTTTACAGGTGCATTCTGTATATAGTCACTGTGTTACATGTTTACAGGCGCATTCTGTATATAGTCACTATGTTTCATGTTTACAGGTGCATTCTGTATATAGTCAGTGTGTTACATGTTTACAGGTGCATTCTGTATATAGTCACTGTGTTACACGTTTACAGGCGCATTCTGTATATAGCCACTATTAGACATGTGCATTCGTTTTAGTACTAAAACGATTTAGTCAGAATTTTGGGATAATTTAGTTTTAGTATGACTCAAGAGAAATGAAACTGCTCAGTACAAAAAATGAAAGAAACTAAAATAAAATGCACTACATTTTAGTTTCAGTCCTTTTTGTGATATTACATTGATGAGTGAAGGAGACCAGCAATGAAGAGCGCAACATCGCAACATCCGAAGTTCTGCACCCTCCACATCCCAATGCAGTAGGATGTTCTATACAGAGAGGGGCACTAATTAATGCAGGAGGATGTTCTATACATTATACAGAGAGGGGTATTAATGCAGGAGGATGTTATATACATTATACAGAGAAAGGTATAAATTGAGGAGGATGTTCTATACAGAGAGGGACATTAAATAATTCAGGAGGATGTTCTATATATTATACAGAGAGGGGAATTAATGCAGGTGGATGTTGTATACATTATACAGAGAGGGGTATTAATTAATGCAGGAGGATGTTCTAAACATTATACAGATTATCCTTTTTTTTCAGCCCTTTAAATCCAGTGGCTGTGAGCGCTGAGATCGGTTGCTTGTTACATTATCTCTCAGTACAATGTATCAGGCTCAGTTGTTACAGTAACTGACTGTAACAGCGCTCAGAGTTTCAGTAAAACAAGGAAATAATATTGTTCTAACCTCTTATATATAAAAATATTATTTACTAGTTTTACTGAAACTCTGAGCGCTGTGATGAGCAGCAGTCAGTTACTGTAACAGCTTTGCCTGACACGGGGCAGTATTACAATGTTGGTGCTAACTTAACCAGAGCTGTTGTAAACTGAAAACCTCCATAGGCTATAATGGCTCTGGGAAGTTTACAATAGCTCTGGTTATGTTAGCAACAACTATGTAATATGGCCCACATTGTGCTGAGAGTGAGAGATACTGTAACAAGCATCGATCTCAGCCCTCTGAGGAGCCGCAACAATAGTAATTGTATCCATTGGTTTTCGGATGAATGAAATTAGTTTTCATACTAAAGAACTGAAAACGAATTTCTTTAGTAACTAAATAAATTGCATTTTAGGACTAATCCATTAGTTCAAAACGAAATTTTGTGCTGTGCACATGTCTAGTCACTATGTTACATGTTTACAGGCGCATTCTGTATATAGTCACTGTGTTACATGTTTACAGGTGCATTCTGTATATAGTCACTGTGTTACACGTTTACAGGCGCATTCTGTATATAGTCACTGTGTTACACGTTTACAAGCGCATTCTGTATATAGTCACTGTGTTACATGTTTACAGGTGCATTCTGTATATAGTCACGGTTACATGTTTACAGCTGCATTCTGTATATAGTCACTGTTACATATTTACAGGTGCATTTTGTATATAGTCACTATGTTACATGTTTACAGCTGCATTCTGTATGTAGTCACTGTTACATGTTTACAGGCGCATTTTGTATATAGTCACTATGTTACATGTTTACAGGTGCATTCTGTATATAGTCACTATGTTACATGTTTACAGGCGTATTCTGTATTGAGGTATGTTAATAGAGATCTCTTAAGGGACTTAAGACTGGGGGGAAGATTTGATGGCGTCTGGGAGGCTATTCCATATTTGGGGTGCTCTGTAGGAAAATGAGGATGGAGCCACATTCTTTTTGTATTGTGGTATTGTAAGTAAGGTGCCGGTCCTGGATCGGAGGTTATAGGATGAGGGAACTGCTGGGGGAAGCAGCCTATTCAGGTAGGGTGGTAGCTTCCCAGAAAAACACCAGGTTGGAAAGGTTAAGGTTGCGTCTAGATTCCAGCGACAGCCAGTTTAGCTCTTTTAACATGTCACAATGGTGGGTCATGTAGTTACATTGTAGCACAAAGAGGCAGAATGAGTTATACAATGTAGTAAGTTTATGAAGGTGTGTTTGCGGGGCGGCTGCATACACTACATCTCCGTATTCAATAGCCAACGTAAGCATTTGTTGTACTATCTGTTTTTTTATTAAAAGCACAGTCATGTATCATTCCCGGTGTTCTCTCTGCTCCTGGTTTCTTTGTCTCAATTAAAAGAAATCATTTCTGTATGTTTGAATGCATCATCACAAAGGCATGAAAGATTACGAGCGCCGCACTGAGCTTCTTTGATTTGGGATTGACTTAACCAGCAGAAACGTTAAACACATTGTCACATCCTACAACCCGACGTGTGCCATTATGGCAGCGATAACTGACTGTGCCGCGTAAAAGGAATTTGTCTGCATTGTTTATTCACATGAATGTCGACCATCAAAGGCCTTTTAATCCTTTTTTTAAAAAGTGCCTCAACTGCGCGCAAAACAATGTTAGCTCATGTGAATGTTCCCCCAAATCTGCCCATACGTTGTGTTCGTCAAACTGCTGGCAGATGGAGACATTTTCAGCAAACCCTTTCAAAACCAGAGCTTCCTGTTTGTTGTCAGTGCTGCAGCATGCTGCATGATGCTCTTCTCTGGGGAGGGATATATGGCTGCACAGCAGGAGACACTCCATCAGAGCTGTGACATGTCTCATTTCCCTAGGGGGAGATTTATAGCTCGCACAGCAGGAGACACTCCCACAGAGCTGTGCATGCCGCATTTCCCTTGGGAGGGATTTATAGCTCGCACAGCAGGAGACACTCCCACAGAGCTGTGCATGCCGCATTTCCCTTGGGAGGGATTTATAGCTCACACAGAAGGAGACACTCCTCCAGAGCTGCGGCAGGCCGCATTTTCCCAAGGGAGGGATTTATGGCTCGCACAGCAGGAGACACTCCCTCAGAGCTGCGGCATGCTGCATTTTCCCTAGGGAGGGATTTTTGGCTCGCACAGCAGGAGACACTCCCTCAGAGCTGCGGCAGGCTGCATTTTCCCTAGGGAGGGATTTATGGCTCGCACAGCAGGAGACACTCCCTCAGAGCTGCGGCATGCCACATTTTCCCTAGGGAGGGATTTATGGCTTGCACAGCAGGAGACACTCCCACAGAGCTGCGGCATGCCGCATTTCTCTAGGGAGTAATTTATAGCTCACACAGAAGTTGACACTCCCTCAGTGCTGCGGCATGCCGCAAGACTGAGTGCCATAATAACAACTAAAGGCGCTCCAACCAAGTACTACCATGTGTGACTTTTTTTCAGCCAAAATGCTTGACAAAAGGTTCTTGCAGCAGCCAAATTGTTGCTGTAAATAAAACAGCTCCCGTCACTTTTGAATCATCTATTCGTCCATGCATCTCTGCTGTCATTGGGCTGACTGCCCGAATTACCTGGAACCCAGGAGTTAACCCTTTGTGGATGGGTAAATAAAAAGTGTGCTATTTCAAACTCTGTTTTTTTTTTGGCCAGCCAGGGTATTTTTTTTGCACCATCATTATTTGTCCTCAGGTATATATATATATATATATGTATATATCACATACTTTGACTTGCTCGTACTTGTTATTTAGAATCAAGAAGCTTCTATTTATTTTCTCGTGCTGTTATTGTTTTATTGTTGAGATAAACCAAGATTTCATTTAATTTTTTATTCTAGGGCATGAAAAATCCCATGAAAAATACAATTTCTTATAATAAAAAAACCTTGTAAAATCGGGACTTGGTGGCACTTTTCCATATTTAGTGAACTGCATTAACCATTGATCTTTTTTTATTCACCATTCTGGACCTGTATCATTGTTACTAGCGACAACACAGGGATTTTTATCCTTATTATGCCTAACAAAAACGAATGGAATCACTAGTGGAATCAGTGGTAAGTGGTGTCCCTCAGGGGTCTGTTATAGGACCAATACTATTCAATTTATTTATAAATGACCTTGAGATAGGCATTGAAAGTCATGTGTCAGTGTTTGCAGATGACACAAAGCTAGGAAAAGTGATACAATGTGAGCAGGATGTTACTTCGCTGCAGAGGGATTTAGATAGATTGGGGGACTGGGCACTTAAATGGCAGATGAAATTTAATCTAGATAAATGCAAAGTTATGCACTTTGGAGTGAAGAACACACAAGCAATTTATACCCTAAATGGTACGGAGTTAGGGAAATCCAAGCAGGAGAAGGATTTGGGAATAATCATAGACTTCAAACTAAGTAACAATGTGCAATGTCAAACAGCAGCCGCCAAGGCCAGCAAAGTACTGGCATGCATTAAAAGGGGAGTTCACTAGGGATGTGCGTTTCGGGTTTCGGAATTTCGGAATTTTCACGAAATTTCCCGATTCGTGTTTTCGGATGCGGACGATTTTCCGAAAATTTTTAGATCCGAAAATGGCAGATCCGAAAAGTTTTCCGAGCCGAAAAGAAATATTTTCGGAATTTTCGAATGGACTTGAAATGTGTCAAATCGAAATTTATTGCTTTGAAACGAGAAGAACAGATGTTCCAAAAAAACAAAAATTTCCGAAATTACGAAAAGTCGATACAAAAAACGAGCAAAGTGACACGAAAATACGAAAAATGGTCGATATTCCGAAAAAAAATGTACACAAAAAACGAGTCGAGCCGAACCGAATCGAAACAGAAATCGGTCGAAACGAGCTGAATCGAAAAGTTTAAAAATCCAAAAAATCAAACCGAATCGAACCGAAAAAAAAATCGGTGCACAAGCCTAGAGTTCACTTTCGAGATGAAAACATAATTTTGCCTCTGTATAAATCAATGGTCAGGACGCACCTTGAATATGCCGTGTGATTTTGGGCACCTGTCTTAAAAAAAGATATTATAGCGCTAGAAAAAGTGCAGAGACGTGCAACTAAATTAATAAGGGAATGGAAGGGTTAAGTTATGAGGAAAGACTAACAAGCTTAAACCTGTTTAGTTTAGAGAAAAGGCGCCTTAGAGGGGATCTGATAACCTTATATAAATATATACGGGGCCATTATCAACCATTGTCTGATAACCTATTCATTAACAGGACTATACACAGGACACGGGGTCATCCATTTAGACTGGAAGAAAGAAAATTTAGCTTAAAGCATAGGAAGGGTTATTTTACGGTGAGAACAATAAAGCTGTGGAATTCTCTGCCTGTTGAGGTGGTTGGGTCAGAGTCTGTACAGACTTTTAAAAAACGACTGGATGACTTCCTGCAGACACAGAATATTAAGGGTTATAATATTTAATATGTGGGTAAAAGTTTCTTGATCCAAGGAGAATCTGACGCCATCTGGGGTCAAGAAGGGATTTTTTCCCAGTATGTTGCATATTGGCGAGCATTTCAGACTGGGTTTTTTGCCTTCTTTTTAGATCAACAGCAGTAGGTGATGTGGGAGAGGCTGAACCCGATGGACGCATGTCTTTTTTCAGCCTATGTAACTATGTAACAACTGTGAAGGGAATAGGAGGCCTCCTATTCTCCAAACAGGAGCTTAAATCAATAAAAATGGGTCCAAATAATAATAAGGGTCCTTTTGAAAAATAATTAAAAGGCCTGTTAACAATAAAAAGGTCTTTTAAATAATACAAAAAAAATACGAAAAAGCCTTACAAAAAAATACGAAACGGTCTTTTAGATAACACAAAAAAATGCGAAAAGGTCTTTTAAAAATGAAAAAATTAAAAGGGTTTTTGTATAAAATAAAAGGTCTTAAATTCTCAATATTCAATTTTCTTACATTGAAACTGATGGGGTTTGACTGTTTAAACTTGTCAGTTTGAAACCACTGAAAATCAGGGCATTTTGCTGAAAGTTCGGTGCAATATAGCATTCTGTTCAGCCTTTCACACATCACCTACTGCTGTTGATCCAAAAGAAGCAAAAAAAAAACAGCCTGAAGCGCTCGCCAATATGCAACAAACTGGGGAAAAATCCCTTCTTGCCCCCAGATGGCGTCAGATTTCTCCTTGGATCAAGAAGCTTTTACCCACATATTAAATATTATAACCCTTGATATTCTGTGTCTGCAGGAAGTCATCCAGTCGTTGTTGCTGCTTTCAGGCTGCAGAGCCTCATTACATAATCCTGATAGACAAAATGTATCAGCCGCGGCTTGTTTAGGGCTGATTTATGTTGATGGCAGTCAGGGAAATCAAAACGACTCGCATGTAACGGCATCAGTTGAAAGTTGGGGGACTGGCAGGGGGTGGTGGGATGGATTTGGCTTTGCTTCTACTTTTGGAGAACACACTCTTAGCTCATGTAACGACTGGGGGGGGGACCTGACCAGACATGGACAGGAGAGTGTGAGCAGTGACTAGACATGAACAGACATGAACTTAAAGAGTAAATAAAAGGAATTTATTTACAACACTAAGAAACAAGGAGGAACCAATATTAACAGACAGGAGATCCAGAACTAAATACACATGAAACTAGAGAGACCAGGGAACTTAGCAAAACATAAGCAGAAAGGGAAACAGACCTGAACTAAATATACAATGAATACTAGACTATACCTGACAAATGATATAAGAGCAAAGAAAACAAAAAGCAGGATCAAGATCAGAATGAGGCTAAAACTCAAAGAGGAAAACAAAACAAACTAGACTAGACCAGAACATGAATAAACTAGAGGCTTGAATCAGAAACAGTACCTATCACAATGAGCTCCAGAAACAAATGAGGCAGCATCCTTCTTTGGGCACTGCCTGCTTTTAAGCACAAAAGTTCATTGAACAAATAAAGTCCAGGTGTTGATCCAGGCTTGAATCCAAAAGGAACTGAATGTCCAGAACTAGGATGTAATATACATAGAAGCCAGAGGGGGCGCCAGATGCGCAGAATGTCCAGAACAGCACTGACTACTTCAGCCAGAGGGGGCGCAGGACGTCACAGCTCGGAGCGCACGCAAGTGTTACAGAGAGGAACATTAGCAGGATGGGGCAATATGAGGGGAATTCAGAAATTAAAAAATACCTTAAACTGTAAACGACGATAAAGTGAAACGCGTTGAAACAGAAACTGTGTGTAATCCAGTGATTTCTACCAAAGCCGTGACGCTTGGAGGGAAACGGCGCACATTTATCTTCGTACATGAGAAGCTTTTCCTAGCCAGAAATAAAGCAACAGATGTACACTTTGTGTCTAGATTATAGGGCAAAATAATAACAGAATTTTATTTCAGGGTCTAGGGGATATGTGGTTCATACGTTTGAGGCGGTTTATCATATTGAGTTGGACAACCTAGAGAGAGCGGCTCTGCAGCTCCAGGCTCACGACCCAGAATATGCCGACTCAACTGCCATCAACACAGTGAGATTAATTGGAATAAATGATGGGGGCAATAGCAAAACAGGACAAGAGAAGGATTCAGAGGAAAAAGATGGAAGATGAGAAGATTGGGGCAGGAATACAATGAAAAGCAAGAGCAATGAGGAAGAGGAACAATGGTAGACATGTACACAATGAAAAAATTTGTTTAGTGTCGAAGAGTTACGTTTTATAATTTGTTTTGGTGCGTTTGTTATGTTACCGTGATTCTTATTTCGGATTGTTTCGTTATTTCATTTTCATTCAATCAATTCGTTATATACGGTTCCATTTTAATTCCGTTCCGGATTAAATCGATTCGTTACTTCGTTTTCATTCAATCAATTTGTTATATACTGCTTCGTTTTAATTCCATTCCAGATTAAATCGGTTTGTTATTTCGGAAGTGCTTCCAAAATACAAAACAGTATAATTTCATCAGAATCGTGATTCGGAAAGAAACGAAACGCACATATCTTAACAATAACAGATGAGAGTGGGATAGAGTCACAATGGAAGGTGAAAAGAATGGGGCAGAGGAAAAATGGGAGATGAGAAAAATGGGAAAGAGGGGCATTGGGAGATGAGAAGAATGGAAGGGGAAAGGAATGGGCAGAGGAAAAATGGGAGATGGGAAGAATGGAAGGTGAAAAGAATGGGGCAGAGGGACAATGAGAGATGGGAAAAAATGTGGCATAAGAAGAATGGGACAGAGGGACAATGAGAGCGAGGTGGGAAAAATGTGGCATAAGAGGAATGGGACAGAGGGACAATGAGAGCGAGGTGGGAAAAATGTGGCATAAGAAGAATGGGACAGAGGGACAATGAGAGCGAGGTGGGAAAAATGTGGCATAAGAGGAATGGGGCAGAGGGACAATGAGAGGTGGGAAAAATGGCGCATAAGAGGAATGGGGCAGAGGGACAATGAGAGGTGGGAAAAAAATGTGGCATAAGAAGTATGGGGCAGAGGAATGATAGGATGTGAGAAATATGGGAACAGTGGGAAATGAGAGGAATAAGGCAATGGAACAATGGATGCTGAGAAGAATGGGGCAGAATACCAATGGTAGATGAGACAAATATGGCAGAAACACAATGGTATGGGGAAGCGACATTGGCAAAGTAAAATCATGAACTCCTGGCCTGTGACACTCTAACACCAACCAGACACAATGAAGAGATATTGGTCAAGCCCTAAACATCATTATATTGCACATATACAGAAAATTCCGGGTCTCTCAAAATCCAAGAAATAAATGGGAGTCTGGAACCCTGATATCACCTGGCCTTGCAACTAAATAAAGCATATAAACATCTCCCGAAAGTGATAAATCAGGGATTCCCCCTCCTCTGCGATCCCTCAGTATATATTGTGCGATGGCGATTTCTTGGCGGCACGTGTTACCGAGGACAGATTTTATTGTATTTCATTATACACGCGCCATTAATTGGGCTTTTTACGCGCTTCAAGCTGTTTAAGCCTGAATGCACCTTAAAGTTTATGGGGGAATCACAATGAAGAGAAAACGCGCATATTTTAGTAATCTCGCCTGGGACGAAGCAGGATCAATACCTTAATGATCCGTACAAATTGCAGATTCCTGAGGCAGGAGGGCTGGAAGTCTCTGCAGGCATTATCATTCACCGCATCATATCTCCTCTCATTCCACCCTATCCTATGTACACGTGTCCCTTTTTATTTATTTCCCTCTCCCGCTTCTACCATTTCCCCTATTTTCCATATATTCATTTTCCAGATTTAGGAAAAATATATGTATATATTCACATTGTGAAAATAAATTGATTGGGAGAATTATTTTCCGTCTCGTGTATTTTTTTTTCCGGAATTAATCAAGTCTCGGCTAACCGGGTCATTAATACATTTAATTCTCACATATTTAAGTTTGCGGGAGATTCGGCGCCGAGTGATGTTTCAACGGCAGGAATTAAAGAGACACAATAATTACACGGAATGTTCACTGTGTTCTATTTACAGGGAGAAATAAAACGAATCGGTTCATAGCGAGGAACGCGCAGCAAATTAATGACGCTTCTGAAATAATCAACTCGTTTCCTTATTTTTAAATTAAAGGAACATGCTAAGCGATAATAACTACAGCCAAATAAATGTTAATTTAAAGTTTCCAGGCTGCGGAAAGAACAGGCAGCGTCCTGCCGCGCCGCGATTCTCCGGCAAAGAAGAGCTTGCTCTCAGGAGAACGGAAAATAATGTGATTTTTTTTTTTTTCTTATTGTAAGAATGAATCTAGTGTGAAATCCGTGCCACGGCTGGGGGGGGAAAAAGAAGCATTTTTAACATAAAATAAACACGGGTTTTGTTCAGTATGAATTACCGCTGGCGGGTGGGGAGAGACGAGACGGGCTCGGGCATTTTTTTTTTTTTATAGAGTGTCGAGGATTTTTAGATTATAGAAGAATCGGGGAACGAAGAAGCGAAAGGATTCCGTCTCGCGCTTTGTAAACTGACAGAAGTGATAGAATGTGCATTTCAGCGCCGTGCCGGAGTTATGGGAGAGCACGTCAAAACATGGATTCCGGGTCAGGGCCTGCACAAATCAAGTGCTTTATCTGATACAGGAATGTTTGGAGAGCCCTCGATTCGACGCGCTGTGCAGCAGGCCTTTTGGATACTTGTGTGTCACATTGTTTCCTAGGCCTGTGTGTTTCATTTCGTCCGAATTCGTCTGAAAATCCACCATTTTTTGTTTTCTGAAGCATTTCCAAAAATGATACTCAGTCGTCTGAAATTTTGGATCGGTCCGCAACAACAAATCGATAACGATCCAAAGTGAAAAAATCTAAGCAATTCAAGACAAAGCAATGGGTTAATGGGTATTGGGCATCTTACAGGGCATAGAGTATGTCCCAGCCAGGGCTGGCCCGTCCATGGAGCAGGGTGGAGCAGCCGCTCCAGGCAGCCCTTTGTCAGGGGCAGCATTTTGCCACCCTGTCAAAGGCCGTGGCATGGAGAGCGCTTGGCCCGAACAAGGCACGGCCCTCCAGCAGGCTGGTGTTTCGTGGTGAAAGCCAGCTGCGCCTGCCCCTCTAGCAGTCCTTACCCACCCCTTATTGGGGAGAGACTGGCTGCTTCATCTGCCCATTAAGTGATACATCAGATCTCGGATTAGAGATATGGGGGTGCTCCAGACCTGTCTGACCCCCTGGATAATATCGGTGCCCGTCAGCCTGTATCTCAGGGGGCTCTGTTTAATGTGTTGGTTGTTTCCGGGTTTTGAGCTGGACCTGTTTCTGGGGGAGGAACTTGACGTCTGGTCACTCCAGGAATGCGGTGCTGGCCAGGATCCGGGATGCTGCAGGCTCAGGGCTCCATGGCTGAGTCTGTGGATGGAGACAAGCTGGGGAGTGATGACGGGTTCCAGGGAGAGAGGTCCTGTCGCACCTACTACTACCTTTACCTGTACCAGGCAGGGAGGTCAGACCTGTGTATAACACTCACACTGTCTGGGGGGGAGGGGTCATTTACCAAACTGAGACACCTGACCCCTGTATTACACACAGCTATCAATTTCCAGACTGACAGGTTATATCTCTATATAACACTCACTGTGCATGTTGCTATTTTGCAGCCGCTCGCAACCAGTGAGTTTTATTGCTGTGGAGCTCTGATAAGCTCATACAAGCCGCACATTACTGAGTATTATTGCTGTGGAGTGTTGTAATAAGTTCATACACGTTGCATGTTTGTTTGTTTTATTGGGGGGCAGCAATTCGTCCATCACTCCAGGCAGCGCAGTGGCTTGGACCGGCCCTGGTTCCAGCAAAGGTTTAATGGGCATTGGGCATCTCACAGGGCATAGAGTATGTCCCAGCAAATGGTTAATGGGAATTGAGCATCTCACAGGGCATAGAGTATGTCCCAGCAAAGGGTTAATAGGCATCTCACAGGGTGCAGCGTATGTCCCAGGAAATGGTTAATGGGGGCATCTCACAGGGCACAGCGTATGTCCCAGCAAAGGGTTAATGGGCATCGGGCATCTCACAGGGATACTCTCATAGAATATGTCCCAGCAAAGGGTTAATGGGCATCTCACAGGTCGCAGAGTATGTCCCAGCAAAGGGTTAATGGGCATCGGGCATCTCACAGGGATACTCTCATAGAATATTTCCCAGCAAAGGGTTAATGGGCATCTCACAGGGCGCAGAGTATGTCCCAGCAAAGGGTTAATGGGGGCATCTCTCAGGGCATAGCGTATGTCCCAGCAAGGGGTTAATGGGGGCATCTCACAGGGTCTCCTGTATTTTTTATTTATTTTTTTACGGTTAATTTTAGTTTTTATTCATTATAAAATTATATAAAATCGAAAACGAATCAATCCGAAATTTCAAATTGGTCCGAAAGAACGAATCGATAATGATCCGAAACGAAAGGGAAATCGATTCAAAACAAAATTCACGAAACGAAAAAATCCGAAACAATCCGAAATGAAAAATACCGCCGTGCACATGTCTATTGTTTCTCTTGGAGAGGCACAGAAAAGGAGTTTCAAATAATCCTGATTACTTTTCCCAATAATGTTTGGAGAAATGAGATGAGGGAGAAAATTCTGCCATGGCTTATAGCCGAACACCTCCGGTGACTCCAGGACGGCACCGGTTACACTAACCTTACCTACCATGTGACCAGTGGAACTTGGGTTGTAGGTACTGGCACCATTCGGCTCTCCCTTCCTAGACGGTGGCAGATGCCCCGGCCTGTGGACTCGACCACCAGGTCTTCCCTCCGGCAGCTGGACTTCCTGGTTTCAGCTACTCTCTCTCTGGCTGGGGGGGGGCAAGATGATGTGAGGGACTCAGGATTTCCTTGATGCATTGGGGCATGGCCTGTACCTGCCAGGAGAAGCTCTAATGCCTTTGTGGCCACTTGTTGGACCCCGGTCAGCCACAGAGGAATATTGAAATGCCGCTGGAGCATTCTGCCAGCCGCCCCAGTCCCTCGGATGCCGACAAGTCTGCTCAGCACTGGCTTCCGTTATCGGGGCAGTATTGGGAGCATCTGCATGATGCCAGTATTGGCACCGATACTAGTATCGTATCGGTGCATCCCTAATATATACATGTTTATTACATTGTATCCTGGGATTCTTCTGTTTAATCCCGTCGAGTTTAAATTACTGAAACAAAGGGCATCTTGCCGCAATCTGGCATTCTGTGACTAATCATTTCTTCTCTATGGGACACTTTCGGTGCTGCTGAACATGGTGAAACGTCATTGACTCCTCTTTGGTCTCTGTCCTTCCTGATCTTGGGTCAGATTAGTGAGAATTGGGTTTTTTTGGACTAACATTTTCCTTTCGATTACCAGTGCTCGATCCTACATCCTCTATCAATGGATCGCGAAGGTGGGCCGCTGGATCTAGGGCTGCCAGATCGGCCATGTTTTCCTGCACACATATAATGTGTTCATGCTGATGGGCAGTGAATAAAAAATGCCACCCCACAGCATGTATAATCCATACGCTGCAGGTAAGGAACCAAAAAGGAATCCCGGGTGACCTGCCCTGATTTCCTTCCTGTGTTGTATGAAATATGCATGTTGCAGGGTGTCCCCCTGAAAGGGTAGGGGGCCTTTGGATGCC
The DNA here is from genome assembly GCA_009667805.1 of Leptobrachium leishanense. Classification (NCBI taxonomy): domain Eukaryota; kingdom Metazoa; phylum Chordata; class Amphibia; order Anura; family Megophryidae; genus Leptobrachium; species Leptobrachium leishanense. Next base: position 11,007,715 of record CM019068.1, on the reverse strand, counting down.
TCTCCCTCCCAAATGGCTAGGGCTAGAAAAAAAAAAAAGGTACCACTGAAAATAAAAATTTCGGTCGTTTTTGGTGGTTGTAGATTTTGGGGATTTAATTTCGCAAGAAGTGTGTTTTTTTCCATTTTTTCATCATATTTCATAATTTTTTTATAGTAAATTATACCATAGAAATATAGAAAAATGTCGGCAGATAAGAACCTTTCGGCCCATCTAGTCTGCCCAATTACATGGATACTTTACCTGGATTTATCTTTTGTTTAGGATAGCCTTATGCCTATCCCATGCCTGTTTAAATTCAATCACTGTTTTGGCCTCTACCACTTCTACTGGAAGGCTGTTCCATGTATCCTCCATATGGTGGAAATGATGGTATCTTTAGAAAGTCCATTTAATGGCGAGAAAAATGGTATATAATATGTGTGGGTTCCATAAACGAGTAAGAGGAGAATTAGAGCTAAACACAAACAGCGCAGAAACGTAAAAACAACAGCGGGCACTTTCGGACAGACAATCGTAAAACAGTCAGGTCACTAAGGGGTTAAAGACTAACCTGGTAAACCTGATATATTTCTCAGCAGACTCCTAGTCTAGAAAGTCCATTTATTTGACAGTAGATACAATCGAGATGCTTTATGCAAATTTCAAAGTCCAGATTTTTAATGTATTTTAATGAACCAGTCAGCGGGGTCTTTATCTCAAGTTTCCCGTATTCTCCGCCATGAGTTCAATCAACGAACCTGAATGTGTCCAAAGAGCTGAACACTCGTTCTGTTCACATTATAATTAGCAGCTATCAGATAATAACATATTACGTAATTAACGAATAGCTCGTTTTGCATAACTAAACATATTAAATTAGCCAATAACTCAATTTGCATAACTTTACCTATTAATTAACTAATATTCCAATTTGCGTTGCGTGACACACCAATCAGTTAATCAGCGAATGTTGCTTAAAATTAAATATGAATTCATTAATAATTTTCATTAGAAAATAAATTATCTTTATGCATATTCATTATCTTGCGAATCAATCAATTAGAACGTTTAGCAGTTGTGGGATTTAACTGTGAATGGATGGAAGGGATAGAAATATGCTGCACAATTCACTTCCTGTCATTGACCAGATTAAACTATGGATCTGGCTGCCTAGATGTCCATGGATGACCTACAAGTCCCTGAATTCTGTGAATGCGCTAGACGGCCCAAGGATCATGGGAGTTGTAGTTTAGAAATATGTGGGACTCCAGAGTTTGACAGCCCTAGGATTGCCAGGATTGCTAGGATTGCCATGTTTTCCTGAACATATTATTTCATGCAGACGGGGAGCACAGGGAAAAGTCAAAATGTTGTTCTATGTATTGTAACCATTGTACACCGCTGCGGAATATGCTGGCACTATATAAATAAAAGTATAATAATAATAATAAGGGATCAGTGGATATATGTTGTTGCCAGTTCGGCCATGTTTTCCTGGACACACATTACTGTTTCATGCAGAGGGGAGCACAGGGAAAAGTGCTGCCCTGCAACTTGTATAAATCATATGCTGCAGGAAGGAAATCAAGGCAGCTCATCTGGGATTCCTTTTCGATTTCTTACCTGCAGCGTATGGATTATACATGCAGCAGGGGAGGCATTTTTCATGCACTGCCCATCAGCATGAATAAATTATATGTGTCCAGGAAAACATGGCCGACCTGGCAGCCCTAAACTCCATTGATACAAAATAGTATTATCAGTGATGGGTATGTAAGCTAATAATGGATATATAACAAATAAATACTCACACACTGTTCTCTGCACTGAAAAGGTTAACTAATTTGCGTCTAACGTGAGCGAATCACATCCTTCTGGCAAACAATACGTTACACTATCATCACGTCTACCAAAGCTGAGACACAATTGGGTTTTCCAGATCAGCCATGTTTTCCCGGACACAAATAATTTATTCATGCTGATGGACAGTGCATGAAAAATCCCACTCAGCATGCAGGTAAGAATCCATACGCTTCAGGTGAGAAATTAAAGAGGTGTCCCAGGTGACCTGCCTTGATTTCCTTCCTGCAGCATATGAATTATACATGCTGCAGGGCAGCACCTTTCCCTGTGCTCCCCCCCCCCCCTACATGAAATAGTAATGTGTCCAGGAAAACCTGGCCGATCTGGCAACAGTATGTATCCAGTGATACATCGTAACAGTATTATCAATAATGGGTTTGTAAACAAGTAATGGATCTATAACATAAACACTCGCTGCTCTCTGGCGCAGGTTACATACTTTGCATCCAACGCGCTGCTGCTCTAAGCCCTGATTAGGTGCATAATTATGTAACAAAACTGACCTACATGTCTTCACATCAGTAAGCAGGTTATTCAATCTAATGCACAACAGGAGAGGATTACTCTGATCTCCAGCAATGAACAGGTTAAAACAGTGTTCCCCAGCTCCCCCCAACAGGACAGGTTTTATGGATTCCCTTGGGGAAATGCAGACTGAATCCTGCAATCACTGAGCAGCAAATCCTGTCACCTGTGCTGTGCTTCACATATCTGGAAAACCTGACCTGTTAGGGGGTAGGCTTGTGCACCGATTTGTTTTTTCGGTTCGATTTGTTCGGATGTTTAAAATTTTCGATTCGGCTCGTTTCGACCGATTTCTGTTTCGATTCGATTCGATTCGGTTCGGCTCGTTTTTCGTGTACATTTTTTTTTTCCGGAATATCGACCATTTTTCGTGTTTTCGGGTCACTTTGCTCGTTTTTTGTATCGACTTTTCGTGATTTTGGAAATTTTCGTTTTTTCGGAACGTCTGTTCTCCTCGTTTCAAAATGTCTAACTCTATTCATTTTGACGTAAACTACTATGGTTTACTTTTTTTATACTTTATATCTTTTTTTATAATAAATTTTTGGTTTGTTTTTCGGATCCGATAATTCATTCCGTCGATACGATAATTCTGGCGATTCTATCGTGTTTTTTTTTTATTAAATAAAGATCCTTTTTTTCTTATGAATAATTGAATATACATTTCACAACTTTATTTAATCATATTAAAATGATATGAAAGCCAAGGAACAAAAAAAATGAACAAAACGATTTAAAAAGCGCTAAACTGACCCGAATGCCACAAGAAACAAGTGATACGCATTTACAAATACAAAATTTACAGGATCAGCGATATAACCGATAATAGTTAAATATACGATGTCCAGAATTACCGAAATGGAACCGAAATCACGAATGGAACCGAAATCATGAATAGAGCGAAAATAAATTTCGATTTGACACATTTCAAGTCCATTCGAAAAATCCAAAAATTTTTCGTTTTGGCTCGGAAAACTTTTCGGATCTGTCGGTTTTCGGGTCCGATCCGATTCGGAAATTCGGCCGAATCCGAAGACACGAATCGGGAAATTTCGTGAAAATTCCGAAATTCCGAAACCCGAAATGCACATCCCTATTAGGGGGTCTTGAGGACCCGGTTTGGGAACCATAGGGTTAAAGTAATTAGTGATTAACCCCCTCCCCTCCGCATTGAACATTTAAAAGAATGGACACCTAATAAAACTGAATTATTCTGCTCCCTGGCTTCAAACAGGTCAAACTTATTAATAACTAACACATTTGGAATTTTCTACTCCCCAGCAACCAACTAGTTAACTCAAGGATATTCAACCTGATGTCATTATTCTCCATTCTTGTAGACCACCAGGTTAACATAATGGACTGAGTGCTAAACCAACTGGATCATTCTACTCCTGTGTGGGTGAAAGTAATGGTTCCCAACCCAGGTGACTCGGGTTCCCCTAACAGGCCAGGTTTGCAGGATATGTGAAACACAGCACAGGTGATATGATTTGCTGCTCATTGATTGCAGGATTCAATCTCAATTCCCGCAAGGTGATCCTTAAAACCTGTCCTGTTAGGGGGACCTGAGCACCAATTGGGAACCACTGGGTTAAAGCAATATCTAACAAGACCTGAATACCTTGCTCTCTGGCACTGAATTGGTTAAATTAGCCTATTAAGTCTGTATAATATTACTGGATTATTCTACACTCTGGCAGTGAACAGGTTACACCAGCGGGCATCAAACCTGATATATGGTGCTTCCTAGCACTGAATAGGTTAAGTTAGATGAATAGCTTGCACTTCTCTCTGGCGCTGAATAGGTTAATCTGATGGCTGCCCATCATTCTGGATTACACTGTCTCCTGGCTTTGCTGCCACAATGTTGCTGTGTGTATAGGACTGATTGATGTGCAGTCACTGCCCCTAGAGGCTTCAGAGCAAATTGCATTTAAATATTAACTGGACCAAAATCCAGAAATCTCAGCAGATAATCTCAATGTCTCTCACCCCGAAAAGGCTTCCTCTAAAGGGTCTATTCACAAAACACTGAAACTGCGTGCAATTTCAGTGCTTTATATTTCGCCGCATTTCGGCGATTCCATTTCGCCGACAATAAGGTGAATTTACAATTAAGGCCGGGGTCAGACGAGCGTCATTGGAGAGTGGAAGGAATGTCCGTGAGAGTGGATGTTCCTTCCACTTGACGCCCGTCTGGCCACCTCGCTGAGCGCACTCAGTGCGCGTAGTGCTGCAAAGCGTGATCCTCCTATGGAGAATCGCGCATTGCAGCTCCGTCAATGCGAGTCCTAGCGCTTTGACGGGGAGGCTTGGATAACGGCCACTTGTTGCGCGTGCATTTCCTGCGCACGTACAAGCGTACACAAGCATGTCACCGGCCCTATTGCAGCGTCACAACTCTGCGACGGACGCCGGTAAGCATGTCAGTACGGGCGCACATAGCGCGCTCGTCTGACCCTAGCCTTCGCGAACGGTCACTGTACTTTTCCAGAATTTAAGTTGCCGAAGCAGTTAATGGACGTTGGTGAAGACCGCTGAATTGCACCGGATTGGCTCGGCGAATTCCACCAATTGAAAAAAAAAAAGGGGGAGTCTCCTATTTTTCTTATAGGAGCTTAAACCAATAAGAATGTAGCAAAAAATGCGTCTAAATCATAAAAAGGGCCTTTAAAAATAATAAAAAGGTCTGCTACGAAATAAAAAAAAAATGTTTAAAACAATAAAAAAATGAAAAGAATAAACGATCTTTAAGATTTTTTTTTACAAAAGATTTTCCATTTATTAAATTGAAAGCCATTGGATTCGCCTGTTTAAACTAAAAGCAAACTGTTTCCGGATCGGCCATATTTTCCTGGACAAATATTACTAATTAATGGAGAGGGAAAGCTCAGAGAATGATCGACCCTGCAACATGTATAATACATAAGCTGCAGGAAATAAATCAAGGCAGATCACCTGCGATTCCTCTCCTGCAGCGTATGGATTATACATGCTGCGGGGTGGCAGCATTTTTCATGCACTGCCCATTAGCATGAATAAAGTACATGTGTCCAGGAAGTCACTGATCGGGCAATCTTTGGCTAGCAGCAGCAGAAAACTGCTAGCCATAATCTAGTCTTGTTGGCCATCTGTCAACACAAACAGGTCCATTGGTCACCTAGTAGGGCTTATTTGGGTTGCCAGATCGGCCATTACTATTTCATGCAGAGGGGGAGTGCAGGGAAAAGTGCTGCCCTGCAACATGTATAATTCAAATGCTGCAGGAAGGAAATCAAAGCAGGTCACCTGGGATTCCTTTTTGATTTCTTACCTGCAGCATATGGATTATACACGCTGCGGGGTGGGATTTTTCATGCACTGCCCATCAGCATGAATACATTATATGTGTCCAGGAAAACATGGCCGACCTGGCTGCCCTATCTGCAGAGCTCGCCACTTGCTCCAAGATGTTCCGTTAGCACAGTAAGTAATTGGGCATCATGGGATATGTGGCTCCTAAACATCCACAAAGCCTGGAGCTCCTGATCTCTAAAGCCTGGCTTAACATGATCAAAATATAGCTCACGCATTTTGGGTGCTCCCCCACTAACAGACTGCGGTGGGTTCTGGCACTCGAAGTTTGGGGGTTATTCAGGGAGCTTTACTCCGTGCTCGTCTTTTATGAATTTTTTAGTATTTACTATAAATCTTAATACCTGGAGATTGATATCAGATCCTGGCTCGGCGTCCACGCGTTTCACCGCCAGCAGATATTTGCTTTGCTCCTAATATTCATTATCATCTGTTGGCTCATTTTCGCCGTGTGCCGCGACTGCCGACTCGTCATATTTCAGGTATCCATCTCCGGCAAAGAAAGGAAGAGAAAAAAACCCCACAGAGATACTTTGGATGTAACAACATTTCCCCGGCAGAGAGATTTGATTAGAGTATAAAATGATCACCGTTCTAACGCCGCATTGACGCTCACGTCTCCTGGCTATGGGGGGCATGGAGGATGCATACGGCCCCCGTCCCTTGTTTGTCGAAGCCAGCGGAGAAATGATTCCACTTCTTCGAATTAGCCGAGCGTACATTTATCAAACCTGAATCAGGTCAGATTGAACAAACACATTGTAAATCTTTTATTTATGTTCGCTCGTGGAAAAATGATTATTTTTATGGAAAGCAGGAATTTAATAATCCGCCGGCAGGTTTGCGCAATATATTTTACCCTGACTTGCTAATTTTCGGATAAGGTTCCTTAATTAAAGTCACTCGGATCAGGTCAGATGGATTTTTTATGACCTTCAATCTGCTCCGGTCATTGTTTTATGCTCGAACCTTCAGAAAGGAGACTTTGGCAGAATCGAGAAGCATTATAAAAGTAGTCACTGCGGAGGAAAGAGGATGAGACTGTGTAACAGCAAACCGCAACCTGCCCCTGCGACTGGAAAGTCAACAACGACTCAGCAACACAAGATGCATCACCACCACATGTTCAGATCAAGCCGCAGTGACCAATCACCTTGAATTGAGCTATTGGTATTTTATTAGTCTTTTATAATACAAAGTTATCTTCGTTATTGGTAAATTCTATAATCCGTAGGTATGGTTTGCTTCTAGCAACCTAGGAAAATAATGCTTGACCATAAGTGGGCAGTAGATGGTCCAGTCTGGCCACTAGTCAAATTTGGTCATTTGCCGGTGGGAAACAGTTGCCGTCGATTGAACAGGGATATCAAAGCTGTCCAAGTAGAGTGATGTTATGGCTACCTGTATGGGGCACTCTGTCACTCTGTAGGTCAGTTGGGCAATGAGATCTTCGTGGCAGGCCAGTGCTCAATCACTCTAAGATCCAGCCACAATGGACAAACTGCCAACAGGTCCAGTGCTAATGGCTTGGAAATACTACGTCATGGTCCTTGCTAAGACCTACTAGTGAACAACTTTATGCTGCATTAACACACACTGTGCCAAAGAAAAACAAGTTTGTACACAAGAAGGACGCACCCGAAAAAAGAGATCCACTACAACAGTGGTTCCAAACCACGGTCCTCAAGTACCCCTAACAGGCCAGGTTTTCCAGATATGTGAAGCACAGCACAGGTGATATGATTTGCTGCTCAGTGATTGCAGGATTCAGTCTGCATTGCCCCAAGGTGATCCTTAAAACCTGGCCTGTTGGGTACTTGAGGACCACAGTTGGGAACCACTACTGCACTACAACATAAAAAGAGACCTTAGCATCATAGACACATTGCTTGCGCATCCTGCATAACATTAGAGATGAGAGAAGGAAAACTGGAGGATATGAGGATTTACTGATTCTTTTGGAATTTGGGTGGATTCTATAGTGAAATACATTGTTACTTCACCATATTCCATCCAAAATCATTTCAAAATGAGCAGCATTCAGAGAAGACGCCAGATACTGAGAGTCACCATACTCTTCATGATAAGAACAACATGACAAGAGTTGAAGCTTTGAGAAGGTGAAGCATCAATGAGTTGAATCCATGAGAAAGAGAAGCCATGGTGTGTTGAAGTCATGTGGAAGTGGCACCATGGTGAGGTGGAGCCCTGAGATGCTGAAGCCTCAGTGAGTTGAAGGCACAGTAAGAAGAATCCATGAGAAAATGAAGTCATGGCGAGTTGAAGCAATGAGGAAAGGAAGCCATTCGATGATGAAGCCATGGAGAGTTGAAGTCATGAGATGAGGAAGCCTCAATCAGTTAAAGCAACAGTGCATTGAATCCATGAGAAATTGAAGCCATGGTGTGTTAAAGTCATGAGGAAATGGAGCCATGGTGTGTTGAAGCCATGGTGAGGTGGAGAAATGAGATGATGAAGTCTCAATGAGTTGAAGCCACAATGAGTAGATTCCATAAGGACGTGAAGCCATTGAGATGAATCCATGAGAAAATGAAGTCATGGTGAGGTGAAGCCATGATGAAGTGAAGTCATGAGATGATGAAGCCATGAGATGGTGAAGCCATGGTGAGTTGAAGTCATGAGATGAGGAAGCCTCAATAAGTTGAAGCCACAGTTAGTTGAATCCATGAGAAAGGGAAGCCATGGCGAAGTGAAGCCATGAAGAAGAGAAGACACAATGAGTTGGAGCCATGAGCAATTGAAGTAATGGTGAATTGGAACCCAGAGAAGGTGACGCCACAGGGAGTTTATCTAATGTGAGGTTGAAGCTGTGATGTCTATAGCTACTCCGATTCCTTTTCACTTGGATTCAGAATCATAACTATCGGGAGAGTCAATTATTTTAACCTCATTGACCTTTTTCTTGCACAAATACCTATAGTTCGACTATTTGCTGTCTGTTTCCGTTGACCATTAACCTCATTAACGATCAGTCGATCGTTCCTTCTTTTCTTCATGTTCCCCAGCTTTGGATGGTATAGATCTTCTTTCCATGAAGGTTTCGATACACAGACCTGCCTTTGTGTTTTTTGTTTATGTTTGCTGCGTCATTTGGAGCAGTTTGTTTCTACAGAGTAATTCAGAGAGCCTGATCGCTTTCCATCCACTCTGGATGAAAACATAACCATGACATCGGAGAGGGGGGGAAATGCGAACATCTAACCATGTGTTTATAGGAAAAGAAATGTAGCAAAAACACACAGAGGAACATTATCATCTCACGAGGATAATCTCGGCTTCACGAGCCGCTGAGTTCAACTTCAGTAAACGCAATCACAAAGCAGACTGGATTATCTTCCAGCCATAAAAACACCCGAGCAACGCCGGCTGATATCCAGTCGCTATATACTGGTATGGCTGGTGCCCTTTCACCTGAAGAATATATGAGTGGATTAAAATCCAATCTGTGTATTAACACTGAGACACTTTGATTATTCCATGATGCTTCCAGGCCAAGGTAACTATGATCTACTGACTTTAGGACATTTATTCCAAGTGTCTGCCCGGCAGCTCAACACCTAATGAACACGATAAAAAGAATGCTGACGCCGGAGAAATTGTAATTATGTGTTAAAAAGGTCATTTTGTATTATGTATTTATGTGTTATAAGTTAGCTGTGGTCATTCGGAAGCTTGTGCCAAAAGATATGACCGAGGTGTAGTGCGGGTCAGTTCTCTCCTCCCATTGTGTGATTCCAATTGGTCAAGCCATTCCCATCCATTACTAGAATCAGATCGGTATGGGAAGTGTTTCACCTTCGTCTGTGTTCACGTTCGGTGCCTCCAGAGTTTGCATTGAAGACAGAGGTTATATTAGATCTGGCAGCGACACTGATATCTCTAACGTCTAATTGATTTTTTTTTCCAGGTGTAAAAATCTATTTAAAAAAATTCAATTAGACATTAATTAGGTGGGAATATAACGAAGAAACAGCACTGGGAACACAACCGACTGAGGAAGCGGAACTCCACTCGGTGAAACCTGACTCCGATTCACTCCCAGATAAGGGACTTTTATTATTTTAATATTGTATTTCTATAATTTTGTTCATATTTAAATATCAGATTAATACATTTTACTTCGTCTGTTGAGTCCTCACCGGTCTCATTGAAGTAGATCGTTCCAGTATCACTCTAGAGCAGTGGTTCCCAACCGCGGTCCTCAAGGACCCCCAACAGGTCCGATGTTCCAGATATGTGAAGCACAGCACAGGTGATATGATTTGCTGCTCAGTGATTGCAGGATTCAGTCTGCATTTCCCCAAGGTGATCTGCAAAATCTGGCCTGTTGGGGGTACTTGAGGACCACGGTTGTGAACCACTACTCTAGAGCAGTGGTAATTCATACCTTGGTCCTCAAGTCCCTGTAACAGGCCAGATTTTAAGCATTCCCTTAGGGAAATGCAGACTGAATCCTGCTATCCCTGAGCAGCAAATCATATCTGCAAACCTGACGTATTAGAGGGACCTGAGGACCAGGGTTGGATTAAGTGATCGGCGTTACCTTCCTTTTGGGCACATGGTGTAAGTATCCTGGTAACATGGCGCTCTCCATGGTGCTGAAAGCTGTAAGCAATGCCTTCATGCAGCATAAAGGGAAACACAATGCTGTGGTGCACTGCTTTCTACAGGGTGTGTACCCCTTATCTCATTGATTACCAAACCTGTGCTGTGCTTCAGATATCTGCAAACCTGGCCTGTTAGAGGGACCTGAGGACCAGGGATGGAAATCACTGCACTAGAGGTCAATGGAGAGACTATACTGAGCCATTTTTTTGGTTTAGGCTCTATACCATGTGAGTCCTGTCTGGATATGTAGTTTATGAAGCAGTTGATATTACAGTTTTAAAAATGGTTGTGTTTTTGTTTGACTTGAGGTCCACCAGTAGAGACACTGCTCTGGAAGAGGGAAATCCCTGCCAAGCCAGTAAAATATTGTGACTTTTTGCAATTTCCTGAATCCTCCTGTATTCTTCACATTTCCTCTGTCGACCTTTAAATATCGCTTCTCGTACGTTCCAGGTCCCAGACGTTCTGTTTGCACTGGGGGGTCCAATTACTTACTGACCACAACCCTAACATATAGGTATATTACATATTATGTGGTGATGCACTATTACCTGTTTGTATTACTTTTCGGGACATTGAGGGAATCACCAAAGCAGATCCTAGTGAGAAGGAACGGGTCACCTTGAGACTACGACTGAAGTGCTGAAACTGAGCCACTTCACATAAGGCTCTGAATTATGTGACTGTGCCTTTCTGCGACGCATTTGACCTGGGTGCAGTAGTTTTACGCAGTGTTGCAGTTACTTTTTTTCTTTGCTAATTGAATGAAGAAGACCACATCAAAGAGATAAGGTCACCTCACACAGACGAGCGGAGCTCATAAATTGAGCCACTTCTTTGAAAGGCTCAAACGAAGGTTAGTATCGCTTTACCTGCAAATAGCGAAGTGATAACAATATTTCTCTATTGGTTTCCTTTTGTTTTCCTTTTCTGTTTTTGAGATCTGGACTTCTGATAGCTGATATATATATATATATGGGCCAGAAAACACGCTGCGATATAGCCACAGGACACATGGGTCAATGCTTCCGCTTTTCTTTATTCTGCAGCCATGGACTTGAAGGAGGGTACAACAGGAAAATAAACAAATATAAAAGAAACGCCAACTCCTTAATGCGGAGGTTAAATAAACATTCGGAATTACTGTCTGAAATATTGGGCGGCTAAGCCTCTTCCCAATCGGGGAAAACAAGATCCCTTCTGCACTCAGCACCAAGACTGACCTCATAAAGGAAACCACATCTCCTATAAGAGCAGGGCAGTACTAATCAGGAATCGCCTGTGTGTTAACCCTATAGGGGAAAAAGGGAGCTCTCCATTCACCTGCTGATAAACCTGCGGTCTATTGCCATGCCCCTAATCACACTTTCACAATGCTCCACAGTGGTAAGGGGTTAATGAAGGCTTCATGTGCTCTCATGCGAAATGGGAGTTTGTGGATGTAGGGGTGTTTTTGTGTGGACAATGAATACCATGTTACAGGTATTCCACATATTTTCCATCACGCGAGGTCCCTGTTCAAGTGAGACCTTAGGCAGCCGCCTATTTGGCCTAGTTATAGAGCTATTGTTCTAATATACAGTATAATGAGACCTACAACAAAAAACTACAAATGTAAAGTTCTTTTTACTTTTCTGAAAACCCCCACACACACATTTTTCGTAAACATTACTATAATGCACACCCCAAACTACAAAAAGATGCATAAATCAACAAGTATCCACTTGATAGTCTGGAATTCCCACCTGTCCGTAAACCAAAATACTCACAAAAACACAACTAGACATAAATTTAGAAGGTCATAAAAACTCACTCCTGCAGCATCACCAAGATAAATGCACACGTACGTACGGAGACTCACATAGACGTGTGCGAGGAAACACATCTTGGTCTGATTTCTGCAACTTGGAGAAACTTAAAGTCACTTTATTACACCACCATAAACACATAGATTGACTTGTTACTGGGCGTTCTCAGTGTATCCATTAAGCAGTACATTTACTACCCACGGATACCCACGCTCCATGCCAGGATGTGCCCAAGCAGAACTGTGCCTGCTGCTGGCTTTCTGTTTAAGTAATGCAGGAAATTAATGTCCGTGTCTTTTACTGCCGTGGACTCCAGGGAGGTCTCTGCAATCCAGTGAAGAGGTTAATCTAAGATTTAATTAGATATATAATTGGGGATATTATTTCCGATGGCCATGAACTGTAAATAATAAATGGCCCACATATCTCCTAATGGACTTTCTTTCCGTTCCTGGTAGCATCGCGTCAGCGTGGACCACCTGCCGTTTCAAACTCTATTAACTTACTAAAGATGGGTTTCTTTGTTAAACTACAGGAGCGTCTCCTCCGTTCCTCCTGTGGGATGTATCGTATCTACAGATAAAATGGGATAATCCTAAATATCCAGCCGTCTGATCAAGCACAACAGGTCTGGCTCACGTTGCACGGAGCCGGACGGCACGGGATGCATTCAGTTCATCCTATCAGGAAATGTCCATCAGATAATAAGTAAATCAACTTTTATAGAACATCCACCACCATCGCAGGATCGTCAGTCTCTATTGTTGTTGTTGCGAAGTCTTGTCTGATGTATCGCGACCCTATGGACAACGTTCCTCCAGGCCTTCCTGTCCTCTACCGTCTTCAGGAGTCCATTTAAACTCATGCCTACTGCTTCAGCGACTCCATCCAGCCACCTCATTCTCTGTCGTCCCCTTCTTTTGCCCTCAATCTTTCCCAGCATTAAGCTCTTCTCCAGTGAGTCCTTCCTTCTCATTAGGTAACCAAAATATATGAGTTTCATCTTCAGGATCTGGCCTTCTAAAGAGCAGTCAAGGTTGATCTTCGCTAGGACTGACCGGTTTGATCGTCTTGCAGTCCAAGGGACTCGCAGGAGTCTTCTCCAGAACCGTAGTTCAAAGGCCTCAATTTGTTGGTGCTCAGCTTTTCTTATGGTCCAACTTTTACAGCCATACATTGCAACTGGGAAAACCATAGCCTTGACTACACACGCTTTTGTTTGTGATTCTCTATATCTATACAGAAATGTATCACTTTATAGTAAAAGTGTGGTTTGAGGAGTCGGAAAGGAAATCGTGGAAGAGGGAGATAGAACAATAAATAATATCACCAAGAAAAATTATTCCAGGAAAACGAGAGGCTCTCCTGTGTAGTGTACATGGATCTTTATTAGAGTATGGATAAAGGTGACGTTTCACCCAAAATGTCAAACAACATATCCATCCATCAATCCATGAGCTTACTCTATTTGTCTACTAATGGATACGTCATTTATGGGTTGAGACAAACCTAAAAACCATTTGAATTGCAAGTAGGTAAGGTATCTAGGTCACCTAACTGAAAATTAAGGGTAGGAACCACCGATTTTAGCCAACTGTGATGTAATGGTGGGTTCCATAACGTATGGTCATGTGGTGTGTCCTAAATCCAAAATATCTCATTAACCAAAGATGGCAGGAGGTTTTCCATAGCAAAAAGTTGTGTTATAATGGAGACGCAACGTCTCGGTCACATGGACCTTTCTCAAGGATATGCTTGAGAAAGGTCCGTGTGATGGAAATGTGGCATCTCCAATAAGATCCTACTTTTGCTTCATAATGCCTGGTGCCGTCTTGGGTAGATGGATGGATGTGGTGTTTGACAGTTGAGGAAGCAAAAAGCCCTTTTCGCACTGAGCCGTGAAACTAATGACCGGGGTCTTTACATTTATTGTCTCTAGCCATTAGCTTAACGACTCGAGACACTTTGCACATAGTTCCCCGGGTCCTTCCACTGATCTGACCTGGCCTTGCATACAGGAGCTCGCACAGGGCTGCACTTCTTTACATGGAGTCCTATTGATGTTGAATTAATCCCTAAAAATGTGACTTTCCAGACAGATGTTTTTAATACCCTGTGGATTGCACGTGTTGCGCGTGTGCGCTAATTTCTTTACATGTATTTTGCAAAAGTCAAGAACCACCGGCCAATGGCGCTAAATGAATCTAATAGCCGACGTGAAGCAGTTTGCGTTCTTCGAGGAGGCTCCGGGCGTATTGCATCATGTTAAATGGCTAAGATCAAGAACGTTCTCTGGAAATAGATTGATGCGCTGAACAATCAGAGCGCCACGGTCATTTGACAAAGGGTCTAACAATACGAATGAAGACATGTCAGCGTTCAGCTCTTCTGAATTGCAGATGTTCTTCTTCCCAGTTGGACTATTTTAGACATAGATTTACAAATGGATTTTTCCTGCATTCCCTGAACGCTCAGATTGCTTTGCCCAGGCTGCGCGGTTGCACGCATGTCAGTGGCGCTGAGTTAGATTGAGGAGAGTAATTATGTTATTGATCGGAGCCGGGCCATGGAAATGACCAAGTGTCACTTATCTGATCTTTGATGGAGACAGGAGGAGGCTGCACGCGGATTGATGAATAAACACCTGGTGCCCATCACCTGAACCTCCCTGACATTCGTCTATAGGTGTATTTGTTTGTGCATATTACCCACGCGTTATTATATTAAACCTCTGGTCTGTTCCATCTCAAATGCATCGGAAAGCATCTCGAACACCTAGAAATGATGATCCCAGACTCCCTGTATTGTGTCCTCTCTGTTTATTATGTGTAACGCAGACAAATCAGTAAATCCCAGACTCTCTGTATTGTGTCCTCTCTGTTTATTATGCGTAAAGCAGACAAATCAGTAAATCCCAGACTCTCTGTATTGTGTCCTCTCTGTTTATTATGCGTAAAGCAGACAAATCAGTAAATCCCAGCACCTAGGCATGCAGACTGTTTTTACAAACATTTGTGAAAGAATGTGTCGCTCTCAGGAGCTCAGTGAATTCCAGCGTGGAACTGTGATAGGATGCCACCTGTGCAACAAATCCAGCCGTGAAATTTCCTCGCTCCTAAATATTCCACAGTCACCTGTCAGCTGTATTATAAGAACGTGGAAGTGTTTGGGAACGACAGCAACTCAGCCACGAAGTGGTAGGCCATGTAAACTGACGGAGTGGGGTCAGCGGATGCTGAGGCGCATAGTGCGAAGAGGTCGCCAACTTTCTGCAGAGTCAATCGCTACAGACCTCCAAACTTCATGTCGCCTTCAGATTAGCTCAAGAACAGTGCACAGAGGGCTTCATGGAATGGGTTTCCATGGCCGAGCAGCTGCATCCAAGCCATACATCACCAATTGCAATGCAAAGTGTCGGATGCAGTGGTGTAAAGCACGCCGCCACTGGACTTTAGAGCAGTGGAGACGCATTCTCTGGAGTGACGAATCGCGCATCTCCATCTGGCAATCTGATGGACGAGTTTGGGTTTGGCAGTTGCCAGGAGAACGGTACTTGTGTGACTGCATTGTGCCAAGTGTAAAGTTTGGTGGAGGGGGATTATGGCGTGGGGTTGTTTCTCAGGAGTTGGGCTTGGCTTCAGCATACCAAGACATTTTGGACAATTCCATGCTCCCAACTTTGTGGGAACAGTTTGGAGCTGGCCCCTTGCTCTTCCAACATGACTGTGCACCAGTGCACAAAGCAAGGTCCATAAAGACATGGATGACAGAGTCTGGTGTGGATGAACTTGACTGGCCTGCACAGAGTCCTGACCTCAACCTGATAGAACACCTTTGGGATGAATTAGAGCGGAGACTGAGAGCCAGGCCTTCTCGTCCAACATCAGTGTGTGACCTCACAAATGCGCTTCTGGAAGAATGGTCAAAAATTCCCATAAACACACTCCTAAACCTTGTGGACAGCCTTCCCAGAAGAGTTGAAGCTGTTATAGCTGCAGAGGGTGGACCAACGTCATATTGAACCCTATGGATTAGGAATGGGATGTCACTTAAATTCATATGCGAGTCAAGGCAGGTGAGCGAATACTTTTGGCAATATAGTGTATATCAGTAAATCCCAGACTCTCTGTATTGTGTCCTCTGTTTATTATGTGTAACGCAGACATATCATTAAACCTTCTTTTTGGTCACTCAAGGATAAGTGGGAAGTGGAGCTTTACTGTAGAAACTGATCCATAGTTGGCCAAGCATGATCAATCCTTCTCCCCTATTGGATACCTTAGCCATGGTTGGTGACTCTTGGACCATCTTGGATTAGTGTAACGTTTTTTAGTGTTTCCCAGCTGCTGCTTTTTGCAACTTGACCCCTGGCTACAAAGATGAGCGGAGAAAAACAGGGGAAATGGTGCAATTTGGTGTAGAACCTCACCAGGCTGGAGAGACTGTCCATTGTATGGTGCGGGGCCGGGTCGTATGAACCTGTGTAATGTAACGCAGCTTATTAAGCGATTTCCCATTAATCCTTGAGCTGAATATAGAGGGCGAAACCCGCTATTATCTAATAGCTGTTAAGCAATCTTAATAAAATGAGATTGTTGTTTCAGTCAAGTTCATCGGCATCAATATCCCGGCTGGCACCGTCACTAAGTGAGTACATAGCGAGGGAATTAACAATAGCATTGGCAAGAAGCAATCCATCTCGCCGGAGCTGGAAGTCATTGTAAGTGCTCTTTTTTAACACTTTCCAAAAGTCTTAAATAATTTATAATGAAAGTTACAGAAAAAAAAGTGACATGGGAAGAGAGATTTTATGGCACGTCTCGCTGCCACTCAAGGTCACCCTGGACTTTTCTGTTTTTTTTTTTATTCGTTTCAGATATAAAATGTACTTTCTCTAACGGCTTCCAGGAGTTTCGGCTCTGACTCGTGACGCTCTGTTAAATGGCTTGCTGCAATGAGACGGCTCGCTCCGGGTGCGTTAATACCCGGGAAGCTGCTTGGCGGACATGATGAAGGTTAAACACGTGCCGTAAAGAACTCGTTAGTTCGAATGAAAAGGCCAACGCGCAAGATGCTGGTTTCTAAAGCTAAAGCCCCACTGCGAATGATTGTCATCTCATTCACTCGTCTCCTCCGAGACGCTCCTACCCGGCCACGATCAGGGCTTATATGCAACGATAAACTTGATCAAAGTCCATCGGCTCCTGCGTGAACC
Source organism: Leptobrachium leishanense (assembly GCA_009667805.1). Lineage (NCBI taxonomy): Eukaryota > Metazoa > Chordata > Amphibia > Anura > Megophryidae > Leptobrachium > Leptobrachium leishanense. The sequence goes on along the minus strand of CM019068.1, from coordinate 10,990,336 downwards.
TAAATATCAGTGACTGTAACCGATACTTTTTTTTCGATATATCGACAGAATCAACCAGACGGATTCGGCCAAAGCTGAATTTCCTAAATTGTCCCCCTGTAGACAAAGTATCAGGCCATTAATGAGCTCCATTCCATTCCTAACGCTAACATGGAGACGGTAAGCAGGATAATGCGCGCTTGCAGGTTTTCCCGTACCGCTCCATGTAACGTCGCATTCCGGGGAAGCTGCTATCTCAGCACCTCGTCGCAGAAAATAGCGCTAAGCTCCTTGATTCCGAAGTAGCGCTTCCGCAAAGCCCCGAGTATTAGCTCCTGGAGTCCATAGGACTCCATGGAGCTTTGCGCTTCCTGGCTGTGAGATTGCGCAGTGTTGCAGAGTGATTGTGGAGAGAGACTAGGAACTATTTGTTCTCAGTCTCATTCTGCTCCCATGGAAAAGGTGGTTGTATCGGGCTTTTTGCCGCGGGATGAGAGGCGATTATAGGATTTAATGGGGGGAATTAAGAGCGTGGTTAATGATTTTGCATTTGCAGACACATTTAACACCAGCTTTTAGAGGTGTTAATTATTCTTAATTTCACGTCCTGACGGGAATTTGCGCCTGCACTTTGTAATACCTCGTTTGTCAATGCAAGATGGTAAAAAAGTTTTCCTGCCCATTTATCAACATTTATCAACATCTTTCAGCACTTACTGGTTTTTGAAAATCGGTTTACTGATAAATTCGGATTCAATCATCAAAGAAGAAAATTCCATTTGCAAATATCTGTTATCATAAAACAAGGAGAAATAGTAACCGTAACCTTAAAGGTAACTCTAACCCTAACTGAATCTATATCTCTAAGAGTAACTCTAAATGTAACACTAACCCTAACACTAAAAGTAATTCTTAACATAACCCTAAAAGATACTATAACCCTATAAGAAACTATAGCCCTAACCCTGAGAGTAACTCTAACTCTAAGGCTAAGGTCAGACGAAAGCAGTTTTAACGTGCGTTTAACCGCACTAAATCACGGCCGTGCTAGCAACAAATGATGTCCAATGCCGGGCTGCATATGAAGAACGGCTGCACAAAAGTGCGGCCGCGCAACGCAAGTGGCAAATGAACGCATTTTTTCGAGAACGTCAAACCGCTAGTACTGACGTACAGAGTGCGCTGCGTCCGCATAGCGGCGTGTTTGCGTGATTGGGAGACGTCAGACGCTGCACACGTGCGGCCAACATAACGTCCAAACACTTCCTGTCTTGTCTGGGGGTAGCTGCAAGTTGCGGTAGACAATGCCTGGGACTGACATCGACGTGGAGAGGCTGATCAATGCAGTGGCAGAGCATCCCGAGCTGTGGGACACGGCCTGCGACACCTACAAAGACCGACAGAAGAAGGCCAGTGCATGGGTTACAGTGTCCAGGGTGGTGTACCCAGAGTACGAGACGTGGTCTGATAAAGAGCAGAAGCTTCAGAGTGAGTAAATGATAATTTTATTCATAATTACATAGAACTTGAATGTAACATCAAACAAAAATAAACGAATTATTGTTGTCACATGTCAAATGATGTCCATCTGCCAGGGCACCTGCCCTGCATTGCTAGTGAAATAATTAGACAGAGCATCGCGAAACCTGTTGCTGTGTCTATTCACAGGTATTATGTCATCGTTAGTACCAGTGGGGTACCTCAGGGGTCAGTACTTGGACCCATTCTCTTTAATATTTTTATTAGTGATATTGCAGAAGGTATTAATGGAAAAGTATGTCTTTTTGCTGATGACACAAAGATTTGCAACAGGGTTGACGTTCCTGGAGGGATCAGCCAAATGACAAATGATTTAGGTAAACTAAAAAAATGGTCGGAGTTGTGACAATTGAGTTTTAATGTGGATAAGTGCAAGATAATGCACCTGGGACGTAAAAACCCAAGGGCTGAATATAGAATATTTGATACAGTCCTAACCTCAACATCTGAGGAAAGGGATTTAGGGGTCATTATTTCAGAGGATCTAAGGGTAAGTAGTCAATGTAATAGAGCAGCAGGAAATGCTAGCAGAATGCTTGGAAATGCTGGCAGAATGCTTGGAAATGCTGGCAGAATGCTTGGTTGTGTAGGGAGAGCCTGTATTAGCAGTAGGAAAAGGGAAGTGCTCATGCCACTGTACAGAACACTGGTGAGACCTCACTTGGAGTACTGTGTGCAGTACTGGAGACCGTATCTCCAGAAGGATATAGACATCTTAGAGAGAGTTCAGAGAAGGGCTACTAAAATGGTGTACGGCTTGAAGGAGAAAAGTTACCAGGAAAGGCTTAATGATCTTAACATGTACAGCTTGGAAAAAAGACGAGACAGAGGAGATTTGATAGAAACATTTAAATACGTAAAGGGAATCCACAAGGTAGAGGAAGGGAGTATATTTAAAAGGAAACAAAATAGCAAAACAAGAGGACATAGTCTTAGATTAGAGGGCAAAGGTTTAAAAGTAACATCAGGAAGCATTATTTTACTGAGAGGGTGGTGGATACATGGAACAGTCTTCCAGTAGAAGTGGTAGAGGCCAAAACAGTAATTGAATTTAAGCAGGCATGGGATAGGCATAAGGCTATCCTAAACAAAAGATAAATCCAGGTAAAGTATCCATGTAATTGGGCAGACTAGATGGGCCGAAAGGTTCTTATCTGCCGACATTTTTCTATGTTTCTATGTTTCTATGTTAGCATACTCACCCTCACAGTTACGGGTCTGGATATCATCGAAATTAACACCATCCCTTGCACAAACATAGTTATGTAGGATGCAGCAGCATTTTACTATATCCACACAGAAATCCACATTTACATCAAGTGGGTGATGAAAAATCCTCCACTTGTTGCTCAGTATGCCAAAGCTACACTCGACATACCGTCTCGCCCGCGACAGCCTGTAATTAAACACCCGCTTCTTCACAGTCAGGTGTGTCCCCGAGTATGGCCGCAGGAGATGTGTGGATAGGCCGAATGCCTCGTCACCCACGAAGGCATAGGGGACTGACACGTCGCTGCCAGGCAAAGGTGCAGGTCTGGGGATGTTTAGGTTCCCACCCTCAATATCATTCCACAGTGTTGAGTTTCGGAACAGAGTGGAGTCAGAGTCCTTGCCGTATGATCCGACATCCACATACACAAAATTATAGTTGGCATCTGCCACCGCCAGCAGGCCAATTGAAAAATAATGTTTATAATTTTGATACAGTGAGCCACTGTGCAGTGGCTTCACAATGCGGACATGTTTGCCATCCACAGCTCCCAGGCAGTTGGGATAGTTCGCTCTCTCCCAGAATCCTGCTGCAATTGACAGCCATGCCTCGTCTGTGGGTGTTGTCAAACATTGGTCCTTCATGGTTTCCCATATTGTTTGGCAGACCTTGCGGACGATCTCACCAGCTGTCGATCTGCCAATGCGGAAGTTGTAATGCAGATCCTTCAAACTGCATCCACTAGCGAGATACCTAGAACATGAAAGAAGCTGCGTTATGATCACATCATATGAACCTAACCTTATGTCACTCTCATCATGTTTTGCAGCACATGAAGCAATCAATAAATGGCGCACGGTGAGGGACAATCATACCCGGGTCCTGAAAAAGGAGGCTGAAGCTGCTCGCTTTGGAGCTGGTGCAAAGAAGAGGCGCAGCTATTTGTATGCTGACCAACTGTCCTTCCTGAGGAAGAGCCAGGAGCCACGCAACAGTATTGAGCAGTATTGACCGGCCATCCACCTCTAGCTCACAAGAGCAAGACCTGCAGCCCGCAGGATCTGACAGCTGCCAGGTGGAGGTCGAGCAGGGTGGTGCGGAGTCCCAGGTGGAGGATGTGGATTCCGAACAGGTGCCGGGTACAGCACCCACAGACAGCACCGGTACGGCTCCCAGGAGGAAGAAGCCACCAGCAGCTGATGTCGAGCAGGCCATGGTCGCATTCATGGAGGCGCACCATACACATCCACGCTGCATGGTCGCTGATTCCGAGGACATGTCCTTTTTTAATTCCTGTCTCTCCCTGCTGAACATCATGACCCCAGTGCAGAAGGTGGATTATCGCCGCCGAAGCCTGGACCTGATACACGAGATACTGTCCCATCCACAACAGGCACCTGTATATCACGGTGTCGTGCCACAATACCCCCATGGTTATTCCCACCACTGCCAGGCGTTGCCTACCCACCCACCCATGTCCCCTGTTGCTGGGCCACCCCCGGAGCCAGAGTACCACCGCATCCATATGCACGGTCCTCATGACCCAGATGCTCCTCGGTATCATACCATGTGAAGTGCATCGTCTGTTCGTTTATGTTTGTCAGAGTTTATTCATGTTGTTCTACTATTTGTATTTTATTACCTTCATTGTACATGCAATAATATATGTGTTTAATATGTTATTGTTATCTTCTGTCATATAATTTCGGACTAAATATTTTATTTGTTTCACATCGTTGTCAGTGTCATTACTCTTTCGGTACGTGTTCTGGAAGGTGATGCATGCGTGTGTGTGGGCATGCATGTGCTAGTGGGCATATAACTACTGACCAACAATAGAGCCTCTGCACACCGAGCACATGTCTGATGACTGGCAGCGATGTCATGAATGCAGGTGTTTGATAGTACTTACTGCAAAGTGATGACCAGCATCTCCTCCGGTGGTATGGCAGCCCTCATGTTGGTGTCCCTCTTGGTCAGCGGCTCACGCACCTTCATCAACAGTTCATCAAAGGTGTGGATGGACATCCGCAGGTAGTTGAAGAACTTCACGGGGTCCCTCTCTCGCAGTGGCCTGTACAGTGTCACAAAGTGGCCATGCGTGTGTCTGGCAGTGTTGATTGGATGAACCCATGTTCGCCGTTGTCTTTTCTTCTTCAGGTACAGGTATCCCAGTGCAGCAAAAAGAAACACTTGGACTGCATCCATCTTTGAAAATGCCACCATTCCCAAAATGCCTTTTTATACCCTTTCCCTTTATTTGATTCATTCTGCAATTGATTTGGTTAATCATATCTCTCTTTTTCTAGCTCCGTGAAAAATCACGGACGAAAATGCGCATCGTATGACCGCTATCGCGTATTCCGTGAAAAAATACGTCCATTCATTCGAACGCACTTTTTCACGGACAACGCGAAAAATGCGTTAGTCTGACCCTAGCCTGAAAGTAACCTATCCATAACCCTAAAAGAAACTATAACCCTAACATAAATTACTGTATAGCCCTAAGAGTAACCCTAACTCTAAAAGTCACTCTAATCCAAACCCTAAGAAAAATTCTAACCCTAGCCCTAAAAATAATTCTAAATGTAACCCTATAAGAAACGCTAACCCTAACCCTAATAGAAAGTAAAACCCTAACCCTAAAATAAACTCTAACCCTAACCATAATAGAAACTAAAACCCTAACTCTAAAATAAACTATAACCCTAACCATAATAGAAACTAAAACCCTAACCCTAAAATAAACTATAACGCTAACCCTAATAGAAACTAAAACCCTAAACCTAAAAGAAACTATAACCCTAACCCTAAAAGTAACTTTATCCATAATCCTAAAAGTAACTTTATCCATAACCCTAAAAGTAACTTTATCCATAACCCTAAAAGTAACTCTAACCCTAAAAGAAACTGTAACCGTAACCCTAAAATAAACTCTAACTCTAACCCTAAGGCCCGTGTCAGACGAACACAGTGATCACGTCCGTGTTGCCACACATTTTAACGTCCGTTGTAGCATAAAATTATGAACAAGAGAGACCCACACACGAAGTACGTCCGCACAGAAGTGCGGACGCACAACGCACGTGGCACCGGACTCAATTTAGGCAAGAATGTCAAACCGCTAGGATGGACGCACAGAGTGCGCCACATCCGCGTAGCTTTGTGTGTGAGTGATGGAACGTAGTCAGACGGACTGCATTTTTGACATCCAGCATTTTTGACGGACAAAATGGTTTTTCATACCATGTATCAATTTTTTTCATTTTACATATTATTTTTTTTCCCATCTACATCAGTCAAAAAAAACGACAGTCACAAAAAATGGACCGTGTGGCGTCTACAGTATCATCCGTCAGAAAGTACGTCAGTTGTGCACGGACGCACAGTGCGCTCAGAATGTGTTTTTTGAGCCGTATCTTGCAGATGATTTTGCTAACCCCCCTCATTCCTTATGACTCACCGAAGATATCCTAGATTCTTCAGATGACATTTTTATTTTAACTTCACGTTTCTAAGCAGATGACTTCTTATGGCCCTTTGATGTAGTTTTCGTTCCTTATGTATGCTATGATGGCCCTTTGATGTCGTGTTTACTGCTGTTCTACCTACTATAGCTGAACCGTTCCATGTATGTGATATTATGTGAGTTCCTATGGCCCTGCGAGGCCAATATTGACGGTCAACCTGTGACCTTTTTGCTATTTACAAAATAAAAACTTTAAATACAAAAAATAAATAAAAAATAAATAAACTATATCCTTAACCTTAAAAGTTACTCTAAGCATAACCCTAAAAGAAACTATAATCCTAATCCTTAAAATAAATCCTGACCCTAAAATAAACCAAAACCCTAACCCTAAAACGAACTCTAACCATAACCCTAAAAGAAACTACAACCCTAATAAACTCTAACCCTAAAAGACACTGCAACCTTAACCCTAAAATAAACTCTAACTCTAACCCTAAAACAAACTCTAACCATAACCCTAAAAGAAACTGTAATCCTAAATAAACTATAACCCTAAAATAAACTATAACCCTAAAATAAACTATAACTCTAACCCTAAGTGAACTCTAACCATAACCCTAAAAGAAACTATAACCCTAACCCCAAAATAAACTATATCCTTAACCTTAAAAGTAACTCTAAGCATAACCCTAAAAGAAACTATAATCCTAATCCTTAAAATAAAATCCTAACCCTAAAATAAACCATTACCCTAACCCTAAAACGAACTCTAACCATAACCCTAAAAGAAACTACAACCCTAAAACTCTAACCCTAAAAGAAACTGTAATCCTAAATAAACTATAACCCTAACCCAAAAATAAACTATAACTCTAACCCTAAAATGAACTCTAACCATAACCCTAACCCCAAAATAAACTATATCCTTAACCTTATAAGTAACTCTAAGCATAACCCTAAAAGAAACTATAATCCTAATCCTTAAAATAAAATCTTAACCCTAAAATAAACCATTACCCTAACCCTAAAAGTAACTTTAACCATAACCCTAAAAGAAGTACGAGCTGGGTGGAGTAGAGGTAGCATCACTGCTCTTTAACAGTGGAGACACAGGTTTGATGCCGGCAAGAGCACCTCTCCAGTAAGTGTCCTTGGGCGAGACACCTAAGAGTACATACTCGCCACCCAGGACATACTGAAAACGAGAGAAATCTCAATGTATCCTTCCTGGTAAAATCCTTCAACAAAATAAAAAGAAACTATAACCCAAACCCTAAAAGTAACTCTAACCCAAGCTTTAAATGTAAATCTAACCCTAAACCTCAAAATCGCTCTCCCACAAAAGTAACCCTACATTCCGAATTCGATCCGAACCAAACATTTGTGTCTGTGCACATGTCTACTAATGATTATATTTACTTAAAAGTACAGCAACTCCAACTCTGTTAAAGAAGAGGCACATGTTATTGGAATTACCACCTCGAACCGGTCATTTTCCTTTCACATCGCCATCACTTCCCACCCTCCGCTCCCACCAGCCACTTCCATCTCCATGTATTAACCGGCTCAACCTGACAGCAATGTGTCACCGTCATTTAAGATTGTAGCCTTTGTGGAAATTTCCAGATCAATCAAACAGATTTGCATTTTTCAGGAGCGCAGACATTGAATTCTCTGATACTGCATGAGGTGGAAATGATAGCTTTCCACCGCCTGTATCATTATATGATTGCTGCCAATCGCGAGCGGACGAAGAAAAGGGTTATTTTATTTCCGCGCTTTGTAAATTTAAAGGCACGTCTTGAGCAGCAAAAAAAGTCTGATAGATGGGTCACATGTTTAACTATTTTGGTTTTTCGTCCACCTTTACGCCCTCAAAGCCTCAATATCCCAAGGGAAGCCATGAGCTCCAGCAGGACGTGTCCAGATCTACATTCCATATAAATTGTTGCATCAAAGTGAAGACTAAGTTAAGTCATATCTCAGAGATTCCGGTAATGTAATGCGGGGCTTGATTTAATTCAGCCCTGAAGCCGGATTTGGCCTCGATTTGGCCATTTTTCAGTTCAGAGATTCGAAAAAGGACTTGCCGGCATTTTGATTTCTTATACATATTGAGATTGAATATTATCTCTCGTGGCTGAGCTGTTCAATGGGAATATCGGCTTTAGCAATTCAGTGTGAATTCATTGATAAGCTGATACCTGAAAAAGTAATAAATGCTAAAAGGTGATAAATGGATCTTCAGGCAGAAAAACTGAGAAAAACACACTGAAAACCATTAATTTTAATTAAAGTGTTTATTTATCAATTGCAACCTAACCCTAACCTTAAAAATAATCCTCAAAAAAACCCTAACTCTAAAAATAACCCTAAAACTAACCCTAACCTTAAAAATAACCCCCAAAAATACCCTAACTCTAAAAATAACCCTAAAACTAACCCTAACCTTAAAAATAACCCTCAAAAAAACCCTAACTCTAAAAATAACCCTACAACTAACCCTAACCTTAAAAATAACCCTCAAAAATACCCTAACTCTAAAAATAACCCTAAAACTAACCCTAACCTTAAAAATAACCCCCAAAAAAACCTAGCTCTAAAAATAACCCTAAAATTAACCCTAACCTTAAAAATAACCCTAACCCTAAAACTAACCCTAACCTTAAAAATAACCCTAACCCTAAAACTAACCCTAACCTTAAAAATAACCCCCAAAAATAACCTAACTCTAAAAATAACCCTAACCTTAAAAATAACCCCCAATAAAACCCTAACTCTAAAAATAACCCTAAAACTAACCCTAACCTTAAAAATAACCCCCAAAAAACCCTAACTCTAAAAATAACCCTAAAACTAACCCTAACCTTAAAAATAACCCCCAAAAACCCTAACTCTAAAAATAACCCTAAAATTAACCCTAACCTTAAAAATAACCCTCAAAAAAACCCTAACTCTAAAAATAACCCTAAAACTAACCCTAACCTTAAAAATAACCCCCAAAAATACCCTAACTCTAAAAATAACCCTAAAACTAACCCTAACCTTAAAAATAACCCCCAAAAATACCCTAACTCTAAAAATAACCCTAAAACTAACCCTAACCTTAAAAATAACCCAAAAAAACCCTAACTCTAAAAATAACCCTAACCCTAAAACTAACCCTAAAAATAACCCCCAAAAATACCCTAACTCTAAAAATAACCCTAACCCTAACCTTAAAAATAACCCTAATCCTAAAACTAACCCTAAACTTAATAATAGTCCTAAAATATCCCTATCTCTAAAAAGAACCCTAACCTTAAAAATAACAGTAACCGTAAAATAAACCCAAACTGAAAAATAACAGTAATCCTAAAATAACCCCAAACGTATATGTTACCCTAACCCTAAAACAAAACCTAAAAATAACACAAACCTTAAAATAACCCCAAACTTAAAAATAACTCTAACTGTAACAATAACGGTAACCCTAAAGATAGCTGTAACCTTAACCTTAATCCTAAAAATAACCCTAACCATAACATTAACCCTCACCCTAAAAATAACCCTAAAAATGTTAAGGGTTGGAAATAGGGTTATTTTTAGGGTTCAAATCCTGGCGGTGATTTATTAAATACACAATCATCTAAAAAGCTGTTTTTTGGGTTTTTTTTGCTTGTCCAAATTTTATCTACAAGGGGCCCATTTAAATATCGGCGGCAGCTGAATTTGTTCAACTGAATCAGCCGGAATTTCAACAGAAAAATATTGGCTGAAACCCTCAAACATTATTTCAAGTTTTTGTGAGGTGTCTCTTTTTTTGTCAAATATATCAAATGGGCTAAACTGTGATTGGCCAATTAATTGTGTCCGGAGTATCAAAGTAGCCCCACATTTACTCATGATGTCCGGCCCCTGTGCTTTAGACCTCACTTGGCACAGGGCAACGTTTATTCCCTCGTCCCCCCCAGGCCCTTCTTCCTCCCCCCTATAACCTCACTGTTTGTTTTGTGAAGTCTAGCCTTTGTACTTATAATGGGGAGCGTCTTGTTGCTGTGACTTTATAAGGTGAATTTTTTTAACCCATTTTTCACCTTTTTTGGTTTTTAGAAATCCTCCTGAGATCTCAGGTCTAGAGTGAGAAGAGAGCCTTGGTGAATCTCACCTGATGTTTGCAGCAATGGAAGGGACGGCTTGAGCTGGTCATGATTGTGGCTCAATGGTCATTAGCTCAATCAAATCAACTGTGTGTGTATGGAGCAGATGGGGAAGTGGACAGACAGACAGACAGATCACATATAATCACTGTATTTAGATCTTATTTATTACAGACAACACATGGACCCACAATCCTAAAATTCAAAACATCTAACCATGGTAACTAATGGAATACACAGAGCTCATTGTTACAAATGTATCAACGTTTTCTCTTTTTTTGCAGCGACATTACCTAATTCACTGGAAAAAACACAATTTTGGAAAATGTCATAAACAGATTTCGGTAATTTTAAGAAACAGCATTTTGGCCAAAATAGATTTTTTTTCCTCTTTTTTTAGGGCTTTTAATAATCGAGCTATTCATCGGTTCACGCAGAGTTCACGTGTCCGTTTAGACCAGGTCGCGCATCTCCTAAGTAGCGTTGCACTTTGAGCCCGCGTATTGGGGTTACCGTTGTCATGTCCTTATTTCAAACAGCAAACTCTTTATTCACTAAACTTTATAAAGGAGCCAGATTTCCCCGTGTCTTCCAGCTGAACCCAACTCGACTCGGCCTTTATGCGGCAGCTGAAACCTCCCCTTGTCTTCCCATAATAGAAAACACTATTTCATTTCATAAGGACGTCTATGCTCGGCGGATAATTCCTTCTTCCACGTTCTTTTACTTTCTGAGCCTGCAGTGAGCCCAGTCTGCATAAACGGGAAAGTCCAGAAGGATGGATAGTGACCTTTTGACCTCATCAACCTTCAACCCCTCAAGGTCGAAAGGGTCATTGCTTTCAAGTAAATTAAACATTTTCATATTGTTGATATATAATATTGATTGTACGTCTTCCACCATGTGCCAGTTGCTCCAGTAGCAGTTCCACCATGCGCCAGTTGCTCCAGTAGCAGTTCCACCATGCGCCAGTTGCTCCAGTAGCAGTTCCACCATGTACCATTTGTACAAATACTTGTCACACTGTGCGCCACTTGTTCCACTACCAGTTCAACCATATACCAGTTCTTCAAATACAGTTTCACATTATACCAGTTGTTCCATTCCCAGTTCCACTATGTTCCAATTGTTCAGATACCAGTTCTGCCCTATACTATTACTTCCAGCACCAGTTCCACCCTGTTCCAGTTATCCAAATACCAGTTCCCCTATGTACCATTTGTTCCAGTACCAGTCCCATGTACCAGTTGTTCCAGTCCCATGTACCAGTTGTCTAAATGCCATTTCCATTAGCTGCCAATGTTCTAGTACTTTTTCCACCATGTACCAGTTGTTCCAGTACCAGTTCCATCATGTTCCAGTACCAGTTCCATCACGTTCGAGTTGTTCAAATGCCAGTTCCACCCTATATCATTTCTTGTTCTAGTACCAGTTACATAATGCTCCAATTGTTCAAATACCAGTTCCACTATAGACCAGTTATACCAGTACCATTTCTGCCATGTACTGTTGGTTGTTCCATAATTCATCTTCTTATACACAAGGGGTTATTCACTAACCTCCAAACTGGCCCCGTTCCGGGCAATTTTAGCAATTTGGTCCAATTTCAGGACAGTGAAATACAGTGCAGTTCGTCACATTTGGTGACACCAAAATTGTCCTATAGAAGACTATCGTGCCTTCTATTCACAGAACGTCGAACTGCAACGAAATTGCAGCAAAATGCCCTTATTTTTAGAGTTTCAGTTCGACAGGTTTAAACAGACGAATCCCAAACTTTCAAGGTAAAATAGTATCAAAAAACGCTCATCTAAGCTTTACCCCAAACTAGGTGCCCTGTACAGAAACAAATCCTGCCTGAGCCCTGCGGTAAGAAAGCAGATTGTACAACAAATGCTTATGCCGGCTATTGATTATGGAGATGTAATGTATGCAGCTGCCCCTCAAATATACCTTCCTAAACTTAATACATTGTATAACTCATTCTGTCACTTTGTGCTACAATGTAACTACATGACCCACAAGTGTGACATGTTAAAAGAGCTAAACTGGCCATCGCTGGAGACTAAATGCACCCTTCACCTTTTCAACCTGGTGTATAAGAGCTTTTCTGGGAAGCTGCCACTCTACCTGAATATGCTGCTTCCCCCGGCAGTTCCCTCATCCTATAACCTCCGATTCAGGACCAGCAAATTACTTGCAATACCGCAATACAAAAAGAAAGTGGCTCGATCCTCATTTTCCTACAGAGCACCGCAAATATGGAATAACCTCCCAGACACCATCAAATCTTCCCCCAGTCTTAAATCACTCAAGAGCTCCCTATTAACATACCTCAATACAGAATGCACCTGTAAACATGTAACACAGTGACTATATACAGAATGCACCTGTAAACATGTAACATAGTGACTATATACAGAATGCACCTGTAAACATGTAACACAGTGACTATATACAGAATGCACCTGTAAACATGTAACATAGTGACTATATACAGAATGCACCTGTAAACATGAAACACAGTGACTATAGACAGAATGCACCTGTAAACATGTAACACAGTGACTATATACAGAATGCACCTGTAAACATGTAAAACAGTGACTATATACAGAATGCACCTGTAAACATGTAACACAGTGACTATATACAGAATGCACCTGTAAACATGTAACATAGTGACTATATACAGAATGCACCTGTAAACATGTAACAGTGACTATATACAGAATGCACCTGTAAACATGTAACACTGACTATATACAGAATGCACCTGTAAACATGTAACATAGTGACTATATACAGAATGCACCTGTAAACATGTAACACAGTGACTATATACAGAATGCACCTGTAAACATGTAAAACAGTGACTATATACAGAATGCACCTGTAAACATGTAACACAGTGACTATATACAGAATGCACCTGTAAACATGTAAAACAGTGACTATATACAGAATGCACCTGTAAACATGTAACATAGTGACTATATACAGAATGCACCTGTAAACATGTAACATAGTGACTATATACAGAATGCACCTGTAAACATGTAACACAGTGACTATATACAGAATGCACCTGTAAATGTAACACAGTGACTATATAAGAATGCACCTGTAAACATGTAAAACAGTGACTATATACAGAATGCACCTGTAAACATGTAAAACAGTGACTATATACAGAATGCACTTGTAAACATGTAACACAGTGACTATATACAGAATGCACCTGTAAACATGTAACATAGTGACTATATACAGAATGCACCTGTAAACATGTAACATAGTGACTATATACAGAATGCACCTGTAAACATGTAACATAGTGACTATATACAGAATGCACCTGTAAACATGTAACACAGTGACTATATACAGAATGCACCTGTAAACATGTAACACAGTGACTATATACAGAATGCACCTGTAAACATGTAAAACAGTGACTATATACAGAATGCACCTGTAAACATGTAAAACAGTGACTATATACAGAATGCACCTGTAAACATGTAACACAGTGACTGTATACAGAATGCACCTGTAAACATGTAACAAAGTGACTATATACAGAATGCACCTGTAAACATGTAACATAGTGACTATATACAGAATGCACCTGTAAACATGTAACATAGTGACTATATACAGAATGCACCTGTAAACATGTAACACAGTGACTATATACAGAATGCACCTGTAAACATGTAACACAGTGACTATATACAGAATGCACATGTAAACATGTAAAACAGTGACTATATACAGAATGCACCTGTAAACATGTAACACAGTGACTATATACAGAATGCACCTGTAAACATGTAACACAGTGACTATATACAGAATGCACCTGTAAACATGTAACATAGTGACTATATACACAATGCACCTGTAAACATGTAACACAGTGACTATATACAGAATGCGCCTGTAAACATGTAACATAGTGACTATATACAGAATGCACCGGTAAACATGTAACATAGTGACTATATACAGAATGCACCTGTAAACATGTAACACAGTGACTATATACAGAATGCGCCTGTAAACATGTAACATAGTGATTATATACAGAATGCACCTGTAAACATGTAACACAGTGACTATATACAGAATGCACCTGTAAACAAGTAACATAGTGACTATATACAGAATGCGCCTGTAAACATGTAACATAGTGATTATATACAGAATGCACCTGTAAACATGTAACACAGTGACTATATACAGAATGCACCTGTAAACAAGTAACATAGTGACTATATACAGAATGCACCTGTAAACAAGTAACATAGTGATTATATACAGAATGCAACTGTAAACATGTAACATAGTGACTATTTCCTACATATTTATTTTCTGTTAATCTGTATATTTGTGTTTTTAACCCTTTCAATGCGGAGGACGCGCTCAGCGCGTCCTCCGCATTCCCGCTGCTGTGCGGAGGACGCGCTGAGCGCGTCCTCCCATTGGGGTCAGCGCTTGGCCGGATTCCGGCCGATCGCTGGCCCCCCCGGTGCGGGCTGGCATCCTCGATGTCAGCCGCGCATCCGGGACCGCAGCCGCCAGAATTAGGTGTCATCGCGGCAGCGCGATGACACCTAATTCAGGCGCCCCCCCCCCCCCGCATGTGCGGAGGAGGCGCCTGAAAGGGAGGGGGGGAGGTCCTTCGGACCTCTCTCCCTCCCGATCGGCGGCTCTGCGGGGGTTAACCCAGGCATCATTTGGAAGGGCACAGCCTGCCCTTCCAAATGGTACCTGGCATTAACCCCTGGGGAGCTGGATCGCGAATCGGCGCTGAAAAGCGCCGGTTCGCGATCCTTTCCCGGAGCTGGCCGACATCTTGGATGTTGGCCAAGCCTCCGGGAACTCCCCCTGAGGACTGGCGTCATCGTGCGTAGCACGATGACGCCAGTCCTAGAGTTAACCCCTAACTGCCACCAACTGTGGAGATAGGGAGTTCCAATGAACTCCCTATCTCCCGATCCGTGGCAGTTAGGGGTTAATGTTTGGTATGGTTGGATCGGCCAGAGCATGGCCGTTCCAACAATACCAAACTTGAATGTGAAAAAAGTTTTTAAAAAAAAATAAAAATAAAAATTAAAAATAAAAATATATTTTAAAAAACAATATATAAAAAAAAAATAAACATTTTTTTTTCTTTTTTTTGGTTTGTTAGTGTAGCAATATTGTTCCTATTGCAATTATAATGTGAACAATGATGCTGCACTAACGATTTTTGTATGCGGTGCGTTTGTTAAAAATCGCGTAATTTTCCCCCAAAAAAATGTAACGAGACCCCATCTCTAATTTTTTTAACAAGCGCACCCCATACAAAATATAACCGCAATTGCTCGCATGTTAAAATGTGAAAAAAAAACACTTTACACGTTGTAAATTATTGAAAATATATTTTATTGCATTTTTTGTTATAATATACAGACATGACATAACGTATACATATAATAATGACATATTATGAATCTGCCGAGTCTGACGGAAAGAACGATATATATATTATGTCTGGGTCATATACTAAAATAAGCTTCAAAACACGTTTAAACATGATGAGCAAAACCGGTAAAAATGACCTCAGCACAGAGGCGGGAAAAGCCTCAGCAGCGAAAGGGTTAATATCTTGCATTTTATTACTTTGTATTTCTGTAACAACTGTAACAATTCAATGTTCTTGAACTCAGGACAAACTAGAAAACCAGAGAAATCTCAATGTATCCTTCCTGGTAAAATCCTTTAAAAATAAATAAATAAATAGTGAATTCACTGTATTTTTTAGTGAAATGGAATCACCGAAATGTGGTAAAAATCAAAGCACTGAAATTGCACGTAATTTCAGTGCTTTGTGGTTAGACCTTACAGTGCTTAGTCTCTGAGCATTCATGATAAATTGTCTCTTCATTTGTTTTTTCCAAGAAAAGGGTAAAGACAAAACGATAAAACGAAGAAACCAATAAAAAAGGCCGATTAGATATTCTGCCTGAATCTGGTCAATAAAGATTTATGGAAACAATAGCTTCGAACTATGACTTCACCGGCCAAACACCCTGCTCCCTCGCCATGAAGCGATGCTGACACTGTCCTAAAAGAAAGACCAAAATGGACCAATGGGAACAAATGAAGCCATACTGCTTTTATTTAATAAATACATTGGCATCCTCAAGAATGTATTCCAAGAGCTACATTTTTAGCACGGTCTGGCTCACAAGAGCTTACAATCTAGAGGAGCAGAGGGTCTGGCTCACAAGAGCTTACAATCTAGAGGAGTAGAGGGCCCGGCTCACAGGAGCTTACAATCTAGAGGAGCAGAGGGCCCGGCACACAGGAGCTTACAATCTAGAGGAGCAGAGGGTCCGGCTCACAGGAGCTAACAATCTAGAGGAGCAGAGAGTCCGGCTCACAGGAGCTTACAATCTAGAGGAGCAGAGAGCCCGGCTCAAAGGAGCTTACAATCTAGAGGAGCAGAGGGTCCGGCTCACAGGAGTTTACAATCTAGAGGAGCAGAGGGTCCGGCTCACAGGAGCTTACAATCTAGAGGAGCAGAGGGTCCGGCTCACAGGAGTTTACAATCTAGAGGAGCAGAGGGTCCGGCTCACAGGAGCTTACAATCTAGAGGAGCAGAGGGTCCGGCTCACAGGAGTTTACAATCTAGAGGAGCAGAGGGTCCGGCTCACAGGAGTTTACAATCTGGAGGAGCAGAGGGTCCGGCTCACAGGAGCTTACAATCTAGAGGAGCAGAGGGCCCGGCTCACAGGAGTTTACAATCTAGAGGAGCAGAGGGCCCGGCTCACAGGAGTTTACAATCTAGAGGAGCAGAGCGTCCGGCTCACAGGAGCTTACAATCTAGAGGAGCAGAGGGCCCGGCTCACAGGAGTTTACAATCTAGAGGAGCAGAGGGCCCGGCTCACAGGAGTTTACAATCTAGAGGAGCAGAGAGTCCGGCTCACAGGAGTTTACAATCTAGAGGAGCAGAGGGCCCGGCTCTCACAGGAGTTTACAATCTAGAGGAGCAGAGGGTCCGGCTCACAGGAGCTTACAATCTAGAGGAGCAGAGGATCCGGCTCACAGGAGTTTACAATCTAGAGGAGCAGAGGGCCCGGCTCACAGGAGCTTACAATCTAGAGGAGCTGAGGGTCCGGCTCACAGGAGTTTACAATCTAGAGGAGCAGAGGGTCTGGCTCACAGGAGCTTACAATCTAGAGGAGCAGAGGGTCCGGCTCACAGGAGTTTACAATCTAGAGGAGCAGAGGGCCCGGCTCACAGGAGCTTACAATCTAGAGGAGCAGAGGGCCCGGCTCACAGGAGTTTACAATCTAGAAGAGCAGAAAGCCCAGCTCACAGGAGCTTACAATCTAGAGGAGCAGAGGGTCCGGCTCACAGGAGTTTACAATCTAGAGGAGCAGAGGGCCCGGCTCACAGGAGTTTACAATCTAGAGGAGCAGAGGGTCCGGCTCACAGGAGTTTACAATCTAGAGGAGCAGAGGGCCCGGCTCACAGGAGCTTACAATCTAGAGGAGCAGAGGGTCCGGCTCACAGGAGTTTACAATCTAGAAGAGCAGAGGGCCCGGCTCACAGGAGCTTACAATCTAGAGGAGCAGAGAGTTCGGCTCACAGGAGTTTACAATCTAGAGGAGCAGAGGGACCGGCTCACAGGAGCTTACAATCTAGAAGAGCAGAAAGCCCAGCTCACAGGAGTTTACAATCTAGAGGAGCTGAGGGTCCGGCTCATAGGAGCTTACAATCTAGAAGAGCAGAAAGCCCAGCTCACAGGAGTTTACAATCTAGAGGAGCAGAGGGCCCGGCTCACAGGAGTTTACAATCTAGAGGAGCAGAGGGTCCGGCTCACAGGAGTTTACAATCTAGAGGAGCAGAGGGTCCGGCTCACAGGAGTTTACAATCTAGAGGAGCAGAGGTTCCGGCTCACAGGAGCTTCCAATCTAGAGGAGCAGAGGGTCCGGCTCACAGGAGCTTACAATCTAGAGGAGCAGAGGGTCCGGCTCACAGGAGCTTACAATCTGGAGGAGCAGAGGACCCGGCTCACAGGAGCTTAGAATCTTGAGGAGCAGAGGGTCCGGCTCACAGGAGCTTAGAATCTAGAGGAGCAGAGGGTCCGGCTCACAGGAGCTTACAATCTAGAGGAGCAGAGGGTCCGGCTCGCAGGAGCTTACAATCTAGAGGAGCAGAGGGCCCGGCTCACAGGAGCTTACAATCTAGAGGAGCAGAGGGCCCGGCTCACAGGAGCTTACAATCTAGAAGAGACGAGGATCTGGCTCACAGGAGCTTACAATCTAGAGGAGCAGAGGGTCTGGCTCACAAGAGCTTACAATCTAGAGGAGCAGAGGATCTGGCTCACAGGAGCTTACAATCTAGAGGAGCAGAGGGCCCGGCTCACAGGAATTTACAATCTAGAGGAGCAGAGGGTTCGGCTCACAGGAGTTTACAATCTAGAGAAATAGAGGGTCCGGCTCACAGGAGTTTACAATCTAGAGGAGCAGAGGGTTCGGCTCACAGGAGTTTACAATCTAGAGAAATAGAGGGTCCGGCTCACAGGAGCTTTCAATATAGAGGAGCAGAGGGCCTGGCTCACAGGAGCTTACAATCTACAGGAGCAGAGAACCCGGCTCACAGGAGCTTACAATCTAGAGTAGCAGAGAGTTCGGCTCACAGGAGCTTACAATCTAGAGGAGCACAGGGTCCGGCTCACAATAGTTTACAATCTAGAGAAATAGAGGGTCCGGCTCACAGGAGTTTACAATCTAGAGGAGCAGAGGGTCCGGCTCACAGGAGTTTACAATCTAGAGTAGCAGAGAGTTCGGCTCACAGGAGCTTACAATCTAGAGGAGCAGAGGGTCCGGCTCACAATAGTTTACAATCTAGAGAAATAGAGGGTCCGGCTCACAGGAGTTTACAATCTAGAGGAGCAGAGGGTCCGGCTCACAGGAGTTTACAATCTAGAGGAGCAGAGGGTCCGGCTCACAGGAGTTTACAATCTAGAGGAGCAGAGGGCCGGCTCACAGGAATTTACAATCTAGGAGGAGGCAGAGGGCCCGGCTCACAGGAATTTACAATCTAGAGGAGCAGGGCCCGGCTCACAGGAGCTTACAATCTAGAGGAGCAGAGGGCCCGGCTCACAGGAGCTTACAATCTAGAGGAGCAGAGGGCCCGGCTCACAGGAGCTTACAATCTAGAGGCAGAGGGTCGGCTCACAGGAGCTTACAATCTAGAGGAGCAGAGGGCCTGGCTCACAGGAGTTTACAATCTAGAGGAGCAGAGGGTCCGGCTCACAGAGCTTACAATCTAGAGGAGCAGAGGGTCCGGCTCACAGGAGCTTACAATCTAGAGGGGCAGAGGGCCCGGCTCACAGGAGCTTACAATCTAGAGGAGCAGAGGGTCCGGCTCACAGGAGTTTACATTCTAGAGGAGCAGAGGGTCCGGCTCACAGGAGTTTTACAATATATCTAGAGGAGCAGAGGGTCCGGCTCAAGGAGTTTACAATCTAGAGGAGCAGAGGACCCGGCTCAGGAGCTTACAATCTAGAGGAGCAGAGGGCCCGGCTCACAGGAGCTTACAATCTAGAGGAGCAGAGGGCCTGGCTCACAGGAGTTTACAATCTAGGGGAGCAGAGGGTCCGGCTCACAGGAGCTTACAATCTAGAGGAGCAGAGGGCCCGGCTCACAGGAGCTTACAATCTACAGGAGCAGAGGGTCCGGCTCACAGGAGCTTACAATCTAGAGGAGCAGAGGGTCCGGCTCACAGGAGCTTACAATTAGAAGGAGCAGCAGAGGGTCCGGCTCACAGGAGCTTACAATCTAGAGGAGCAGAGGGCCCGGCTCACAGGAGTTTACAATCTAGAAGAGCAGAAAGCCCAGCTCACAGGAGTTTACAATCTAGAAGAGCAGAGTGTCCGGCTCACAGGAGCTTACAATCTAGAGGAGCAGAGGGCCCGGCTCACAGGAGCTTACAATCTAGAGGAGCAGAGGGCCCGGCTCACAGGAGCTTACAATCTAGAGGAGCAGAGAGCCCGGCTCACAGGAGTTTACAATCTAGAGGAGCAGAGGGCCCGGCTCACAGGAGCTTACAATCTAGAGGAGCAGAGAGTTCGGCTCACAGGAGTTTACAATCTAGAGGAGCAGAGGGACCGGCTCACAGGAGCTTACAATCTAGAAGAGCAGAAAGCCCAGCTCACAGGAGCTTACAATCTAGAAGAGCAGAGGGCCCGGCTCACAGGAGCTTACAATCTAGAAGAGCAGAGAGTTCGGCTCACAGGAGTTTACAATCTAGAGGAGCAGAGGGTCCGGCTCATAGGAGTTTACAATCTGGAGGAGCAGAGGGTCCGGCTCACAGGAGTTTACAATCTAGAGGAGCAGAGGGTCCGGCTCACAGGAGTTTACAATCTAGAGGAGTAGAGGGTCCGGCTCACAGGAGTTTACAATCTAGAGGAGCAGAGGGTCCGGCTCACAGGAGTTCACAATCTAGAGGAGAAGAGGTTCCGGCTCACAGGAGCTTCCAATCTAGAGGAGCAGAGGGTCCGGCTCACAGGAGCTTACAATCTAGAGGAGCAGAGGGTCCGGCTCACAGGAGCTTACAATCTAGAGGAGCAGAGGACCCGGCTCACAGGAGCTTAGAATCTTGAGGAGCAGAGGGTCCGGCTCACAGGAGCTTAGAATCTAGAGGAGCAGAGGGTCCGGCTCACAGGAGCTTACAATCTAGAGGAGCAGAGGGTCCGGCTCACAGGAGCTTACAATCTAGAGGAGCAGAGGGTCCGGCTCACAGGAGCTTACAATCTAGAGGAGCAGAGGGCCCGGCTCACAGGAGCTTACAATCTAGAAGAGACGAGGATCTGGCTCACAGGAGCTTACAATCTAGAGGAGCAGAGGGTCCGGCTCGCAGGAGCTTACAATCTAGAGGAGCAGAGGGCCCGGCTCACAGGAGCTTACAATCTAGAGGAGCAGAGGGCCCGGCTCACAGGAGCTTACAATCTAGAAGAGACGAGGATCTGGCTCACAGGAGCTTACAATCTAGAGGAGCAGAGGGTCTGGCTCACAAGAGCTTACAATCTAGAGGAGCAGAGGATCTGGCTCACAGGAGCTTACAATCTAGAGGAGCAGAGGGCCCGGCTCGCAGGAATTTACAATCTAGAGGAGCAGAGGGCCTGGCTCACAGGAACTTACAATCTAGAGGAGCAGAGGGTTCGGCTCACAGGAGTTTACAATCTAGAGAAATAGAGGGTCCGGCTCACAGGAGCTTTCAATATAGAGGAGCAGAGGGCCTGGCTCACAGGAGCTTACAATCTACAGGAGCAGAGAACCCAGCTCACAGGAGT